>JBBGZY010000102.1:600000-1087500 GCA_037952925.1 Lithobates clamitans
CAAAGTATCTTGTGCTTAGTGTGAACCAAACATGTGCAGATGTAGCCAAAGCACTTGTGCAGCAATAAGGTATGCTTCTATTTAAATTAACTATCGCTCTATTAAATGTAGCCTCAGTGTGGCTCATAAGGTCAATATCAAATGCAAAGAAATAAAAACATAGGTATGTGAACCACAGTGCATTTACTAGGAATGCATATGAAAAACCTTATTCATAAAGTGACTAGTGTCCTTACATAGTTGGTGAGGTTGAAAAAAGACACAAGTCCATCAAGTCCAACCTATGTGTGTGATTATATGTCAGTATTACATTGTATATCCCTGTATGTTGCGGTCGTTCAGGTGCTTATCCAATAGTTTCTTGAAACTATCAATGCTCCCCGCTGAGACCACCGCCTGTGGAAGGGAATTCCACATCCTTGCCGCTCTTACAGTAAAGAACCCTCTACGTAGTTTAAGGTTAAACCTCTTTTCTTCTAATTTTAATGAGTTGCCACGAGTCTTGTTAAACTCCCTTCTGCGAAAAAGTTTTATCCCTATTGTGGGGTCACCAGTATGGTATTTGTATATTGAAATCATATCCCCTCTCAAGCATCTCTTCTCCAGAGAGAATAAGTTCAGTGCTCACAACCTTTCCTCATAACTAATATCCTCCAGACCCTTCATTAGCTTTGTTGCCCTTCTTTGTACTCGCTCCAATTCCAGTACATTCTTCCTGAGGACTGGTACCCAGAATTGGACAGCATACTCTAGGTGCGGCCAAACCAGAGTCTTGTAGAGCGGGAGAATTATCGTTTTATCTCTGGAGTTGATCCCCTTTTTAATGCATGCCAATATTCTGTTTGCTTTGTTAGCAGAAGCATGGCATTGCATGCCATTGCTGAGCCTATCATCTACTAGGACCCCCAGGTCCTTTTCCATCCTAGATTCCCCCAAAGGTTCTCCCCCCAGTGTATAGATTGCATTCATATTTTTGCCCAAATGCATTATTTTACATTTTTCTACATTGAACCTCATTTGCCATGTAGTTTTCCACCCCATTGATTTGTTCAGATCTTTTTGAAAGATTTCCACATCCTGCGGAGAAGTTATTGCCCTGCTTAGCTTAGTATCGTCCGCAAATACAGAGATTGAACTGTTTACCCCATCCTCCAGGTCGTTTATGAACAAATTAAATAGGATTGGTCCCAGCACAGAATCCTGGGGGACCCCACTACCCACCCCTGACCATTCCGAGTACTCCCCATTTATCACCACCCTCTGAACTCGCCCTTGTAGCCAGTTTTCAATCCATGTACTCACCTTATGGTCCATAACAACAGACCTTATTTTGTATAGTAAACGTTTATGGGGAACTGTGTCAAATGCTTTTGCAAAATCCAGATACACCACGTTTACGGGCCTTCCTTTATCTAGATGGCAACTCACCTCCTCATAGAAAGTTAATAGATTGGAATGCGTGGAATCCCTGTAAATGTGTGCCTGAGTGATACTCCCATGTATCAATTTCAACAAACTTATGTAATATATACTGTTTTCAAAAATAGTCCATAGTTCATTTTAAGGCAAAATACAAAAATCATAAAAATAAATAAAATAAAAAGTGACAGGTGCTCTTCAAATCTGTGCTCAGTGCTTCTTATGGGTGCCCTATAGGTAATGCACTAACCGGAACCATTCACGACACACAGGGGTATTACCCTTTCACAGTGCCTCTGTGTAGCAAACAAAAAACTTTTTCCTGTGTCAGTTGTTTGCTTCCATGCTTATGATATAAGATGTATGGTTCTCCTTTAGCTTTCCCTTCGTAACTCCCACATGCAGAAAAGAGACATCTCCATAGTGTATTACCGTTTAAAAAGTTAAATTTATTGTACAAAATTGGAAACGTACTTGCATATAATGCAGTAATATTTGAGCTTTGAAATACAGAAAGCCGGGACGATTTGTGCTCCACGGCTCGAAACCGGAAGTGATGCAAAGATGCTGGTAGCTCTTCCCTACGCGTTTTGTCACTAAGACGTCATCTGGAACGGCGCCATCTTGCTACACCATCTGGTTTAAATAGCATGAGGTGCACCCTAATTGGTGGTCAGGTGACCCCGGCCATTTTTGGTTAGTCTGCCAATAGACAGATATAAATGGCGCTTGTAATAATGTTGCTATGTTCCTGATCAATATTAGACAATTTTGAAATGCCCAGATGGGCGGACATATATAGCAAACTATATATAATTAGATAATATTAATTTGATGTTTAAAACCTGGAACAGACTGGTCTTGCCACCGTCAGTGCAAGTCACTCATGGGGATACCGCATGCTAGGACAATAGTAAATGCTAGTATACGAACATTAGTAACTATTTAAAACAAGTGATCAGTTTGGAATATTAACCCCTAACTCAATAAAAATAAGTAACAAGAAATATGAATAAAAATAAATTAAAACAAATCTATATGTATGTATCCTGAACATATATATATATATATATATACATATATATATACACACACACAAATTTATAAAATACCTAAAAATGTGTGCAAAATTATGCATATATATGTGGAAGGGGGAGGGGGAGGGAGGGGATCCCTCCAAAAATAGTGGTGTTACCCTTCCACCTGTATAAAATCAATGCTATATGACAGGTTGAGCAGTTTAATGCTCATATTACTATCTAGTATTTAAAATTCATAGAGGCATCTGATATTGGAAATGATGTTAAGTGTACTTAAGACCTACAAGAGGCATATAGAACAAATAATTCTTTTATAATAGAGATTAAAGATAAAATAAAAATTAAATAAAAATGGAAGTAGAATTAGAAATTGGTGAGGAAGCAATTGAGGACTATGTTCAAACCATTAGGTTGAAGGGTATTGAGTAGAAAAATCCATTTTGTTTCGTTTTGTGATATTTTAATCCTTTTGTTGTCTCCTCTTCAGTGTCCCTTGATTTTGCCTATGGCATAAAAAACAAGTCCAGATGGATCTTTATTGTGATACTCTTTAAAATGTCTGGATACTCCATGTTTTAGGAAGCCCATCTTAATGTTGTTTATATGCTCCTGAATTCTGACGAATAGGGGCCTTGTGGTTCTTTCCACGTACTGTTTTTGGCAGGGGCATTCAATAACGTACGTAACACGTGACATGTGTACTGGTGCATGTTATTAATTCCCTAAGGGGCCCAATGGAAGGTTGACAACTGTATTAACTGGTTTTGTAGTAAGAGAAGACTTGCTTCCAGGAACAGTGACTCCACAGAGAAGACAAGTCCCTTTTGGGAGGTAGCTAAGCTAACTAATTGTAGCGCCCGCAAATTGTTGCCTACTAATGTATTGCTATGTTATTCAATGAACAGTATCATAATTTAGTATGTGGCGCCATCTAGTGGACAAATTGTGGAATGGACTGCATTTTATTTTCTTTATTCAAGAATGGTACAGGAAGAGATTGTTTATTTACTTTTCACAAGAATTGACTTACCCAAAATGCCGAGTGTTCTTACCCAGCAACACTCATGTACTGAACGGCATGCTGGGTAGGCTATAAAAGGACTCAGCGCGGCCATTTTAGGTCTCTCTGGACGCGTGACCTGTCTGTGAGGATCTGTGTGGAGGTATCCAGAGGAGCGCAGCCTACATCAGCGATCCTATTGCACCTCAGTGAGCTGGACAGACGGTGAGGCAGAACTGGGAAGGATCCAGAGAAGCCCGTCGGAGCCACCTGAAGGCCCCAGAACATCTTGCTGAGCGTAGCAGCATAGCAGTGTTAGCTGAGAAGAAACAGGACCGCGTGCACCGGAGCAGAACTGTTCTACTCTGCAGACCTGGTTGGGTGAGAGGGCTGCTGCCCAAAGTTTCATTGATGCACTTTTACACGCTTGCAGTTATAGCACAGTGCTGCTGGGACCTGTAGTCCCACAAAGGAGATTGACAAAAATAAAGACTGAGTTTAATATAGGCCTCAAGCCTGCACTGCACTACAATTTTGATACTGTGTTATACAAAGTTACTTGCGCCGGAGACAGTTACAGTGCTGCCGCATCACAACAATAGTTCAACATTCAGTTTGCTCTGACCCGGGTTTTGTTAACCACTGGATTACAATTTAACCTACACATAGCTAGCAGAAGACATAAGACGACGAAAGAAAAGGACTACCTCTATTATTGCAAGGCCTTGCATTCTATTGTCTTTCAGAGAGACAAATTTGCAAAGCAGGGGGAGCTCCCTAGGAATTGCGTTGTTCATTATAACATAGCATTTGTCCTGTTATAGTTATTAGCATGGGCTCAGAGAGAGGGAAGGTGCTCAGAGTGAAGGTGATTTCACTCTGACCTTAGTCCCACTCAGAGGCACACGTCCAGGGATCAGTTACTACATCTGTTTGTGTACAACCTGTTATAAAGAATCCCTTTGTTTTCCTCACTGTTACATTATGTTTGTGTGACAGTGCAAATGTTATAATTACCATTTTCTACCAATTATAAGTAAAAATATTTTCCTGGTTAAGTACAATTGGCGTGGAGTGTTGTTCCTTTTTCAGCAGGTGGAGCATCGGATGCCCAGGTAACAACAAAGGTATATTATTGTTATTGTACACATTGTGGGAATATTCTTTGATGTCAGCTGCATACCACACCACAGCTGTGTTAAGGGAATTGAGTCTGTGCTGTTACACAGAATGGAACCCGAAGTGCCAGAGGTAAGGGTAGCTCTGAGGGTCTGGGATGGCCAGTGGGAAAATGAACAACTTTGCAGCTCCTACGGGAGTAGTGCGCTACATAATCTTTCAGCTTATCAGCTACTAGGCATACCAATCATCGCAATCTATTGCTTGTTGGGTATTCATGCCAATGGAGGACAAGGTGTCCAAAGTCAGAGATGCAGTGCTCGCAGACTGAAATCCTTCCGAAAACGCAACAAAGAGAGCCTCAGCTATGCTGCAAAGACTCAGCAAAATGGGGAAGTCCTATCTTCGCTGTCGAGAAGGAATGCAAGACTAGTCAACTTCTGTCAGAGGTATCTCCCAGTCAGGTCTGCCAGCCCTTTAGGTTCGGGTTTCCTAGAACTTCCAGCTAGACGGCGTAAGGTACAAAGCTATTGTCAAGGGATTGTCTCCAAACCAACAAGCCGTTCAAGGGATCGGCAACAAATAAGGCTATCAGAATATTGATCTGACAGTAACCTTGGTGGCTTCCCAGAGGTGGAAGCAGTAACACTACTGACATCCAGTTGGGGCTGCAAATTAGCCAATATGTATATTGAACAAACCTAATAGTCTCCAGGATCCTTATCAGGATCTGCAGTCATTCAGTGGTGATGGACAATAATTGCCCGGTGGTCTGCAGGCCATGATATCCTTGGGTACAGTCTCAGATCCGAGAACCTCCTATTCTCCTTCTTGAGATCCAACACCTCATACAGTGTGGTCAACGGTATCTTCCAAATTCAGACAAGTTATATCTAGATGCTGGAGACCAAGAAGTGAAGGCTCACCTGGAGGTCTCACCTTTAGTGTTTTGAAATCCTATGGGGGTCAGGGTGCCTACTCCAAATCTCAAATACATTAGATCATAGGAAACCCTACAGAATTTAAAGGATGAAATCCTCTGTTCCCTGCTGTAAGGATTGAATTGTATACAAGTAAGCCTAGAGGCGGCATTAAAGGATAGATGAGGCTCGGCCATGTCCTCACTCTCTTGGATCCAGTAAATGTTGCATATATTGGCAAACCAATTCCAAAATACCTGGGCAGATTGTTATTTCCCCCCTGGGGTCTTCCAATTAGTGTGGGACACGTTGTCTCACTCTTCATTCTGAGAGATAAGACATCCTTAATATGGCCAGTAACACTGAAGAAGTATTTTGTATGGCTAATAGGTCTAGAAGGATCTAGAGATATCAAAAAAGAGGAAAATTTTACACTTACCTGACAGTAATTTTCCTTTCCTGATGCAAAGCATGACAGCATATAGGTCCCTCCCGAAAGGGCTTCGCAGTGATAATAAGTTACGAGAATACTGCCTGCAGGGAGGAGACTTACTTATATAATATAACCGGTCCTGGAATGGGGCAGGGGGTTAAGCCTACCCATATGTATATATGCTGCCATGCTTTGCATCAGGAAAGGAAAATTACTGTCAGGTAAGTATAACATTTTCCTCTTTTACAATGATAAGTAATATATTTATGACATGGTATTCAAACTATGTAACATGAAGACCTTAATGAAAGATTTCTGAGACTTTATGTAAAGTCTTAAATTATTGCAAGTTCTCTTAGCTGAGGACAAGCAACTCCTGGAATACAGTTCAGGTAACACTGTACTTCTCAAAGCAGTTCCCAAACAAGAGAAATATCCATTTCTTCCACTAAGGGGTAGTGCAGGGGAAGGCTCCAGTTTAGTTTGCTTGTGGGCTCCATCTTGTACCTTCTACAGTTGGGTGTTTGTTAACCTTTGAATTATTCCTATTAATCTTCTCCACCATCACAGTATAATGTTTGCCTATAGTCTGGTCAGTAAATGTTTTTTTTTTCCTCCTCACACCATTTTACCAGTGTAAAATGGTGAGACTAACATCTAGAATTTGGAAACATTTCCACAGTGCAATTTCTGCTGAGAGAAAAGCTGCAATTTGCAAATATCGTGAGAAGAAATATTCTTTTCCAAATGCTTCGAGGATGGCAAAACATATCCTGATACCAGAGGGGTCCTAAAGACATTACAAAATACTTTATGGAATGAAATGATGAGGACCAGAATAAAAGTGCAAGTAGCTTTTTCCTCCAGAGTTCTCATTCCAGAAACACTCTTCTGGATCATCACAAAGTCCAGTAGCACCTTCAAGTAAGAAGTTATTGCGAATCACGTCCTCTTAAACATACACAATCCCTTCATTTATAGATAAAATGACACCTGCAAATCAGGAGAAAATTGATCACGCTCTTCATAGAGCAATATATGCTTCTGGATCAGCATTGTCAATAACTGAAAATGCATATTGGCAGGAAGCTTATACATTATTATACATGAGAATTCACCTGTTCTCATGTATAGTTGAAATGTCCTTAACATATACAGTCCTTGTTATTCCATTTGTAATAAAAAATACAATTTTAAAAAACAAGTTTAGTTTATTCACTGAATAAGCTGTACTTTTATTTCAAGCATAATACTTTTACAGGTGATTCTCAAAAAATTAGAATATCGTGCAAAAGTTCATTTATTTCACTAATGCAACTTAAAAGGTGCAACTGATATACGAGAAAGACTCATTACATGCAAAGCAAGATAATTCAAGCTGTGATTTGTCATAATTGTGATGATTATGGCTCACAGCTCATGAAAACCCCAAATCCACAATCTCAGAAAATTAGAATATTGTGAAAAGGTGCAATATTCTAGGCTCAAAGTGTCCCACTGTAATCAGCTAATTAAGCCATAACACCTGCAAAGGGTTCCTGAGCCTTTAAATGGTCTCCCAGTCTGGTTCAGTAGGAATCACAATCATGGGAAAGACTGCTGACCTTACAGTTGTGCAGAAAACCATCATTGACACCCTCCATAAGGAGGGAAAGCCTCAAAAGGTAATTTCAAAAGAAGTTGGATGTTCCCAAAGTGCTGTATCAAAGCAATACTATGTGGAAGGGAAAAGTGTGGAAGAAAAATGTGCACAAGCAGCAGGGATGACCGCAGCCTGGAGAGGATTGTCAGGAAAAGGCCATTTAAAAGTGTTGGGGACTTTCACAAAGAGTGTACTGAGGCTGGAGTTAATACATACGGATCCTGGACATGGGCTTCAAATGTCATATTCCTTTTGTCAAGCCACTCCTGAACAACAAGCAACGTCAGAAGCGTCTTACTTGGCTAAAGAAAAACAGACCCAGTCTGTTGCTCAGTGGTCCAAAGTCCTCTTATCTGATGCGAGCAAATTTTGAATCTCATTTGGAAACCAAGGACCCAGAGTATAGAGGAAGAATGGAGAGGAACACACTGCAAAATGCTTGAAGTCCAGTGTGAAGTTTCCACAGTCTGTGTTGATTTGGGGAGCCATGTCATCTGCTGGTGTTGGTCCACTGTGCTTCATTAAGTCCAGGGTCGACGCAGCCGTCTATCAGGAGATTTTGGAGCACTTCATGCTTCCTTCCACAGACAAGCTCTATGGGATTGCTGACTTCATTTACCAGCAGGACTTGGCACCTGCCCACACTACCAAAAGCACCAAAACCTGGTTCAATGACCGTGGGATTACTGTGCTTGATTGGCCAGCAAACTCGCCTAACCTGAATCCCATAGAGAATCTATGGGGCATTGCCAAGAGAAAGATGAGAGACACGAGACTGAACAATGCAGAAGAACTGAAGGCCGCTATTGAAGCATCCTGGTCTTTCATAACACCTCAGCAGAGCCACAGGCTGATAGTTTCCATGCCACGTCGCATTAAGGCAGTAATTGCTGCAAAAAAGGGCCCAAACCAAGTACTGAGTACATATGCATGCCTATACTTTTCAGAGGTCCGATATTGTTCTACGTACAATCCTTGTTTTATTGATTGCATTTAATATTCTAATTTTCTGAGATTGTGGATTTGGGGTTTTCATGAGCTTTAAGCCATAATCATCACAATTATGACAAATCACGGCTTGAACTATCTTGCTTTGCATGTAATAAGTCTATCTCATATATTAGTTTCACCTTTTAAGTTGCATTCATGAAAAAAATGAACTTTTGCACGATATTCTAATTTTTCGAGTATCACCTGTATATACACTGCATTTCACCTTCCCAGTGTAACCAAAGCACTTTCAGTTTGTAAAACTACTCCACATTGAATTTTTTTTTTTACATTTTTCCAAAATTTCCATTTTTTTCTGGAAAAAAAACATGGAAAAAATGTTTTTTTCTCATGGCTTCAACATTTCTGGAAATTTTACATTTCTAGTCACTAGCTTGCCTGTGCTATCTATCAGAGCTATGTAAATGGATGATCAGAAATGCAAATCTCTTGACTTGTAAATAGCTCCCATATAAAGTATCTTACAAAAGTGAGTACACCCCTGACATTTTTGTAAATATTTTATTATATCTTTTCATGTGACAACACATTTTCACTTAGGGGTGTACTCACTTTTGTTTCCAGCGGCTTAGACATTAATGTCTGCGTGTTGAGTTATTTTGAGGGGACAGCAAATTTACACTGTTATACACTGTATACGCACTACTTTACATTGTAGCAAAGTATACCGTATTTATCGGCGTATAACACGCGCCGGCGTATAACACGCACCCAAGTTAAGGAGGGAATTTTAAGGAAAAAAACTTTTAGGAGTAAAGTTTAAGGAAGAAAGACTTACATTAAAATGCCCATCAATGCAGCGTTATCGGTGTCCATCTGCAGCCTTGTCAGTGTCAGAGCAGCCTTGCCCCAGTGTCCAGTGCAGCCTTGTCAGTGCAGCTTTGCCCCAGTGCAGCCATGTCAGTGCAGCAATGTCAGTGCAGCAATGTCAGTGCAGCCTTGTCAGTGCAGCCTTGTCAGTGCAGCTTTTCTCCAGTGCAGCTTTGCCCCAGTGCAGCCTTGCCCCAGTGCAGCCTTGCTCCAGTGCAGCTTTGCCCCAGTGCAGCCATGTCAGTGCAGCAATGTCAGTGCAGCCATGTCAGTGCAGCCTTGTCAGTGCAGCCTTGTCAGTGCAGCTTTTCTCCAGTGCAGCTTTGCCCCAGTGCAGCCTTGCTCCAGTGCAGCTTTGCCCCAGTGCAGCCTTGCTCCAGTGCAGCTTTGCCCCAGTGCAGCCTTGCTCCAGTGCAGCTTTGCCCCAGTGCAGCCTTGCCCCAGTGCAGCCTTGCCCCAGTGCAGCTTTGCCTCCATGCAGCCTTGCCCCCCCGTGCAGCCTTGCCCCCCCGTGCAGCCTTGCCCCCGTCCAGCTTTGTGGGATCGCCGCGATCCCTGCCGTCATACACAGCCCTGTGTAAATTTAAATATGGCGCCGAGACTGCAGTGTCTCGGCGGAGCGCTGATACACATAGCCGAGAGTCTTCGGGTTTTCTCGGCGCCACTTACAGTCCCGCCCAGTTCCGCCCTATGGGCGGGACTGTAAGCGGCGCCGAAAAAACCCGAAGACTCTCGGCTATGTGTAGCTCCGCTCCGCCGAGACACTGCAGTCTCGGCGCCGTATTTGAATTTCCACACTGCTGTGTATGTCGGCGGCGATCGCGGCAAGTGCCGCGATCGCTCCGATCACACATAATTGGGGGGGTATCGGCCTATAACACGCACCCACGATTTTCCCCTGATTTTCAGGGGAAAAAAGTGCGTGTTATATGCCGATAAATACAGTAATTTCTTCCGTGTTGTCACATGAAAAGATATAATGAAATATTTACAAAAATGTGAGGGGTGTACTCACTTTTGTGAGATACTGTATGAGCTTCAACTCTAGATTTAGCTGAGTTCCTGGACAACAGCTTTAAAGTAAACTTATGCTGAAACAAATGTGTCACACAACCTGTGAATACTCTAAGGTTGCCAATACATAACTGCTTCAACAAAAGTCTCAGTCTAAAGCATCGTAAACACTACTAGTTTTTTTTTTTTTTTCGTTTAACCCAGTGGGTTGAATGAAAAAAAACTGACAGCACAGGTCGGAGCCGCTGTACTAACAATCCGATGTTAATACAGCAATCTCGCCTGCTGTTCTATTATGTTTTGACAGGGGGACAGCCCCCCTGCCTGAACAATCCGGTCAGGGCTCTCAGCCATTGGCTGAGAGCGCTGACTGGGAGCTGGTCGGCAGACCTTTTTTGGTCATAACCCTTCGACAGAAGCCGGACAAAAAACTGGCTGATGTACACACGGGCAGCATCAGCTTAAAAAAAACTGGCCAATGCCGACATTTGGCTCGTGTGTACTAGGCTTAACTGCCTGATGACACATTCATTTTGACTTATTATTGCCATTTTGGTATAGTCAGCAATCCTGCCCAGTACAGTTTTTTTTTGCGTATATGCTGCAAGTGTTTACTATTGTGGGCATATTCTTAATCAGATTCTGAAAAGTGGGCTTAATTCTTCATACAGCAGTGGATTGACTGTACTTTGGGCCCTAAGCTGATTTTAGTTTAAGGGTATACAAAAAATGTAATGGGACATTGCTGAAGGGTGTATACTAGCCCCAGAATGATTATCCTTACATTGGCGGCTAGTGATAAGAATGTTCCACTTATAGTGGCGGTCAAAATTATGCCCCTACAGATAGCTAGGAAGATCATTAGTATCATGCAGTTGGCTCTGCCAAGTGACCTTGGACCAGGAGCTAGCAGGCACCATCAAATAGGAGGTTTATAAATTACAGTTCAAGGAACTCCTGGCATCCTTTGAGTGAACTCTGGTTGAGAATGGCTTGTGTATACAGACATTTGTGTATTAGCTCTGAAATGTGTTTGTAAAGCATTTCTGCAGCATTTGGAACACCGTTTGGAATCTTGAATTGGATCTTATGCACTGTTTTTCTCATTGGCAAATTATACAATGCTTTCAGGTACAGGGAGGAGGCATTGTGTATAGTCAATTAATTATCTAAAAGAAATCCTTTAATAAAAATAATAACAAGTCTACTACTGCTGACCTCCTTCTGAAAAAAGTTCAAACACTTGCAATGCTGAAACTAACTTACTATAAACAGCACTGAACTGGAAACATTTTATTAGCATTTACGTGGGCCCCTCCTTAGTCTGGAGCCAGGGACAGCTGCCCACTCTGCCCTTGTTATGATACACCACTGTTTGTATATTATATAATGGTCACATTCTATAATAACCCCTGATTTTTGTTTACTTTTCCTGCATTTATACCAATATTCTATGTCCTCTTTATAGCACTCATACTAGATATGGTTCCCATTGCTAGGGAAATATATTTGCACATTTGCCCATGTTTTGGATAGAGTTTGGTAGGGCAAAACTGTTTGTTAAATTTTTAATTTTTATTTTTTTTTATTATTTCTGTCCCCATTGGGTAGCTACATCCATTTATTTGTATACAAATTTACAGGTTTTAAATGTATTTCTTTTTATAAATTACAACAGTTTTGAACTGTAAAACGTACAGTTTATAACCGTAAAGTTGTTTACAGTTTTACTGTATTTTATACAGAATTGTTCTGGCAACCACAGCTACCAGATTTAATTTAAAAAAAACAGGATTTTTTGGCCATTGTCAACAAGGAAGAAAGTGAGGAAAATGCAACAGGCTGCCACCTCCACAAAGTTTTATCCAGTAGGATCTGGGAAAGAATATAGAATAAGACAACTAAGCCTCAGGACTGCAACTTTAAAAGCTCTGATCAGAGGCCTGCATATTTATTTGCTGTAACTACTGAGGGGAGGAATGGGAGAACCATTTGAAAAGTGAAATGTTTAATTTCAGTTCCACATTAGGGCACTGAATTTTTCTTATAAAACACTATCTTGTTAGATCTTAAACAATGTTTCTTTTAAGTCTATAAGGCTGAGTTTCAATGATGTACTCCCATAGGATCTTTGTCGCTGCACAGCTTATTCCTAAACTGAATTGGAACTCATGAGAATATGGTTGTCCTTTTACTAAAGAAAAAAGTATATGTATATGTGGCTATATCATGCTAGAGTAAATTATATTTGATTGTACTACTGTGTCATCATGGTGAGATAATTTGTCTGTGGATCTTGGCAAATCAGCAAGTTGCCATTCTTTTTATGAAAACTGGGACTTAGGAGGTATACATTTTGCATAACCCAACATTGGAGAAAGAACAATGATATATAATTTTATATCATCTCTGAATACAAAATCAAATGCAAATTTCAGTTATAATTTACTGGGAATGCTAAAAATAATTACGGTTGGCATTTCCAAAGACAGATTAATAATTGGCTTTATTTAGAGCAATAGCTGATTATTATACAGTACCTGCTTGGCTGTGGTCAAGGTGCATTGAACCGGTGGGCATGTTACTGAGCATCCTACTTGTAATTATTGGACATTAAACTCATGGTTGACTAGTGATGGGTATATCAACAAACACATTTGAATATTACTGGGCATATCTATTGCTGGGCATGATAGAAAAATTCTTTATGTTCAGACTGTAATTGTTGCAGCCATCTGTGCTTATTACAGGCATACCCCACTTTTAAGTACACAATGGGGTTTATTTACTAAAGCTTAAAAGTGCAAAATCAGGCACTTCTGCATAGAAACCAATGCGCTTCCATGATTTATTACAAAAGCTTAATTGAACAAGCTGGGGTTAGAAGCTCATTGGTTTCTATGCAGAAGTGGGCCTGATTTTGCACTTTCCAGCTTTAGTAAATAAACCCCATTGTGTACTTAAAAGTGGGGTATGCCTGTATATGCACTTTCCTATGTATGTTTTCATGTATTAAACTTTAAATGTGAAATTACTGATATATGAACATGAATAAACGTACTGCTGCCACCAGAGATAACTGACCTCAGTCCTCCTCCTACTGATACAGCAAAATACAGTGAAACTACTTGCAGTAATCTTAAGGGTTTTATGGTGTTAAAGACACACAAATAACAAGGGTCCTCTGGTGCCCTGACATATTTAACACTCAAAAGTGCTTAATAATAAGGTTTCTTATGACTAAGCACTTTTAAGTGTGAATTGTATCAAGAAGCCCTCCTGAGACCCAGAATCAGCCGACAGCAAGCTATAGCCTGCTTTTAGTTGACTGGATGGAGCCGCCTCAGGCTTCGAAAGGATCCTGACCTTATTGTCGGGATCTATCCAGTTGCCTGATTGACAGCTGGCTCTGGCTCTCAGTGCATGGCTGGGAGCCAGAGCCAGTTGCTCCCACCCTTCCCCTTACAGGTGCTCCAGTAAGCACTGGAGGGGCAGAGCAGAGAGCAGTGATTGATAATCACCGCTCTCCACTCCGAGTAGCCGAGAACTGAGTGATAAGTGGCAATGTGACCGCTCAGTTTTTGGGCTTAGAGCTAACGTGGGACAGCTGCAACATCACACCGATGCTGCAGCATATAGGTGAGTATATGTTTTGTTTTTTAAGGCTGGGTTCACACTGCTGCAGTTGCAGACATCGCATGTGATTCGCAGCGCACTGCTGTTCACATCACATGCGATGTCTGTGCTGTGCGATATCAGCCATACAGATAGTATGGCTGATATCGCACCGCATTCGGTCCAAACTCGCACAGGACCCTTTTTTTTGTTCGGACCAAAATCGGATCGCATGGGTGTTCACACCTATGCGATCCGAAAGTGTCCGAATTGTCAGTTCGCATTGCGATATGCGGGCTGAACTGGGGGTGTCATTAACATTGTATGACACTCCCCAGCAGTTCGCATATGGCAGTGTGAACTGCCGTGCGAGTTGGTGCGGTGCGGGAACCCGCAGTAAATTCGCTGCGTTCCCGCACCGCAGCAGTGTGAACCCAGCCTAAACCCCAAACTTTTCTATTATTGTTCAATGTTTAATTTATATTTATTTTAATTGAAATGACTAAAGCAGAGTTTCGCGAAAATTTTTTTTTTAGATGTCAGCAGCTGCAAATACTGTAGCTGCTGACTTTTAAAATAAGGACACTCACCTGTCCCGGGGTCCAGCGATGTCGGCACCCGAGACCGAACCGTCCCTCGATCCTCAGGTGCTGCCGCCACCATTCTCAGTGAGGGAATCAGGAAGTGAAGTGTTGCGGCTTCATTGCCCGGTTCCCTACTGCGCATGTGCGAGTCGTGCTGCGCGTCTACACTGGTCCCCGTTGTGTTGTAGGAACTGTGTATTTCCCACAACACAACGGGGGTGGGCGGGCATTTGCGACTAGCTGCGGCTAGCTATTCCCGGAAGTGGGTGCCGATACCTGTATTATACAGGTATCTGCACCCCCCTCCCCCCTGAAAGGTGCCAATTGTGACACCGGAGGGGGAGAGGAATCCGATGAGTGGAAGTTCCACTTTAGGGTTGAACTCCGCTTAAGGACTAGAATGACTGGCTGATGTTTGATTACTGTTTTGCACCTTATATATTGACTCACAAAGTAAAATACTGTGATTTCCATTAGCACTGAACTGCACTACTACAATTTATTCACAACACAGGGCAGTCCCTTGTATTTAGACTGTAGTAACCTGATACTGATCATGTCAGATGGTCATCTGCAGGAGCTTTAAGCCTAGTACACACTAGTAATTTTTTTTTGGTTCAACCCAGCAGGGCTGAATGAAAAAAAACTAACAGCTCAAGAGGAGCTGCTGTACTACTTATCCGACGTTAGTGCAGCGATCTCCCCTACTGTTCTATTGTGTTCTAACAGGGGGACGGTCCCCCCACCAGAAGACTCCGGTCAGCGCTGTCAGCCATGGGCTGAGGCTGCCGATCAGGATCCGATCGGCAGACCTTTTTCGGTCATGCCCCTTCGACAGAAGCCGGCTTCTGTCAGACCAACTGCAGACGGGCTGAATGCCAGCTGGTTTCTATTGACTTGGCCAATGCCGCATGACATTCGGCCCGTGTGATAAGGCTTTAGGCCCATGTCACCCTAACAACCCTGACTCTGGTAGCTGGATACCTAAAGAGACAACTCACCTGCTTCTACAGCTTTGTTTCCCTTAATGGCCATATAACAAGTTTGACACTGGTGAGTTGCTGCCACTGACAGTGTAACATAGGCCTTAGACAGCAGTTTTTGGCCAGTAACAGATAAGAACTGATGGGACCCTTTTCCTGATATGAGTTATACTTCTTAAAAATGAATACCATTTGTTCTGGATCTCATTTGTTTTTTCAGTCTGCTAATCATGGCAGGACTGTACTTGGGGGCAGGGAGGCCTCTGCCCCCTGGGCCAGTACTAATATGTTGGACTGATCCTTCACATCCACCTATCTCTGCTAATACAGTAAAAAGCTTGCCTAATTTAGCCACAAAACTGAACACATGCTGCACATTGAAATAATTTACTAAGGCTTAGTTTACACTTGCAGTTGGCGAGCAGTAAAACTAGGTAGTTGAATCATATTTTTACACCCCCTTCCAAAGCTGCAAAGGCAGCCAGACAGGGATGTATATACAGTATCTCACAAAAGTGGGTACATTCCCCACATTTTTGTAAATATTTTATTATATCTTTTCATGTGACAACACTGAAGAAATGACACTTTGCTACCATGTAAAGTAGTGAGTGGACAGCTTGTATAACAGTGTAAATTTGCTGTCCCCTCAAAATAACTCAACACACAGCCATTGAAATGAATCTTCACTGCATTTATTGAGTGAATCATCTCAACTTCTTAAGTAAATTAACCTCACCATATCATACATAGCTGCAAGAGTTCCCATTGACCTCAATAGATGAGTTTGACATGTGGTGCCTGTTGAGCGATTTTCTTTTCTGCAACCGTAGATTGCAGGAAAGAAAATTGTATAGTCTATGGCCTGCCTTAGTGGAAAGTGAAAATAGCATAGTTTCAGAAATGTGAACATAGCATAATTTGGGAAATCTGCAAACCTTTAAAGCCCAGCAATCTTTCTTCACTGATGTTTGAGACTGGAGCTACTTACAACAATCCGTGGACATCAGAGAAGGCTCCATACAGTTAAACACAGGTATCAAACTTTATTTTTTGTTGCTACTATTATTCTAATAAAATCGTATTTTGATTTATTATTAAACCTGGTTCACCCCCCCCCCCCCCCCAAAAAAAAACCTCTTCTATCTTCAAAAGACCCAGATGATATGTAGGGGTTGATTTACTAAAGACAAATAGACTGTGCACTTTGCAGTTGCTCCAGAGCTTAGTAAGTGAGGTAGGGCTGCACTTTGCAAAGAATACCCAATCACATGCAAGGACAATAAAAGAAAGAGCATTTTTGCTTTCACGTGATTGGATGATGGTAGTCAGCATAATTTCTGCTCATTTATTAAGCTCTGGAGAAACTGCACTTGCGGAGTGCAACTGTACTGTGCAAAGAGCACAGTCTATTTGCCCTTAGTAAATCAACCTCATAGAGAGAGATTTTACCCATATTTTCTAAAGGGTAAAATAAATCCTGTTTAACCACTTGACGACCGCCTCACGCCGATGTACGTCGGCAAGGTGGCACGGACAGGCAAAATCACGTACATGTACGTGATTTGCCTTCCGCGGGTGGGGGGTCCGATCGGTCCCCCCCCCCGGTGCCCGAGGCGGTCGCCATTTCTTCCCGGGCAATGAGAGGTGAGGGGGCGGCCATCCATTGTTGGCCACCCCCTCCCGATCGCTCCCGGCGAATGAAATGCTTCCTTTCCCTCTGTAATGTAAACAGAGGGAAAGGAAGTGATGTCATCTCTCCTCGAGCCGGTCTTTTCGTCGCCGCGCCGAGGAGAGAAGACATCCAAGTAAGTCTGCACAACACTACACATTCAGTAGAACACGCCAGGCACACTTGTCACCCCCCATCACCCCCCGATCACCCCCTGATCACCCCCCTGTACCCCCTGTCACTCTGACACCAATAGCATTTTTTTTTTTTTTTGCATTGTAGTCAGTTTGTGTCAGTTAAAAGTTTTAGGGCAGTTAGGTTAGCCCCCTTTAGGTCTAGGGTACCCCCCCTTAGGTCCAGGGTACCCCCCTAACCCCCCCTAATAAAAGTTAACCCCTTGATTACCCCCCGTCACCAGTGTCGCTAAGCGATCGTTTTTCTGATCGCTGTATTAGTGACACAGGTGACGCTAGTTAGGGAGGTAAGTATATAGGTTCGCTGTCAGTGTTTTATAGCGACAGGGACCCCCATATACTACCTGCTAAAGGTTTTAACCCCCTGATTGCCCCCTAGTTAACCCTTTCACCAGCAATCACCGTATAAGTGTTACGTGTGACGCTGGTTAGCTAGTTTGTTTTTTGTAGTTTATTGCAGTTTAATACAGTTTATTATAGTTTATTATAGTTTTAGGGCACCCGCCGTTTATTACCCTATAAAGGTTTAACCCCCTAATTGCCCGGCGGTGATAGAAGTTAAGTTTTTAGGATCAGATAAGGTCTGCGTCGCCCCAGGCAGCGTCAGGTTAGCGCCAGTACCGCTAAAACCCACGCACGCAGCATACACCTCCCTTAGTGCTATAGTATCTGAGCGGATTGATATCTGATCCGATCAGATCTATACTCCCCAGCAGTTTAGGGTTCCCTGAAACGCAGTGTTAGCGGGATCAGCCCAGATACCTGCTAGCACCTGCGTTTTGCTCCTCGGCCCAGCCCTGCCCAGCCCACCCAAGTGCAGTATCGATCGATAACTGACACTTACAAAACACTAAGCACACATAACTGCAGCGTTCGCAGAGTCAGGCCTGATCCCTGCGATCGCTAACAGTTTTTTGGTAGCGTTTTGATACAGTCGCCAACAGTCAGGAGCTTTTTTGCCTGTGAGTCTCACTAGTGTACCCCTAAATTTAGAGCCCAAAATGGCAAATAGAAGGTACACTAGTGAAGAGGCCTACACGTTTCTGAGTATGACAGATAGTGAAGAGGAAGTCACTCATCTGTCAAGTTCAGGCTCAGAATACGATCCTGTAGAGGACAGCGGCTCCATGACAGATAGCTCTGACGACAGAGTTGTGGTCCCTGCTAAGGTCAGGCGTACCAGACCCCAATCTTCTTCTGTCCTTGAAGTACAAGAACCGCAGGGCTCTCGTATGGAGCAGAGCAGTACTAGCGCCGCTACTCCTTCTGGTGAACTGGCAAGCACCAGCGGCCTAGTACACCCTGGTCGTACATCCAGCACTGCAGTATCACGTGGTGACGTGGCGAGTCCCATAAGTGCAGTTCAAGCTGGCGAGGTGGCAAGCACTAGTAGTGTCCCGCTGCCACCAAGAAGACAAAGACAGGCCCGTCGTGCCCATAGTGCCCTTCCTGCTGCATTGGCCAATCCGAATTGGGAACCTTCCACTTCTGCAGCACCCGTACTTCCCCCTTTCACTGGCCAACCCGGAATTCAGGTGGAAACAGTTGACTTTATGCCACTGGATTTTTATTCACTGTTTTTCACCGAAGATCTCTATAGATCTATTGTGGACCAAAGCAATTTATACGCTGGTCAATACATCGCCACTATGCCCCAGTCCACCCTTGCCAGAGATTGGAGACCAATTACGGTCTCCGAATTTAAGACCTTTCTGGGCCTTTCCCTCCTCATGGGGTTGAATAAAAAGAGTAAGTTGCGGTCATATTGGTCCACTGACCCAATTTACCATTCACCCTTGTTCTCTGCTTCCATGGCCAGGGCACGATACGAGCAGATTTTGCGGTTCATGCACTTCAACGACAATGAACTCTGTCGTCCTCGTGGAGACCCTGCATACGATCGGCTCTACAAAATTCGGCCCCTCGTAAACCACTTCAACCAACGTTTTGCAGACTTGTTTACCCCCCATCAAGTTGTCTGCGTTGATGAGTCCCTGATTAAGTTTTCTGGCCGCTTGTCATTCAAACAGTACCTTCCCAGCAAGCGTGCCAGATACGGGGTCAAGATGTATAAGCTCTGTGACAGGGCCACAGGCTATACATGTAGATTTATGGTTTACGAGGGAAAAGATAGTCACGTAGAGCCGACAAACTGCCCTGACTACATAGGAAGCGCTGGCAAGATAGTGTGGGACTTGGTGTCACCCTTATTCGGAAAGGGGTACCACTTGTACGTGGACAATTATTATACGAGCGTGCCACTTTTTAGTCACTTGTTTGATCAGCAGATTGGAGCATGTGGCAACGTGCGACCTAATCGCTGGGGCTTTCCCCAGCGGCTTGTAGATTCCCGTCTTAGGCTGGGGGAGAGAGCCTGCTTGAAGTATAATAATTTGCTCGCTATGAAGTGGAGGGATAAGAAGAATGTTTTCGTTCTCACCTCCCTTCATGCAGACACGACGACCCAAATTTCTACGGCGACTGGTGTTGTGGAGAAACCCCTCTGTGTCCACGAATACAACCTTAATATGGGAGGGGTGGACCTCAACGACCAGTTGTTGGCGCCGTACTTAGTTGCCCATAAGGCCAGACGCTGGTACAAAAAAGTGTCTGTATACTTATTTCAATTGGCTTTGCTGAATGCTCATGTGCTATACAGAGCTTCAGGACAGACTGGATCCTTCCTTAAATTCCAGGAAGAGATCGTCAGAGCCCTTCTGTTTCCAGACAGTGCTCTACCTCACCTTCCCCAACCAAATGCAGTAAGCCGGCTGCATGAGCGGCATTTTCCTTATGCCATCCCGAGTACCCCTACCCAACGAGCCCCCCAAAAAAGATGTCGTGTCTGCAGCAAGCGCGGATTTAGGCGTGACACCCGGTCTTATTGTCCCTCCTGTCCTGGCAATCCTGGTCTTTGCATGGGTGAATGCTTTGAACGCTACCATACATTAGTTGAGTATTAGCGTAGGGTTCAGCACTGCACAGACTAGGCACACTAACACAGGGTCTCCCAAGATGCCATTGCATTTTGAGAGACCCAAACCTGGAACAAAAGTTACAAAAGTTAAAAGTTACTAAAAAAAAGTGTAAAAAAAAAAAATTAAAAAAAAATTAAAAAAAATAAAAACACAAAAAAAAATATAAAATAAAAAAACCAAAAATAGTTGTTGTTTTATTGTTCTCTCTCTCTCTATTCTCTCTCTATTGTTCTTCTCTTTTTTACTCTATTCTATTCTGCAATGTTTTATTGTTATTATGTTTTACCATGTTTCCTTTTCAGATTTTTCATACTTTACCGTTTACTGTGTTTTGTTGGTAACCATTTTATTGTTTTCAGGTACGCCATTCAGTTGCAGCGCGGATTTATTTATCTTGACAGCAACAGCGTTTGCTCCCACGATATATAAAGCCGTGACTCCAACGCTGTCGGAGGTGATTTCACCACCACAGTTACATACTTCAGCATATATGCCGAAGCGTGGGGGCAGCAGTGGGTGGAGGAGCAATTTGCTCCTGCCTTTTGCGGGAGGATGCCCCCATGCTTCGGCATATATATATTTTAGGCACAGGTTGCGTTAAATGTTTTATTTTTTACTATTTTTTTTTTGTATTTGCTTTGCAGGTATGGTAAGTCTTACTGTTATACTGTAATGTTACTTTGTTTTATTGTTAACCATCATTTGCTTAGCAGGTACGCCATTCAGTTGCAGCGCGGATTTATTTATCTTGACAGCAACAGCGTTTGCTCCCACGATATATAAAGCCGTGACTCCAACGCTGTCGGAGGTGATTTCACCACCACAGTTACATACTTCAGCATATATGCCGAAGCGTGGGGGCAGCAGTGGGTGGAGGAGCAATTTGCTCCTGCCTTTTGCGGGAGGATGCCCCCATGCTTCGGCATATATATATTTTAGGCACAGGTTGCGTTAAATGTTTTATTTTTTACTATGTTTTTTTTTTGTATTTGCTTTGCAGGTATGGTAAGTCTTACTGTTATACTGTAATGTTACTTTGTTTTATTGTTAACCATCATTTGCTTAGCAGGTACGCCATTCAGTTGCAGCGCGGATTTATTTATCTTGACAGCAACAGCATTTGCTCCCACGATATATAAAGCCGTGACTCCAGCGCTGTCGGAGGTGATTTCACCACCACAGTTACATACTTCAGCATATATGCCGAAGCGTGGGGGCAGTGGGTGGAGGAGCAATTTGCTCCTGCCTTTTGCGGGAGGATGCCCCCATGCTTCGGCATATATAAATGGTGCATGTATGCCCATCATTAGAAGTGGGTGGATGAAGGGAGGTATTCTAATGGTGGGCATACCCACCGATCAATATCTTTTTTTCGTTCAGCCCACAGGCTGCATGAAAAAAAAGTTTACAATATATGCCTAACAAGGACCAGCAACGTACTGGTATGTTGCTGGACTTTGAGTGGTTATACCAGAATGATGCCTGCAGGTTTAGGTATCATCTTGGTATCATTCTTTTCAGCCAGCGGTCGGCTTTCATGTAAAAGCAATCCTAGCGGCTAATTAGCCTCTAGACTGCTTTTGCAAGCAGTGGGAGGGAATGCCCCCCCCTCCCCCACCGTCTTCCATGTTTTTCTCTGGCTTTCCTGTCCCAACAGGGAACCTGAAAATGCAGCCGGTGATTCAGCCAGCTGACCATAGAGCTGATCAGAGACCAGAATGGCTCCAAACATCTCTATGGCCTAAGAAACCGGAAGCTACGAGCATTTCATGACTTAGATTTCGCCGAATGTAAACAGCGCCATTGGGAAATTGGGAAAGCATTTTATCACACCGATCTTGGTGTGGTCAGATGCTTTGAGGGCAGAGGAGAGATCTAGGGTCTAATAGAGCCCAATTTTTTAAAAAAAGAGTACCTGTCACTACCTATTGCTATCATAGGGGATATTTACATTCCCTGAGATAACAATAAAATTAATTTAAAAAAAATAAAAATGAAAGGAACAGTTTAAAAATAAGATAAAAAAGAAAAAAAATAATAAAGAAAAAAAAAAAAAAAAAAAGCACCCCTGTCCCCCCCTGCTCTCGCGCAAAGGCGAACGCAAGCGTCGGTCTGGCGTCAAATGTAAACAGCAATTGCACCATGCATGTGAGGTATCACCGCGAGGGACAGAACGAGGGCAGTAATTTTAGCAGTAGACCTCCTCTGTAAATCTAAAGTGGTAACCTGTAAAGGCTTTTAAAGGCTTTTAAAAATGTATTTATTTTGTCGCCGCTGCGCGTTTGTGCGCAATTTTAAAGCATGTCATGTTTGGTATCCATGTACTCGGCCTAAGATCATCTTTTTTATTTCATCAAACATTTGGGCAATATAGTGTGTTTTAGTGCATTAAAATTTAAAAAAGTGTGTTTTTTCCCCAAAAAATGCGTTTGAAAAATCGCTGCGCAAATACTGTGTGAAAAAAAAATATGAAACACCCACCATTTTAATCTGTAGGGCATTTGCTTTAAAAAAAATATATAATGTTTGGGGGTTCAAAGTAATTTTCTTGCAAAAAAAAAATATTTTTTTCATGTAATCAAAAAGTGTCAGAAAGGGCTTTGTCTTCAAGTGGTTAGAAGAGTGGGTGATGTGTGACATAAGCTTCTAAATGTTGTGCATAAAATGCCAGGACAGTTCAAACCCCCCCCAAATGACCCCATTTTGGAAAGTAGACACCCCAAGCTATTTGCTGAGAGGCATGTCGAGTCCATGGAATATTTTATATTGTGACACAAGTTGCGGGAAAGAGACAAATCTTTTTTTTTTTTTTTTTTTTTTTGCACAAAGATGTCACTAAATGATATATTGCTCAAACATGCCATGGGAATATGTGAAATTACACCCCAAAATACATTCTGTTGCTTCTCCTGAGTATGGGGATACCACATGTGTGGGACTTTTTGGGAGCCTAGCCGCGCACGGGACCCCGAAAACCAAGCCCCGCCTTCAGGCTTTCTAAGGGCGTAAATTTTTGATTTCACTCTTCACTGCCTAGCACAGTTTCGGAGGCCATGGAATGCCCAGATGGCACAACCCCCCCCCCCCAAATGACCCCATTTTGGAAAATAGACACCCCAAGCTATTTGCTGAGAGGTATAGTGAGTATTTTGCAGACCTCACTTTTTGTCACAAACTTTCGAAAATTGAAAAAAGAAAAAAAAATACATTTTTCTTGTCTTTCTTCATTTTCAAAAACAAATGAGAGCTGCAAAATACTCTCCATGCCTCTCAGCAAATAGCTTGGGGTGTCTACTTTCCAAAATGGGGTCATTGGGGGGGGGTTTTGCCATCTTGGCATTTTATGGCCTTCAAAACTGTGATAGGTAGTGAGGAGTGGAATCACAACTTAACGCCCTTAGAAATCCTGAAGCCGGTGCTTGGTTTTCGGGGCCCCGTATGCGGCTAGGCTCCCAAAAAGTCCCACACATGTGGTATCCCCATACTCAGGAGAAGCAGCAGAATATATTTTGGGGTGTAATTCCACATATGCCCATGGCATGTTTAAGCAATATATCATTTAGTGACAACTTTGTGCAAAAAAAAAAAAAAAATTGTCACTTTCCCGCAACTTGTGTCAAAATATAAAATATTCCATGGACTCAACATGCCTCTCAGCAAATAGCTTGGGGTGTCTACTTTCCAAAATGGGGTCATTTGGGGGGGTTTTGTGCCATCTGGGCTTTTTATGGCCTTCAAAACTGTGATAGGAAGTGAGGAGTGAAATCAAAAATTTATGCCCTTAGAAATCCTGAAGGCGGTGCTTGGTTTTCGGGGCCCCGTACGCGGATAGGCTCCCAAAAAGTCCTAAACATGTGGTATCCCCATATTCAGGAGAAGCAGCAGAATATATTTTGGGGTGTAATTCCACATATGCCCATGGCATGTTTAAGCAATATATCATTTAGTGACAACTTTGTGCAAAAAAAAAAAAAAATTGTCACTTTCCCGCAACTTGTGTCAAAATATAAAATATTCCATGGACTCAACATGCCTCTCAGCAAATAGCTTGGGGTGTCTACTTTCCAAAATGGGGTCATTTGGGGGGGTTTTGTGCCATCTGGGCTTTTTATGGCCTTCAAAACTGTGATAGGAAGTGAGGAGTGAAATCAAAAATTTATGCCCTTAGAAATCCTGAAGGCGGTGCTTGGTTTTCGGGGCCCCGTACGCGGATAGGCTCCCAAAAAGTCCTAAACATGTGGTATCCCCATACTCAGGAGAAGCAGCAGAATATATTTTGGGGTGTAATTCCACATATGCCCATGGCATGTTTGAGCAATATATCATTTAGTGACAACTTTGTGCAAAAAAAAAAAAAAGTGTTACTTTCCCGCAACTTGTGTCAAAATATAAAATATTCCATGGACTCAACATGCCTCTCAGCAAATAGTTTGGGGTGTCTACTTTCCAAAATGGGGTCATTTGGGGGGGTTTTGTGCCATCTTGGCATTTTATGGCCTTCAAAACTGTGATAGGTAGTGAGGAGTCAAATCACAACATTACGCCCTTAGAAATCCTGAAGGCGGTGCTTGGTTTTCGGGGCCCCGTATGCGGCTAGGCTCCCAAAAAGTCCCACACATGTGGTATCCCCATACTCAGGAGAAGCAGCTAAATGTATTTTGGGGTGCAATTCCACATATGTCCATGGCCTGTGTGAGAAATATATCATTTAGTGACAACTTTGTGCAAAAAAAAAAAAAAAATTGTCACTTTCCCGCAACTTGTGTCAAAAAAGAAAGTATTCCATGGACTCAACATGCCTCTCAACAAATAGCTTGGAGTGTCTACTTTCCAAAATGGGGTCATTTGGGGGGGTTTTGTGCCATCTGGGCATTTTATGGCCTTCAAAACTGTGATAGGTAGTGAGGAATGAAATCAAAAATTTATGCCCTTAGAAATCCTGAAGGCGGTGCTTGGTTTTCGGGGCCCCGTACGCGGCTAGGCTCCCAAAAAGTCCCACACATGTGGTATCCCCATACTCAGGAGAAGCAGCTGAATGTATTTTGGGGTGCAATTCCACATAGGCCCATGGCCTGTGTGAGCAATATATAATTTAGTGACAACTTTTTGTAAATATTTTTTTTTTTTTTGTCATTATTCAATCACTTGTGACAAAAAAAAAAAAATATTCAATGGGTTCAACATGCCTCTCAGCAATTTCTTTGGGGTGTCTACTTTCCAAAATGGGGTCATTTGGGGGGGTTTTGTACTGCCCTGCCATTTTAGCACCTCATGAAATGACATAGGCAGTCATAAACTAAAAGCTGTGTAAATTCCAGAAAATGTACCCTAGTTTGTAGACGTTATAACTTTTGCGCAAACCAATAAATATACGCTTATTAACTTTTTTTTTACCAAAGACATGTGGCCGAATAAATTTTGGCCTAAATGTATGACTAAAATTGAGTTTATTGGATTTTTTTTATAACAAAAAGTAGAAAATATCATTTTTTTTCAAAATTTTCGGTCTTTTTCCGTTTATAGCGCAAAAAATAAAAACGGCAGAGGTGATCAAATACCATCAAAAGAAAGCTCTATTTGTGGGAAGAAAAGGACGCAAATTTCGTTTGGGTACAGCATTGCATGACCGCGCAATTAAAAGTTAAAGTGACGCAGTGCCAAATTGGAAAAAGACCTCTGGTTCTTAGGCAGCATAATGGTCCGGGGCTCAAGTGGTTAACATACTACATTGTCAACTCACAAAGTCACATGCATTATTTTACGTGCATTAATTAGTTTTTGTCATGATCATTTTTGCATCAAGCCAAAGATTTTATTTTAATTTTTACATAGAATGGGAGTTTCAATTTTTGCCCATTTTTTTTTCTGTCCGTAAACCCACTGGGGAGATTTTTCTTTACTTCTTGGCCTGCGATGCTTTTACAAGGAATTGGAAAAGCAGTTCTCACCAGGACAGAAAAGCGCAGACAGCAATAAAAACACTGTAAAAAAGCTCTAACCGTTCCTCATAAAAATGTGTTGGAGAGATTTGTCCTCACTTCCTGTCCTGACAGGAAGTGAGGAGAGATCTCACCTAAAAAGACACAAACAGCAACAAAAACCTGACAAATGCTCAAAAGCCTTCCCACCTCTATCCAAATTGAAATAAAACATTTTGGCTGGTGTTGGGCTTCAAAAGCAATGCTTTTTTTCAGCGGGAACGCGGGGGAATGCAGTTTCAGCACCTCCAGCACTGAATGTATGTAATAGCATGGGGTGTGGGGTGTGCTGGAGGGTCTATTGATGTTGGCTGCTGGGGGATCTATTGTCACTTGTGGGGATCTGATTTTGTGTGAGGGTCTATTGTTGGTGATGGGGAATCTATTGTTGCTGGGGGTCTTATGTTACTGGAAGGGATCTACTGTTGAGGAAGAGGTCTATTTTTACTGGCTGCTGGAGGATCCATTGATGCTGGTTGTTGGGAGATCTGCTGTTGTTGCTGGGGGGGGGGGGTCCAATGTTGCTTGGGTGGATTTTGTTACTGGGTGTGATATTTTGTTGTGGGTAGTTCACTGTTGCTGCAGGGAATCTATTGTTGTTGGGGTGGAGTCCATTGTTGCTGGGGGAGTCTATTGTTGTGTGGGGATCCCCTGCTGACTGCAGGGGATCTATTTTACTGGTTTTCTTTTTATCATTAACATGTTCCATACAAATGATTTAGCACCACAAAATGATACTTGGTTCTGTATTCTCTAAAAGGGGCAGTACTGGTAGGTGGGTAGGGGTTGGAATCAAGTGACTGTGGTCAGAGGTGGGTAGGGGGCAGAGACAAGGGGTGACTCAGACGTAGGGAGATCCTGCACCTATTCTCCGAGAAAAAAAGCCCTGTTTAAAAGTTTACTTCAGGAAACATCAGCCTTATTCATAAATTGTCATATCTCATGACCAATAAATAAAGAGAGCAAATGGCGGCAAATTTTTTCTTTAAACTTTTCTTTATATAGACAACAAAATCACACTAGGACAAACACAAGTGAAGTAAATGTTTATAAAAACTTAAAAAAGTACAATTATCCCTACATTGCTGCTTTATGCCAGTAAAACTCATCTCAGTCAACATATAGACCACTATTGATGCATTATTTTGGTATTTTAAAAGGGTTTCATTTTTATTTGATTTCATTTTAGCCCTCATACAGGGAAATTATGGGATGTGTAGAACTGCTACAACTGCTTATTCCATAATACAGTACTAGGAGCATTGATGTACCTAGTATAGAAACCCATTGCACCCAATTAGATTTGTTTAGGGTTACAGCACCTTGCTACTTGCCTTAGGTTGGGTTCATATTATTGTGCTGCAGTAACGCACTTTTATAAACTGTTACATTGATGGGTTTACTTCGTCTTTAAAAGTACACTTTGAATGGTGGTAAAAACCTACCCATTGTATAATAGTCTGTACATGAATATTAACAATCCTTGTGAAAATGGTAAATCATGATGTCCATGACAACAATCCCTGCATTTCTAAAACCCATCCTAGATCCCCCAGCCTGATCAAAATTGACTCTTATGTCGCCATCACCGCAGGTCGGGTGTATGATAATGTTCATCATTATTCTTCTCCTCCCCACAAGCCTGAAAGATTCCTGTCTCTCAGACTTGTGAAAGCCTAAACAATTTTTTGTATGACATCACAAAAGGGCTATGGCATCATCTTAGCATTGCTCAAAGCCAGTAATATAGAGGAAATCTGGGGAATTGGGGGCAGTGATAGCCTGGCTTTCCTTACAAATCTTTCTCTATGCTATGTGCAGTGAAGCAAAAAAAAAAAAAAAAGTGTAACATTACTCTCCCTTTCAGTAATTAGAAAGTGTTTATATGAGAAACCCAGAATTATGTAGGGGACTTATGATGGTTCTGGGAATGTATCAGGCTTCTTTGATAAACAATGCAGGAAGAAAAGTGTGCTAGCACATAGCAACCAATCCAAATTACCTTAATTGAAGTCACGCCAGTACAAGATGGAATCTAGTTACTATGGATACTGCAGTTTGCACATAGCGCTATGCAGCTTGTAATCTTTGATTTAATAAGAAGAAAGCCCTCATATCTCAGTTTCATGACAAGCTTTGGTAATTCAGCTCATACTCCAACCACCAAAAATTAGTGTTAAATATAATCCAAATATTTATTTTCATTTTAGATAAAGTGGGAGAGGGTTTTTGCCATTTGTGTCCTATTTGGGGTGTTTTCTCTTTACTACTTTTTTTGGTGACAGGTCACTTTGGTTCCTGGTGACAGGTCATTAGGACAAATAGAAAATGTAACCCTCCTTACACAGCCAGCCATACAAACCTGACAAGGGTTCTAACCCCTCACTACTCCATCCAAAACTAATTAAAAAAAGTTTTAACTTTAAACACATTTTATGACAGAATGGAAATTTCAAAGATAAACACAAGATACACAAAGCAGTTATGAATATGTGTGAAAAAAGGCCCATCACATCCAAGGAAAATTGATTTTGCTACTGTTGAATCAGTAAGGGCTCATTTACACTTAGCTGCTGAGAAGTTGAGCTAAGATACAAGTACACCGCTAGTGTAAACTAGCCCTATAAGAGTATTCATGACTGGTTGTAGGGCTGGTGCAAGGATTTTTGTCTACTTAGGCGAAAGGTGCATTTTCCTGGGGCCCTAAGGCGGCTGCTTAAGACGCCTTGTGGTAGCGCCGGGCCTGACTGGTTGCATTTCGCACATAGCCTTTTTGGTCGATTCAATAAGGGAGTAAAATTTTCCCTTCGTGTAGCTAATAAGGTAAAGCTGTGTTCACTTTGAATACCCAATCACATGCAAGGGAAGCGATAAAAAAGCATAAGAGGATGATTAAAATGAACACGGATTCATCTATTTTATTAAAACGGAAGTAAACCCATCGATTTGATAGTTTAAAAAACAATTTACATTCCCGACATGCCGGAAATGTTAGCTGTCACATTGGTTGTGCTCTCAACCAAACTTTCACACCATCCAATGGCTGGCGTCATAACTGATCACATGTGCAGCATCATGGCAGTTGAAGATTAAACAAAGGCCAAGATGGCAGCTTCCTTGGCTGAAAACGATAGGAGGGTTTACTTCCACTTTAAGTGAGTATCACTTTGCAAAGTGAGCATTTTCTACTCCTTTGGTAAATCAACCTAATTGTTTTTGCACTAGTTTGTTAATTATAGAATATTGGAAAAGATTATTCATATGGTGGTTATAGTGTGAGCTGTTTTCAGCTATCTGCTATCCAAAGCTTGCACTCCATATATTCAAAGAATGGGGATCTTTGGGTCTCAAATACAAAAGCAAAAAGAAAGAAACAAATATGTCTTGCCCATAGCAACCATTCAGATTCAGTCAGTCTTTTTTCAGGGAGGATACAAAATGTAAGGACACATTTTATTGGTTGGTGTAGATAACATGCTTGTTTATTTACCTAGACCCTAAGATCAAGGGCTTATAATAAGCAAACGCTCATTAAAGCTAAAGCCTAATCTGCCTATAGTTTGGCTTACATATTAATTTTTTTATTTTCATCCAGTGATGTCATCCTTGCATCCCTGTGCTTCTCCTTGTAATGTAGGGAGGTCATGTTTGATGGGAGGGGCTGGCAGGGTGCTGTACATAGCTTTCTGACAACATCATGGCCTGACTCTTGGGAGAAGTTATGCAAATATCAAAATGCTTTGATGGGTGGAATGGACTTTTCCCACCAGGTGGAAATGGCTAAATGATGCTGGACATTGTCCAGAAGTTCACAGTGTGCAGTGAAATCAGACTAAGCATTGTCAGTAGAGCCTTCATTCCATCCAGCGCTGTGCACATCTGCAGCTCCTCTCTCCCCTTACTTCCAGGTCCATTGGCTCCCGCTGCTGTCAATCAAAGCCAGCATCGAGTAAGCAGGGGCGGGGCCGAGTCCCGCAGTCTGTGTCAATGGACGCAGCAGCAGGGCTCGGGCGCAAGCATGCACAAGTGCCCCCATGGGAAGTGGCTTTCTATGGGGGCACTGGACATAGGGGAGGACCCAGGAGCTCTGGCTGGGGACCCAAGTAGAGGGGGTTTGGGGGGCAATAGAATTGTTTACAGCAGGTAAGTATAGAGATGTTTGTTATTTAATAAAAAAAAGATAATTTACCTTTACAACCACTTTAACACAGCAAACCTTTAGGCCTCATATACACTGGGCATTTAGCCCTGGTGCATGAGACTCTGACATTTAGGTTGCAGGCAGAAGGCTCAGATGTACTATCCAGCCCCGCTGCCGTCAGTCTGTAAAACTCCATGAGAAGCTGACAGTTGCTGCAGCTGGACAGGGCTGGATGGTGCACTAAATGGTACTAATGCTTAGGGCAGCATACGCCCAGGGATAAATGCTCAGACTACTTACGTTTTAGGCATTCATTCCTAGGCGTATACTGGCGTATACTGTCCTAAACATTGCTCTGTCCAGCCACAGCAGCTGTCTTGCTCTCTCATAGAGTTTTACAGGCTGTCAGCAGCAGGGCTGGATGGTGTGCTTGTGTCTTCTGCCTGCACACCAAAGTCTCATGGACCAGGACTAACTACCCAGTATGCATAAAGCCTAAAACAAACAAAAAAAAAACATAAAAGAGACCCTAAATGGCTTAGACCTTAGATGTGAAAAAGTGTTGGAAAGAGACATTTTTGTTGTCATTAGTTTTCTTCCTCTGAAAGCAAATGACATGAAGGAAAACGTGTGGTTTCTATGGGCAAAATAGTCCCTTGAAAAACGTTCATAGGTGAGTCCCATTAAAGTAATCAGGAACATTTTTAACCTAAAGTCTCTCCAAGCTTCTCATTCATCACGCTAATTTCTTAGATAAACAAACAACTTTGACATTAATGAAAGTGGAATAAAACTATTGCTTAGTAATCCGTGCAAATATAAAATAGGAAAAAAAACTAAAATCAACTACAATATTTTGTAGTAAACAATAGGTTATAACGTGCAATAGTGCAATTTCGTCTTTTCTGCTCCACCAATGCAAATCTTTGTATAAAAGTCCACAGAGTTTTATATACATCATACTGCTAGTCTAGCTCTGCATTTGTCTTGAGTTGCTGTTTTTATTGCCATTTTGTGCCACAGGAGACTTGCTTTTTCGAGGGCGACGAAGTTTCTGATCCCAGCGCTGGAAAAAGTGAAAAATACGAGGAATTACACACAGGGAATTCAGTTATTGGTGTTTGCAAATTTACTTCCATCCTTGAGCAATAGCCCTTCTGAAACTAAAAGTATATCTAAAGCCAAAACCTTTTTGGTAGTTGTTTAAAAATAGCAAAAAAATAGCAAAAATGTTAATCAAGAACATCTGTCTGCGCCGATGTCAAGCATTTCTTAGATAACGATGGGGCGTGGCCATATGATGAAGTCATGCGGAGGCCCTGCCCCGTGTGACGTCACCACACGGGGCATGATGGGACCGTGATGTCACAAGGGGGTGGGACCTCTGGGTGATGTAATTTGATGGCCACGCCCAAATAGTTATCTAAGAAATGCTTGACATCGGTGCGGACAGATCAGCGGGACGTAGCCTCGGAGGAGGGTGAGTGGCGGGAGCGGCGGCAGAGGAAGAAGCACACCGGACAAAGAAGACCGGAGAAAGAAGAAGAGTGGAAGAAAAAGCGGGAGAAGGAGAAGCCCGGAGGAGGAAGATGCGGGAGAGATGCAGGAAGACCAGATATTTTTAATGAAGGACTTGTCAAAAACTGTCTACTGTATTTTTTCACACTACACTACTTTTTTTTGGTGAATGGGTAGGGGTACAATGTACCCCCTTGCTAAAGGTGGCTTCCAGATCCCGAAAAGCCCCCTGTCCGCAGACCCCGAGGCCCTTGTCCCCATCAACATGGGGCAAGGTGCTTTGGGGTGGGGGGGCGCAGAGCCCCCCCTGCCCTGAAGCACCCACCCTCCCATTTTGAGGGCATATGGCCTGGTACAGTTTGGGAGGGGGCGCTCGCTCATCCCCTTCTATTCCTGACCTGCCGGACTGCATGCTTGGATAAGGGTCTGGTATGGATTTTGGGGGGCCCCACGCCATTTTGTTTTTACATTTTGGCGTGGGGGGGTCCCCTCAGAATCCATATTAGACCTAAGGGCCTTGTTTGGCCTTGGAGTGGGGGCCCCACGCCGTTTTTTTTTCACAATTTTTTTTTGCCGGCAATTCTTTTTTTTACATTCAGCTGAGGCGGAGGCCGGCTTTCTTGCCCCCTCCTTAGCAACCAGTTATATACAGTGAATGTACATTTAACAAAAAAAACACAAATGGCAAAGTCACAGCAAAATCACGTCAAAATCGCAGTAAAAACACGGTACTTGCGGGTCAATTAAAGTCTATTACATTCAGAACGCTACAGTTTGCGGGAAAAAAAGTCCCCGACCATTTCCAAAAACGCAGAGGCACAAAAATGCATTGATGTGAACATTTTCCATAGGAACCCGTGTTAAAAAATTTCCCTGCATTTCTGCAAAATGAATCAAAAAACACATTAGTGTGAATGGAGCCTTATGGCTTTATAACGACCACATTAATGAAAAAGACATATTTATACAGCACAATAGTGTGCTTTACAAATACGGATTGTACTCCCCTTGTTTCATGACTCCAAAGCAAGTGGAGTGCAAAAAAGAAAAATGCAAAGCAAAAAGTCAGGAGGAGAATCCGGTCATGAAATTTATCAAAGTTATGTGACCAGCCTCTGCTCTAATCATGGTGTTCTCTGAAGTACTGCAGGCTCCACATCAGCTATGCGAGCGGTTTTAACCCTTTTTCCGCCGCCAGCGGGGGTTACCGCCAACGCCCCCACCGCCCCAGTGTGAAAGGGGCCTTACAATACCAGTAAACTACTGTTATGTAAAAATGACATGCAATTCATTAATATCTTCCAGATGTGTAATTTGTCATACGATTGTTATCATTGTATATGTATATATATTGTTATTGTTATCGTTCTCTACATCTCTAATTGGCTCTTATTGCTGGAAATAATAATCATTATGAAAAATATAATCATAATTACAGCTTAGCAAATGAAACCTGTTAACACAATTTTTTATATTTTAAATAATTTACAGAAAAATGCAAGTTAAATAAATGTGCATAATAATAGAGTTTATAAAATAATAAACACATATGAAGCATATTTATAAAATATAACAATGATCATTAATAATAATAATATTTTAAAAAGAGTTAAAGCAAACCATTATATCTATATATATATATATATATATATATATATATACTCTATATTGCCAAAAGTATTGGGACACCTGCCTTTACTCACACATGAAATTGAATGGCTTCCCAGTCTTAGTCCATAGGATTCAATATTGAGTTGGTCCACCCTTTGCAGCTACAACAGCTTCAATTCTTCTGGGAAGGCTGTCCATAAGGTTTAGGAGTGTGTCTATGGGAATGTTTGACCATTCTTCCAGAAGCGCATTTGTGAGGTCAAGCACTGATGTTGGAAAAGAAGCAGCGGCGGCTGCATCCATAAGGGTTACAGGGGCACCGCCCCCCTTATCGATATGCGCCGAACCTCTAATATCCATGCGGGGAGCTGGACGCATAGAGTTTTACAAGGTTTTTTTTCTTACTAAAGCACGTGATTAGAGCTGGAGGCTCTAATTGGTTTAAAAAAGGTTAGGCTTGGGGCGCAGAGCACTGTGCCCCCAGCCCACCCACTTGTAACACTAGCCAATCAACTTTCGCTATTGTCTTTCTGCTTCCCCTCCTGGCCAATCAGGACAGGAGGCAGGTCCTAAGACTGGATTGGCCAGGAGGAGAAGTGATCGGATCAGGGTTGCCAACCGACAGTATATTTACTGACAGCTTGTAAAAATTAGTGTGTTTTTTTTTACAATTGCCAGTAAAATATCAGGGGTTGATAATTTCATGCTGTGTTTTTAAATGTAAATCAAGCAAATTACTTTGTTATAGGTATTGTCAGTGTTTCCATATCATGTTTATACTGTTCAAATATAGGAGTTCTGTAATTTCTCAGGTTGCCAGTAAAAAATGTGCTCCGCCAGTAAATTTTCTATGTTTTGTCAGCAAAAAATGCTGCGAGAGGTTGGCAACCCTGGATTGGTTTGGCCGGGAGGAGAAGAGGGGAAAGCTGCCTGCGTCCTGGATGGGGTAAGTGCAGGGCTGGCAGGCTGTTGAGCAGGGCTGTTGAGCAGGCAGGGGGTTTATTTTCCACCCCCCCAAAAAATGGAGCACCAGCCGCCACTAACAAGAAGGCCTGGCTCACAGTCTCTGCTCTAATTAATCCGAAAGGTGTTCTATCGGGTTGAGGTCAGGACTTTTGCCAAAAGTATTGGGCCACCCCTCCAAATCATTTGGTGGAGGGGGGATTATAGTGTGGGGTTGTTTTTCAGGGGTTGCATTTGGCCCCTTAATTCCAGTGAAGGCATCAGCATACCAAGACATTTTGGACAATCTCATGCTCCCAACTTTGTGGGAGCAGTTTGAGGATGGCCCCTTCCTGTTTCAACATGACTGCACACCAGTGCACAAAGCAAGGTCCATAAATACATGAATAAGCAAGTTTGGGGTGGAGAAACTTGACTGGCTTGCACAGAGTCCTGACCTCAACCCGATAGAACACCCTTTGGGATGAATTAGAGCGGAGACTGCGAGCCAGGCCTTCTAGAATGGTCAAACATTCCATCACTGGGATGCCATTAAAGTTCATGTACATGTAAAGGCTGTATATATATATATATATATATATATATATATATATATATACTCTATAAACTCTATTATAAGACATCCATCTTCGTAGATGTATGTTTACTTTACTTTAAGCAATTTATGTATCAGATCACTGTTATATAAAATAAGCCCCACCCTCAACAGCAACATGCCACAGCAAAACTGATGTTTTTATTGTGTGCTTTGCAAAGTGTGTTAAAGTGACCCTGTCAGATTAACAAAAATTACAGATAAAAAATCCCTGCTATAGAAGAAGTATTATAGTATCCCCTTCAGTGGCCCTTGACTCCTAGCTTTCCTCCATTCCAGCGCTGCAGCTTCTATCAGTTTATTTTTAATGGGCACATGTTTTAAGTTATAGTTGCAATATTAACTTCAAACTTAAAATAGAACTGTGCCCAGGCTATGGACAGTATTTATGATCATAATATGCAGTAAATAAGCTTTAAATTGTAACACATAAAACTATTTTTCATTATGTTTGCCATCATAACCTGAATAAAGTTTTCCTAAGCAAATAATGTTTTTGTTATGTTGCATGCAAAAAATACCGCTTTAGAAGTACCAGGGCCTAGTTGCAAGTGTGACCTTCGCGACCCTGGTAATTCCGCCACTGCCCTCCAGGTAATAACTGATCCCACCCACCATCCTAGTAATGACACATCTCTCCCCCCCCCCATGCTGGTAATGACAGATTCCCCAGCTCCCCTCTCCACCGGTCCTGCTCAAACTGACACACTAAAATCTAGGTCCTCTGGAGCCTGGAGCCCCTTAAGGGCCCCTCAGGAGGTGTTAGGGAATATTTTTGTAATTTTTGGGGTTTTTTTTAGTGTCAACTGTTGTTGTGGGGAGGGGAGGGGGTGGTGTGTGTCTGTTGCAGGCTGTCAGTGTTGTGGGGTGAGCAGGGTTGGGAGACATCCCCGGGTGGGGGGGTACAAAGGGCCCAGATAAGTTACACGGACCTGAGCAGTGTCTTACCTCACCAGTGACACCAGTCCCGGCTACTGGGTGGTACTCTCCTCCTCCTGCCTCACTCAGCCCTGTCTGTCCCTGCCAGGTTTTCAGCACTGACACTACCTTGTCCCTGGCAACCCTCACCCCTTCCTCCCTCTGCTAGCTCCTTTCTGTCTCTCCACTCCACTCAAGAAACATTAAAAGCTTCTTCTTCAAAAGTGTTAGTGTCTGGGGAGGGGGAGATCTTCTGGCTGCCGATGTTGCATTCTGTCCCCAGAATTATGCTTGCCCTGTCACAGTGTCAGGGAGGCCGCACGGGCCCACTGGAGCATGGGAGGGGTTGCAAGATAAGTTATTAGACACAAAGGGTGTTCACTATCTTCAACGCCCTGCATTCACAGTATGTCCTCAGTCTTTTGGATTGAATGACACCAAGCATTCAACCTGGAAGAACGAGGACATCTTGTGTCAAAGAAGAGGTACTACAGGGACAGCATTCGAATAGAAGTGAGTATTGCAGTCAGAGCTGCTTTTAAATTTTTATACGTGGCTGGGTTTTTTTTTTTATGTTCGCCTGGAGTCTCAGATTTACCAAGCTTGGAACAGAAAGGTGTCTATCTTTCCGAGTTTAGAAATTTGAGACAAACATCTCTATACTATTTTCTTTTTAATAATATTTTTTTTTTCAGTTGTGTGAACTTACCTTAACTTTTTTTGCAAGACGATCCCTCCACTTTTCAGCCAAGGAACCTTCCACTAGCAGAAGTCTGTACAGAAAAAAGACAATGTAATATAGTCACTAAATCCTCCACGTACCTGCATAAATAGTACTTTTTAAAACTATTTTTTTGTGTTGTTTTGCTATTTGTAGGGTACATATTGTAATATATTACATATTAAAAAGGCACCCATATACATTACAAGAAAACTTATTATTAGGGTATGAAAAACTCAAATTTTGGTAAAGATTGACATAAGCTATATAACTGCTACACCAGTCATTTTTTCATTTAATCTATTAAAAATCACCTTTACATTTTTAAATTACAATCTACAGTATATCCGTTTTTTCAAACTGCCCAAATTGTGAATATTGCTTCTCTACAACCAGGGCAACTGGGGCTATTCTGTACATAGTTTACAGAACATACATGGCAAACCATAAATGTCATTTTCAGCTTGTGTCACTGCTTTTGCCAAAAGATGACATAAAGCTGGAACTCAAAAGCAGCATCAAAAGTGCCCACGCATAAAAACCCATATACTGTCGGATTACTTAGCAGGCAACACCTTTGAATTGATAAATCAGAAAAATTATTTATTGGACATACATTTTGTATAAGCCAATGTGTGTCAAAGGTTTTACACCTTCTTCATCGTGTCTGAACAAAATTTGCACCATGAAATTTTTAAAACTTTTGGAAGGTCCAAGCTAAACCTTACTGCAGCTAATCTGCAGAACGGTCTATTTCAAATGCTGTGCATAACAGGATGAGATGGCATGCAGCATGCTCATTCTGTGTTTATTTCTTTCTCATAAAAAGCAAAATTGATTACGTGTGGGAAAAAAAACAGTACAAAACAGCAATGCTGGTAACTGGCTGTTTGTCTTTTGTGGTCAGAAATGTATGTATCAGCAACATTCACTTATTTTTGCATGTGTATTGCAAAATATTTTTTGTTACATCTAGCAAATTAATTGTTCAGTAAATGTTACTGACTTTAGTTTAAGCAACTTTTTACTTGAACGTAAAAAAAAAAAAAAAAAAAACTGTCTAAAATATGTGTAAAGATTGCATTGATTATCTAAACATACTCTGCAAGCAAAATCATATTTATGGTAAATCTACAGACTTATATAATAAGACAGTGACAAAAGGTGAAAATGATATGCAAAATGTAGTAATACATTTTAGATTATTATAATCTGATCTGTTAAAGAGACCCTGTTACCAATTTAAAACATTGACAGTAAAAGTACAGAAAAAGTACAAAAAGTATTTTACATGCTTACTTGCAGTGTTTTATTTTCCATACTCAATGTTTATTCATTTGCAAAGGGCTTTTGAACTTACTTTGAACTACGTAGTCAATAGCCTAGCACAGCTCCCTCCCTCCTTGCGCATCATACTCCTCTTCTTTTCTGGGAATGTCTAAATACTCTCTGTGTTGGCCCTGCTCCTTTCACCTTCCCTTTACATCCCTACATAAAATTGAATGTAGTAGCTTCAAGGGAATAAGTGAAGGGGGAATAATAAATATTGTCACTTGAGTGACAGCTCTGAGTCTGCTGGGGTGCTGAAATCACATCCAAGGTGTGGTGCCCAGAAGCAGTCTCATGGATTTTGGTTGTCTACACAAGAGGGACTTTACATGTACATAACATGCATAAAATGTTTACTTTGCATACTGTAAAATTTTATGGTTAGACTGTTGTTAAAGTGGAACTTTACCCTTCTTGACTGATTCCTTCTCGAACCCCCTTCTATCATTCACCTAGACGAATAACGTCAGCGCTCCCTGGTGCCTCTCGGGAAGTGTGACGTGGATATCCCGAGAGGTGTCAGGAGCATCCATTCACTAAAGCAGGAGGGGTGGGCCTAGCATTGTGTCATCGGGAGTAGTGCCTGTGCCTCCTGATGACATCCCGGAAGAAGATAGCGGCACGGGACCAAACATTTTTTAGGGGGGGTTGGGTAAAGTTCCGCTTTAAAATAAGTGGTCTGGCAACAATGTTTCTTTAAAATCTATCTAATATATCTTATGCCATCTTATGCCAAAACTTTGCTTTTTTAGTTTTACATAGTGTTGAAAGGTCAGAACTATTGTCAGGGTTTTGTTTCTGAAATGTGTATAATTATATTGGTTGAAGATCCAAAGTTTTGATTTGTCAAAAGAACAGGAATAGAGGGGAAATCTTCCAATCCATGTTTTTTTTCCGACAGATGTTGGCTCAAACTTGTCTTGCATACACACGGTCACACAAATATTGTCGGAAATTCTGAACGTCAGGAACGCACTGACGTACAACACGTACGATGAGCCGAGAAAAATGAAGTTCAATAGCCAGTGTGGCTCTTCTGCTTGATTCAGAGCATGCGTGGAATTTTGTGCATCGGAACTGTGTACACACGATCGGAATTTCCGACAATGGATTTTGTTGTCGGAAAATTTGAGATCCAGATCTCAAATTTTGTTTGTCGGAAATTCCGACGGAAAATGTCCGATGGAGCCTACACACGGTCGGAATTTCCGACAACAAGCTCCCATCGAACATTTGTTGAAATTCAGACCGTATGTATGCTGCATAAGAGTGTCAGGATCACTTAAGTGCTCCTGTTCCTTATTCCAGCATCTGGGTTTTGGCTATTGCATTTTCCCTGTCTGTGTCCACCTGCAAGGCGATTTTTGTGGCAAGCCCAACGTGCAGTCCCTTGCTTGTGATAGAAAGTGATATACGTGTTGTTCCTCATCAAGCTCCCTGTCTGTCTCCCCTGCTTTAGTATATTGGATTTCCCTGTGTATGACTTCAGATTGGATATTGGACTATTCCCTGAACTCAGCCTGCCTTTTACCTGTACTGTCATAGAACCACACTATCTGTCTGCTAACTGCAAGTATCTGATTACTTAGATCAGTTCGCATCTGCCCTGGCGTAGTGGCCAGGCACTAAAGCATTGTGTATAAGTCCTGGGGGCAATCAAGTACCGGTAGGCCTGCTTGCCTTAAGGGAAACGGGGCTGCTATAGGTCAAGCACACAGTAGCTAGCTATAGAGTCTGACCACCTGCGTTGGGGTAGTCGTGACAAAGAGCTGATTTCTGGTGGTTTGCTATAAGTCACTGTACTTTGCATATCCTCACTTCTCATCACACTGCCTTATTGAACAAGCTTGCTGGTGATAGTTCATTTACCTGGCACGTTCTTTGTCTTCATAACCCATGATGATATACTCCTCACCAACGAGCAGCTCTGGGCACAAGCAGCCAGAATTTGTGTACAGGGTGATGGTGTCTTTTGGAATGTTCACCAGGGAAGACTTTAGAATCTCTTTCACTTCTACCACTGCAGTGGCATCGTGGCACTTCACCTTCACCTCTTTCACTTTAGCTCGAATTACTACATTTGTGGAAAGAACAGACAATGAGCACATAAACATTGCAAAGTTATCTGTCTGTCATTCATGAAAGATTCAAACAGTGGAACTAATGTAAAATAATAATAATAATAATGCACTTTTAGGGCCCTTTTACACCAAAATGCTGTGTGCTGCAAGGTATGCCGCATTGAATGGGCTGAAGTGCAAAGAAAGGCATGTGAAAATGGGACAGACTGCATTTTATTGTAACACAACACACAAGACACCATGAGTTTTATAAAAGTGTTGCAGTGTCATTGATCCAATGACATGTTTCCATACACACTATCCAAAAATGAGGAATAACCCCTTATGTTTTGGATTTGTGATGGGATTGAAACATGCAGATACTGTCTGTTTCTAGAAGGCCTTTCTGTGCTTCACACTGATTTATTGAAGGGTTTTTTAGTTCCACTAAAATGATGCTGTCGCCAGCTAACAAATGCTTTAAAAAAAATGTTGTTCAGCTGCTCATGCCACTGATATCCTCTGTATTGAATAAATACTGCTGCCTGAATATTTTTAGCATGCAACGGCGTGATGAATGCCTGGTCTCCCTCTGTGCCCTGTGGTTTTTTTTTTCAGTGGTCTTTACATCTCTGCTGTGTCCTATATTGATGTAGGAGGTGGCAGGAGGAACAACAGAGTACAGAGGGGGGAGTGCTGGATGCAGAAGATTCTTCAGGCAGCAGTAGTTAGATAAGAGAAGTATGGTGGCTCCAGCAGCAAGACAAGAGAAATGACAGGCGTTTCTTAAAGCCTAACTGAAACCAAACTTTTTTTTTTCGTGATTTCGTGAGAATAAGGAAATATGGAAGAAAAATATATTTGTTCTGTGAACTGTCTGTGAACCTATTAGGAAGAGTTATCTTCATTTTCTGTCCCCATGACATACACAAAATTAAGACGGGAGAATAGCTTTACCACACAGACCGCAAAAAAAAAATTGTCAGATGTTTTAACCCTTCCCCACCTTATTAAAAATGTGTTATTGTTTGTGTACCCATTGGAGAAATTTTCCATCACTTCCTCTTCTTACAGAAAGTGTGGGAAAATGTTTCCATTAGACAAAACGAAAAAAAACCTGACAGAGACTTTAACCCTTACCTGCTCTATCCAAAACTGAATAAAACATATGGCTGGAGTTAGGCTTTAGTTCCACCACACCATGACCTGTCTGGGTATTCTTTCCAATAAAGATATACTGCTACTGGCTGAGTTTCACATCTACTGTTCAAAAGAATACATGTGTATGCGTGTTTTTGCTTTTTTTTGTTTAACACATTATGAGCAGAGACTGGCAGTGAGTTCCAATTGTGCTTGTTCCCCCTCCCCACCTCTGCTATCAGTAGGCACGATGGAAAATTAAACATTTAGTTATGTCCGTCAAAAGCCACTTTCCCTGCATGGTAGGGGTGCTCCTGCAAAGAGATAAATAAGGCTTGCCAGTTGACAATGAGCCACCCAAAAGCATAACATAAGAACTGCCAGTACTTTTTCAACTTTTAAGAACATGAAAAGTGTTGCAATTACATCGTTTTGCAAGCCTCCAGACAGCAAATACAAAGCAGATGTATCAAGGTGTACTTTCATATCTATTTAATGTCTCTGGAGATGTACTTAACTAGAGGTTTAGAACCATAATAAAAGCCATTAATGCTCAAAAAGGCTCAAATTGAGAAACAGTAATTTGGGGAATACACTGTTATAGCTGAACTCCAGGCAGACATTAAAAAAACACAAGTTAATATAGCTTTGTATTCATTTATACATTAGTTTGGCTTAACCCCATCCTACCTTCCAAGCCTGCCTAAAGGCCAGCGCAGAAACCCATCAAATGAAAAGATAAATAGGGAGGCTCGGGGAGCAGTATGAGCAAAGGGAAGCTCAACCTCACACAATATGAATACAACTTCTACTTACTATTTCTTGGATCAGTAAATCCATCCAGATATATAAAAGGTATGTCTATAAGCATATCTGGAGCTTTGCTCTGCTGTCTTTTAATGTAATTTTGACTGTAACTTTAAAAGCCTACTTTGAGTGCCTACTTACCATAGTTGTAATTGCTTTTCAGGTAAGTCTTTTGTGAGGCTTTCATAGGCTTACATTTGCAAAGCTCTAGAATTAAAAGAAATATAGTTTATAGTTTCAGAAACAAAAAAGCAAAGTTATTTATTCAAAGTAAACCAATCACTTCCCCCTGCAATTCAAACTGAATGCTTAAATATTCATAAAGCTACCTTTTGTGAAAATCACATGTTAACATTTCACATTCAGATGTACAGGCAAGTGAAGTTAAAGCAAGCCCTTCCATTAAAAGCCAAGGTACTCTAATTCTATCAGGCCTCCCCTGTCCTGTAGAAGTTAGAAAATCTCCTACTGCTTGCTGCAGAACCTAGGCAAGGGTGACACCACAAATCTCCTGATGAAATCCTGGGAATGATGAGCACCCCAAATCTCACAAAAAAGATGCTCCTGCCTCCTGCACAGTGTTGTAGCATCCTCTCATGGGATTTGAGATAATCAGCATTTCTAGCATCTCATTGGAAGGATTGTGACATAACCCTCCCCAATGTGAAAGTTGGAGGTAAGGTAATATTATTTTCTAACTTTTTTTTCTATTAGAGTTTTCTTGTACATATACCAGGCAGAAATTTGTAAAGAGTGGGGGAGGTCAAATGTTATAAGCTGCCATTGCTTTTAAGTACACCTGGAAAAGTCCCCGTTCTGCCTTCCCAGCCTGTACCTCATACAGTAATTCAGTGGCCCCAGTAATCTCATATGCAAATAACGATTTCAGGAGCAGAATGTGTACTGGGCGCTTTAACCCCACCTGTAATATCAATCATATTTAAGGGAAAGGATGGGGGGGAAGGGGTAGAGCCATTCACAACTACAGTACTACTTTAAAGCGGAGTTCCACTCAATACTGTCAAAAACAAGTACCCGTTCCCCCCTCCCCCCCGGCTCCACATTTGGCACCTTCCAGGGGGGAGGGGGGAACGGGTACTTGTTTTTGACAGTTACCATTCGCCACTTCCAGAGACCCTGCCGCTGAGCCAATTAGAAAGCGCAACGCGCTTCACACGTGCACAGTAGGGAACCGACTGTGAAGCCGAAAGGCCAGGAATGGCGGTGACTGCACCCGACAGCCGATCCGAAGATCGGCTGGGGTGCCAACATCGTGGGCACCCTGGACAGGTAAGTGTCCATATATTAAAAATTAGCAACTGCAGTATTTGTAGCTGCTGACTTTTAATTTTTCATGGTGGGGGGCTGGACCTCCTCTTTAAGCTGTAATTATGGTTTCATATTTAAATGAACCCCATGATGACCAATTTGATTTCAGTTTCAAAACATACAGTGCTTTGAAAAGGTATTCATACCCCTTGAAATTTTCCACATTTTGTCATGTTACAACCAAAAACGTAAATGTATTTTATTATGATTTTATGTGATCGGCAAACACAAAGTGACACATAATTGTGAAGAGGAAGGAAAATGATAAATGCATCATGAAGGCCAAGGGCCACACCAGACAGGTCAGGGATAAAGTTGTGGAGAAGTTTAAAGCAGGGTTAGGTTATAAAAATATATCCCAAGCTTTGAACATCTCACAGAGCACTGTTCAATCCAACATCCGAAAATAGAAAAAGTATAGCACAACTGCAAATCTACCAAGACATGGGCGTCCAACCTAAACTGACAGGTCGGGCAAGGAGAGCATTAATCAGAGAAGCAGCCAAGAGGACCATTGTAATTTTGGAGAAGCTGAAGAAATCCACAGCTCAGGTGGGAGAATCTGTTCACAGGACAACTATTAGTCGTGCACTCCACAAATCTGGGCTTTATGGAAGTGTGGCAAGAAGAAAGTCATTGTTGAAAGAAAGCCATAAGAAGTCCTGTTTGCAGTTTGCGAGTATGAATACTTTTTCTTTTCCAAAAGGTTTTATTAGAATGTAATCCAACATAACACAACAGTTTTTAAGTGGTTACATTGCGTGATAGGCAAACAAAGAAACAAGGCAAAAAAATATATAATGGTATATAGAGGCATGTGTTATACAAACATACAGGTAACAAACCTAATGTCCCATAAAATTTAACAGAAAAATGGAAGACCAAAAGTTGCCTTTTCAAAGTGTCCCTGGGCGGATAGGGTATCTATAGTCAGAATGTCCATTTATATTGCCTTGACATATGCCAACAAAGTTTCGTGGTCAGGGGTTTCCCTATCAGGCAGGATACATTGCTTAAAGTTGACAGAGATAGAAAGTAACGTGAAAAATATAATGTTTAAATGATAACCATCTCGGCCTGGTCTATACCTGACGGCCTAATAAAGGTGTGGATTGAATGCATAGAACATAGCAGAGGGGAGAGGGAAATGTTGAAAAGGGAAAAAGAAGGAAAGTCCAGTAGAAAAGAGGAGAGTGAGGGAAGGCGAAAGGAGGGAGGAGGAGAGTCCATGGGATGTGCGTCAGTGGAGTATCAGATCAGAAGAAGTGTGCCGTCAAATCGAGAGGGTTGAATGTACGTGCTCCATGGCTGCCAGACTCTGAGGAATTTTTCATGCATGTCTAAAAGTATGGCAGTCAGCTTTTCATTAACCATGACCTCATTCAAATGATTTTTTACTGCTTCAAAACTGAGTCCGGGGGATTTCCAGGCTTTTGTGATGGTCAATTTAGTTGCAGTAAAGAGATGTTGAGCTAGTTGCCGCTCCAGGCGTAATAATTCTACAATTGGTTTCCCAAGGAGGGCTTCGTAGGGGACCCTTTAAAGGTTTATGTGAAATAAGTTACGAAGAATGGTATAAACTCTGACCCATAACCTGCACGCCTTCGGGCATGACAACCATACATGTGCCATAGAGCCTTCCTGTGAGCATCCTCGAAAGCAAAGTGGAGAGTAAGTTGAAATGAATCGGGCCAATCTAGCTGGCGTATAGTACCACCGATATAACACTTTATAGGCATTCTCCAATATAAGGACATTTCTTGAGCACTTGGAGAGGGCCATGGTCATAGTCTGCCAGTCTTCTGGGTCTAGCTGTCTCCCCAATTCTTTTTCCCATTGAAGATGGTAGGGCCTTAATGGAGGTTTTTTGTAGAAATTATGGACGAGTATATTAATGATATCATGCCTGGGGAGTGGGGTCTGGCTCTACATAGGCTCTCAAAAGGAGTCAGGGTGTATGGGGTGGGACGGGATTTGATAAGTTGTTGGAGAAAATGTCTCAGTTGTCTCAATGGGATATCATGAGAAGAGCGTAAGGCGTCAAATGTTAATATCCTAGCGGGGGTAAACATAGAATGAACATCTGTAAATCCATGTGTAGGCCACCAGGAGAATTGTGCCGGATTTTCACATCCCGGAGGGAACAATGGGCAATGAAGGAGTTTCAATAGTGGGAGATGAGGGGAAATCAAGCAGAAATCAGAGTATTTGACTGAGTCCCATAGTTGTAGGGAATGGGTTAAACATGGTCCTATTGGTTTCGGACGGTGAGTAGGAGGGAGCCGTGGTAGAGAGGTGACAGGCGTTGGGTCGGTGTCGACTAGATCTATTGTGGCCCATAGAAGGCATCTGGTATGTTTCATGTAGATGGGAAAATGAAACAATGCCTGCTGCCGTATAGTAAGCCTGCAAGTTGGGGACAGAGAGGCCGCTATTGATCCGACGGGCATATAAGACCTGTTTACTGATACGAGGATGGGTGGATCCCCATATGAATTGTAAGAGCTTGCTTTGATAGGGGCGGAGCCAGAGGCCGACATGTGAGCAGCGCTGTGAAGGAGCTCTGGCCGGGACGACTTCTCCTACAGACATCCTGAGTGTCAGAGACACGAATCCTGACCAACACCGGCACCCTAACACTCCCCAGACTTGGCAGAACGGCTGGATATGGTGAAATATGGGCCAGCACCCATGGAGTCCGTCGTGGAACGCCTGTCAAATTTTGCATGGGGATCCCAAGATTGCAGCGACCACGAAGAGACGGCCCAGAGCCCTAGCAGCATGCAGCAGGAAGTGGCTGATCGCTCTCCCACTGACCCCAGCAAGGTAAACCCGCTGCCCCACAGAGCTAGAGGGCTGAGGAGAGGCTTCTCCCTGGACAGGCTGTCCCAAAAAGACCTAGGAGACATGGCGCTGGCAGAGGGGGAGGGAGAGTCCTCCCTGAAACAAATTATGGAAGCCATACGCACTTGCCAAACTACCCTGACTGAGCATATAGATGGCATGAGGGCTGAAATGTCTTTCTTAAAGCAGGATGTGCAGAATATTAGAGAAAGGGCTACAGAAGCTGAACAAAGGATCAGCGATCTGGATGTAGTTTGCACTTTAGAGAGCACGGTGCAAACTATTCAAAGGGAAGTTATTGCCCACACTGACAAATTGGGAGATATGGAAGACCGCCAAAGAAGGAACAATGTTCGCTTTGTAGGATCTCCAGAAAAGGCAGAAGGTAAACAGCCCGAAGACTTCTTGGAGCTCTGGCTTAAAGATAATATGGCAGATACAACCTTTTCACGTTTATTTGCTATTGAGAGGGCGCATACAATCCCATCTAAACCTCCCTGCCTGGATCCCACCCATGCCTGATTATCGCAACTATCCTACAATTTAGGGATCATGAAAGTATCCTCCGTGCAGCCTGATCCCTGGGAGATCTACAATATAATGGTAACCACATTTCTATATACCGGGACTTCTCGGCAGCAACACAGGCAAAGGGCCAGTTTTGTCCATGTAAAGAAAAGGCTCCGGGAATTACAATTGGCATACAGTATGTTTTACCCTGCAAAATAGGCATATAGAAAATGCAGCGCATGTACAAAGGAACATAGGTCTTTATAATGGTGAAACAGTAAAGAAATCACTAGTTAACCACAGGTGCCTTGAAACACAAACGTCCATAGATGGATGTGAATGTCCAACCGCACAGGAGGTGTAAGTACTCCAAGGGGTGGTGATGGTCTGATGGTTGTCAGAAAACACCTGGCATCATACAGCGACTTCCCAACCGAGAAACTGGGTCCCAATGGGTCATTCAGAGAAAGTGCAAAAAAGCCTCTTATCAGATCCTGTGGATTCCCATGTCAGCGACAGGGAATCGCACGCGCAGTTTGTCACAAATGACGTGGAATGGGAGCTCAGGAATCGCCAATCCCTTGGATTGTGGTCTGTATGGATCTCGGCCGGCAACCGGATGGGTCCTCACAACGAACCGTCCTCACACCGAACCGTCCCAGCGTGCATCAGAAGTTTCACAAACGGTCCCCCGAAAGGAGCAGTTGGAGGGACTGGATCGCCTCCTTTGCTATACATATATGCCACACGTCCTACACACACTCCCCTGTTAATTAATACTGGGGCCATATGATTACTTCCTGACACTACTTTCCTCCTGCCTGAAGTCCCGCACAGATCTACAAGAGCTTGCGTTGATGAATGCGTAAGATATACGAGGGGATGGGGACAGGTAAGACCCGAAAATAGTAAAGTAATTCAGGGAGGTAAGACATTCGGGTTGCAGTTATCCTACCAAACCAAGACAATGATAGGTGGGACCAGGAGCACAGCCTGTCCGACAGACATTTGAGCAGGGATGGGTAATTGGCCTGAAACATTCCAGTGTATGTAGGAGTAAGGTGGATTCCAAGGTAGGGTACCACTAAAAGGGAAAGGATGATTTCAAATTCATCAATACTGAATTAAGGAGGTTAACTGAAGTCCCGAGAAAGAAGCAAAAGAATCTAGACAAGAGAATAAATTTGGTAGAGAGATCCTGGGGGAGATTAAGGTCAGCAAGATATCATCGGCAAATAAAGATATTTTATGGGAAGAACCTGCAACATCGATACCACTGATATCAGGATGAGAGCGAACCGCCACCGCCAATGGCTCTAAAGCAAAATGAACAGCAGGGGTGAGAGTGGGCACCCGTGACACGTACCCCTCCCAATGTTGAACAGAGGCGACTCAAATCCATAGTACTTAAGTTTAGCTTGAGGGGAATTATAGGGGCCTGCCATCCACCGCAGAAAGGAGGCGTCAAAGCCATAATGGCTAAGTACAGACACAAGATAAGTCCATGATAATGTGTCAAAAGCCTTATTCACGTCTAAAGATAGAAGCATTGATTCCAACGAACAGTTGTGAGCTTTGGGTTGCGGCTGTAAAATCTGCCGAATAGCATCCCCTGCTTGCCTCTGTGGTACGAAGCCAACCTGGTCTTTATTAAACGGAGAAGGAAAGAGTTCAATCGGTTAGCCAGGATCTTGGTCAGAACCTTCATATCTATGTTGATTAGAGAAATGGGTCGGTTAGCCCAAGAGGAATGGTCACGGTCAGGTTAAGGAATCATGACAATATTAGCGGTTAACAGGTCCGAGGTGAAATTCTGGCCCTGTTTAACAGTTATACATAGCTGTCAGGTGTGGGGCTATAACGTCGGCCAGTTTCCTATAATAAAGCGCCGTGTAACTGTCCTGTCCTGGTCGCTTAGCCACTTTCAAGTCTTTAATACTTTGAAGGACTTCTGAGACTTGAATGTCCCAGTCCATGAGGGCCGTGTGAGTCCACATTAACGTGGGGAGTGAAAGATGGTCAAGGAAACTGTCTGTGTCCCGACTATCTGAATGATCAGAGGTCGAGTACAGTTTGGTTAAACGGTAACTGAATTCCTTCAGAACCTTCACTGGGTTACCGGTGAATACATTATGTGTGGTACACAGAGTGATAGGGGTAAATTTAGAAATAAAGGTACGAAGCCGGTGGGCCAGCATTTGATTTGGTCTATTCGCTTTAGCATACCACTTCTGGCGGAACCAACGCAGAACACGCTCAGCTCCATACATGAGGCATAGGTCTAGCTCTGAGCGGGCCTGATCCAGGTGTTTACAGTTAGCGGGAGTAAGTATGAATACTTTTTCAAGGCACTGTATAGGGCTGTCAGACTTAAAAGATTATTTATAAATTACTGTGATAAGCCTCTGCACAGAAAGTCCAACAATGAAAACAAACATCTGCTTACCTATTATTGATTACTGCAAAGTTGCATTTTGTAGGTATTTGTCTTTTTTTTAATCATTTTGTAGTATTTATTTAAAACCAATCCAGATAAAACTAGTTATATAAATTTACTGATATGAAAGATAACATATGACTTCTACATTACATGATATTTGCAGCTTTTTAAGAAATGCTATCAGAGACAAAGATTTCTCAAAGCGAAACCTTATATGATGTTCTTTATGTAAATAAGAAATAAAAATCCATTTACAGGTTGATAAAACAGAAGTAATTTTTTCTTTAATTTTCACTACACTCCCAAAACCTATTTTTATAACCAGAGTGGCTCATTGAAATTCACCAAGTGGCTACTATGTCTATAGTACTGTAACCCCACACATTGTGCCAGCTCTTGTGCATGGCTTCTCGGGAGAATTCATTAGGCTGGTTTTGTGCTCCATCAAACATTCCAGGGCAGCAGCATAGCTATCCTTTAATCTGTTGATAATGCCAATGTTATAAGAAATGTGCAGTTTCCTGCACAAAACGCTCAACATTTGTACATCGCAAAAGAATAAAAGCAAAAGAGAGATTCTACATAACACTGAAACATGAATAGAGCTGACAGTACAGGCAGCACATTTTGCAACCCCTAAGGCTCAAGAACATTGGCATTTGCAGACATCATATACTATAGAACATTTTTGTCTATGGTGAGTTGTAGATGTCATGTACATATTTATTTTATTTATTACAGGTACCTACACCGCTATCAATTTACTCAGCACTATGTATAGCCTGCCTTTGGCCAATCATGGCTCAGGGGGACTAAGCCCACGCCCCACACTATATAAGGATGCTTACATGGCGGCTGTGTGTAGTGTTGTTGGCATGGACAGAGAGATAGCTTGAGTTAGATTAAGCAGGCAGGTTATTCCGTTAGTGGCACTGTATTTTATATATATAATCTGCATTTAGCATAGACTATATATTCAGTGTTTACTCGATATTCAGGCAGTGCATATATATAGTGTAGCATATATCTACAGTGCATTCTGTTTTGTACTGCTTCTAAAATGCTTCAGGCGGTGTATTAATATATATATACAGTCTCGTGTATATATATATATATATATATATATATATATATATATATATATATATATACTCTGCATTCAGTGTGGCCTATATCTACAGTGCATTCTGTGGTGTACTGTTTCTAATACACTTCAGGCAGTGTACACAGTATCTAATACAGTGTATACGGTTTCTACTACACTTCTAGTAGTTTACACAGTACACAATACAGTGCAGCCGCTGTACAGTTTCTAATACAGTGCAGGCGGTGTACACTGTATCTAATACAGTGTGTACAGTTTCTACTACACTTCTGGTGATGTACACAGTATAAAATACAGTGCAGCCGTTGTACAGTTTCTAATACAGTGCAGGCGGTGTACACAGTATCTAATACAGTGTGTACAGTTTCTACTACTTTTCTGGTGGTGTACACAATATCTAATACAGTGTGTACAGTTTCTACTACACTTCTGGTGGTGTACACAGTACACAATACAGTGAAGCCGTAGTACAGTTTCTAATATAGTGCAGGTGGTGTACACAGTATCTAATACAGTGTGTACAGTTTATACTATACTTCTGGTGGTGTACACAGTATAAAATACAGTGCAGCCATTGTACAGTTTCTAATACAGTGCAGCCGGTGTACACAGTATCTAATACAGTGTGTACGGTTTCTAATACACTTCAGGTGGTGTACACAGTATCTAATACAGTGTGTACAGATTCTACTACTTTTCTGGTGGTGTACACAGTATCTAATACAGTGTGTACAGTCTCTACTACACTTCTGGTAGAGAAACACAGTTTCTAATACAGTGCAGCCGTTGTACAGTTTCTAATACCGTGCAGGCGGTGTACACAGTATCTAATACAGTGTGTACAATTTCTACTACACTTCTGGTGGTGTACACAGTATACGATACAGTGCAGCCATTGTACAGTTTCTAATACAGTGCAGGCGGTGTACACAGTATCTAATACAGTGTGTACAGTTTCTACTACTTTTCTGGTGGTGTACACAGTATCTAATACAGTGTAGTGTGGTGTTGCAAAACAAAAAATACATCATGTCCGGAAGGCCACCAAGGAGAGGCAGACGCTCACAGGCCACTAAAAGAGGGCAAGCAGCCTCTATGTCTACAGTCAACAGTGGTGATCGTGGACAGGGTGCATCCTTTGCAGGGGGACGCGGGGCACGCTTGTTCTTTTTTTCTGCTGCTGGATGTGTTATTGAGCCACAACATGCAGAAGAGTTGGAGGAGTGGATAACAAAGCTGTCCTCATCCTCCTCATCCTCTGTCACCCAGGCTCAGAGTAGTTTGCCTTCCAACGCAGCTGCCAAAGTGGCCTATTCCACCGGCTCCTTGTCCACAGTCACTCCCTCCATAGCCCCACCATCAAGCACGGAGGAGTCCCCAGAATTATTCCACCACAGTGTCGAGTACATGCTGCTGAAGGATGCACAGCGATTTGAAGGCTCCGATGTTGGTTCCCAGGTTGAGGAAGGGAGTAATGTGAGCCTAGAGAGAGGGGGTGCCACAGAAGGACAAGAAACTGGCAGTAATGTCCCCCCAGCTGTAGCATACTGCGAAGTTTGCTCCAGTGACAAGGGGGGAGGGGATGATGAGGTTACTGACTGTACTTGAGTACCTGAGAGGAGGAGGCACAATGAGGCAGGATGTCCTCTAGGGGGCAGCTTAAGGGCAGCCACCCTATTGCATCACACCGCAGAGCTCCGCAGGTGCAGGGTGCTGATGACTCCCTGTTGACTTTTAAAAGTTCCTTGGTGTGGGCCTTTTTCGACACGTGTGCAGGAGATCGCACCTTTGCTGTTTGCAATCTATGTCTGAAGCATGGCTAGAACAGCAGCTGCTTGGGCACCACATGCTTGACCAGACATATGACGACCTGCCATGCGGTCCATTGGCAACAGCACTTAAAAGACTCACATCAAAGAAAAAGTCAGACTTCTCCTTGCTCCTCATCTGGGATCTCCAACCCTACTATACCTCCAGTCTTCTCAAAAACCTACACTGAGAGGAATGAAGGTATAGCAATAGGTGTCCCAAGTACTTGCAGCCAATCTGCTAGCAGTACACCACCAATTGATTTTAGCAGGAAAATTTCCCTACCCAGTCGCTGAACCATAAAAAGAAATTCGGTCCCAGCCATCCACATGCTCAGCGTCTAAATGCTAGCTTGGCCAAATTGCTAGCACTGCAACTGCTGCCTTTTCAGCTGGTAGACTCTGCCCCCTTTTGTGAATTTGTGGAATGTGCTGTACCTTAATGGCAGGTTCCAAAATGCCATTTCTTTTCACGGAAGGCCATTCCGGCTCTTTACCGGCATGTGGAAGGCAATGTTTTGGCCTCGTTGGACAGGGCAGTCAGCAGTAAGGTTTATATTACCACTATCTCATGGTCCAGCAGGCATGGGCAGGGACATTACCTTTCTCTCACGGCACACTGGGCAGCTGGGAAGGATGCAGCACAGGGTTCAGTGTTGTTGGAGCTTGTTCTGCTACCACGCCTCCAAATGCTGTTGGTGATTCTGCCACAGCTCTCTCCTCCACCCCCTCCTCTTCTACTTCCTCTATGGCCTCTTCTGCAGATTTGTCCTCTGAACCAGAGGTGCTCCTTAAACTTTCAATAGGCTACGCAAGCAGTCAAGCTCAAGGATGCCATGCAGTGCTTGAGTTGGTGGCATGAGTGACCCAGAGGACTCAGAATCCAATGCCTCTGCAAACTTACGCTGCATGGCCTCCCTGATTCTGCAAAGCCTGCAAAAGGACCCTAGGATTCGTGGTATCAAGGAGAGGGATTATTACTGGCTGGCAAACTTTCTTGATCGACGTTACAAGGGTAAGGTTGCAGAACTCATTCTGCCTTCACAGAGGGAGCAGAAGATGAAACATCTTCATGAGGCCTTGAAGAAAGGTTTGTGCAAAGCATTTCCAGACCCTGGGAGGTTACCATTTCCTGGTGCTGGACAACGTGTTGCTGAGGCTTCATTCAGTCAGAGGAAGAGCAGTGGAGAAGGTGGCCGGCTGATCGATGCCTTTAAACAATTTTTCAGTCCTCAGCACCAAGGTCTGATCGGTTCAAGCAACCATCGCTAGCGTCTGCATTACATGGTGCAGGAATATCTAGGGGCAAGAGCAGACTTGGAGACCAACAGAGCATCCACTGGGTTACTGGGTCTTGAGGATGGACCACTGGCCAAAACTTGCTCAATATGCAATTGAGCTACTGGCCTGTACTGCATCCAGCGTGCTTTCTGAACGCACATTCAGTGCTGCTGGAGGGTTTGTAATAGATCAAAGAGAGTGCCTGTCCACAGATTCCGTTGAAAGGCTTACATTTATAAAAATTAATTAGTCTTGGATCTGCAGCTATCAAGCACCTGATGCTGATGTAAGTGATTGAATTTGCTATGGATGTGGGATCCCTTGAAGACTGCCTATGCTGACTATCCTATTCCTCCTCAATCTTGATGATGTTAGCTTACAACAATATTTTTGGTTTAGGGCACCACTACCACCACCCAAGGCCCAATTTTTCTAACCCTGTTTAACAGGGGCATGTGATTAAAATTTTTTATATAATATTTCAATGCAGGGCCCGTTCCTACGCCCAACAAGAGCATCTGTGAGGGGTTACAGTGTTGTGACAAGACCACCACTACCCAAGGCCCAATTTTTCTGCCCCTGTTTAACAGGGGCATGTAATTACAATTTTTGATAAAATATTTCACAGCAGGGCCGGTTCCTGTGCCCAACAAGAGTAACTGTGAGGGCTTACAGTGTTCTGGCACCACCAAAACCAAAGGCCCAATTTTTCTGCCCCTGTTTAACAGGGGCATGTAATTACAATTTTTGATATAATATTTCACAGCAGAGCCGATTCCTGTGCTCAACAAGAATAACTGTGAGGGCTTACAGTGTTCTGGTACCACCAACACCTAAGGCCCAATTTTCTGTTTTATTTTATTTTCTGAGTATATAGGGCAGGCCGTATAGTATATATACTGCTGTTCAGAGTATATAGTGCCTGGGGCTTGGGGGACCCCCACGCTATTTTTTTTTAAATTGGTGTGGGTTCCCCTTAATATCCATACCAGACCTAAAGGGCCTGGTATGGATTTTGGATGGGACATCCACGCCATTTTTTTTTTTTTGGTATTTTTATCTATATTGCCAGGATCCGACAATACATTACAGCCATAAGCAGTTTTAAATGACATTTTTTTCTTTCGAAATGTCATTTTGCTGTGGCACTGTTAAAAAAACATGGGAAAGATGCGCTACTTTACATGCATACTAAGGACCCCCAGGCACGATATTTAAAGGAATATTTAATTTTTATTGTTTCACTTTAAGCATTTTTAAAATCCCTGCTCCTAAAAAAAAGTCAGTTTTTAAAACTTTTTTTTTGCATTGATACATGTCCCCAAACACTTTTTATGGCAATAACTTGCATATAAGCCTTTAAAATTAGCACTTTTGATTTTTCACATTCGCGTCCCATAGACTTTAACGGTGTCCGCGTGTTCACACAAATTTTTTGCCTGTTTGCATGTTCTGCTGCGAACTGAACCGGGGGGTGTTCGGCTCATCCCTATTAAAAACCCAAACAAAGGTTCAACCCCATCTACATACTATTAAAGAAGTACATTATATTGAGATGTTTATGTCAAAGAAGAGAATATCTTCCTAACAGGGGCACAGAAAGAGGTTCTCTCTCTTCCCCATGCTATACAATGCCAACCAAATAGATTTGGTTGGGATATAAAAATATGTTAATTAACAGTCTATTTCTGTGACTAGCTGCAAATTTTATTTGACTGTACACAGAAAGTGATCATTTGTTTCTGAAGGATTAGACCCTTGGTCAATCTTTCTCACACCCTTCACAAGCTTTCAGTGTTCAGAGCATGTTGGGTGAGCTCCCCATGGTCATTGCAGCTCTGTGCAGGCTTACATCTGTTCAATCAGCAGAGCCTTGTATAATTTACAGGAATATTACATTTTCAGTATTTCATAGTTTTCACATTTACCAACCGACGCCTCTGGTTCAAACATATCTGGGCACTGTTCACTGAAGTCTCTGTGCCAAATGACCAAAAATGGTTACAATGTTTAATGTACAATTATGCAGAAATGAATGAACAAAGACAGCATTATTAAGACAAAAAAAGAGTTTATCTTGGATGAAAAATGTAACCTTGGTTCTCTGCTGGTCTGGATTTCAGACCACTTCCTCTCCCCATCAGGAAAATTGCAGGTCTCAGGTTCGGTAAGGCGTCATCTCAGCATGTCAAAGCTGGTCTGTTTGGCCTAAAGGGGGTTCTTTTTCACTCTCTATTTAAATACTGTTTAAATATATAAATTATTATTATTTAAGGTACGCAGCGCTATACATTGTACATTCACATCGGTCCCTACCCTCAAGGAGCTTACAGTCTAAGGTCTCTAAAACTCACATTCATATACTAGGGCCAATTTAGACAGGATCCAATTAACCTACCAGCATGTCTTTGGAGTGTGGGAGGAAACCGGAGTACCCGGAGGAAACCCACGAAGGCACAGGGAGAACATGCAAACTCCAGGCAGGTAGTGTCATGGTTGGGATTCGAACCAGCGACCCTTTTTACTGCTAGGAAAGAGTGCTACCCACTATACCACTGTGCCACCCATTATATAAATGGAGTAGATATATATCTTTAAATAGTAAAATATTGACAAATAAGATGAATCACCACAGGAGTGCCATTAGCATGGATTGTCAAGTCACAGAAGTAGGGATACAAGTAAAGTCCAAATGCTGTGGACTGGCTCCACTAAATCTCACATTTTAGCACTGGATATACTAAACCCTGTCCAAAATAAATATCAGAACTTATATTAAAGTGGATGTCCACTGACGGTTTGTATTTTTTTTTTCAAACACTTAAAACATCACATAATGACAATGGCACACTCACGTTTTGCGTTAATTTCCTCCCCAGATGTCCGGTTTCGTTGCAAATAATTACATTTTTAAAAATATGGACGGCCATTCTCATCTTGCTTGTGGGCATTTGAAGCCCACAAGCATTCACTTCCTAGTTCCAGTGATGCTGAGCTACCAGCATTCCTTGCTGGTTCCAGCGCATGCTCAGTTGTAACAACGCGAGCGTCGTAAACATCCTGGTTGCCATCACAACGCGTCTTAGGAAGTTCCCGTCCCGTTGCAATGTCTAGCATCACTTCTTCTTTTCAAATCCCGCGAGATTTCGCGGTGGGCCTCCGCACTGACTCCTGGGAACAATGACACTAGCTCCCAGGAGACAATGCGGCGCGGCGGAAATTACGACAATACACGCAAAATACCCGCCCATAGCCACAGGGAGAAAAAAGACCGAAGCACATATACACAGGTACACCCGGAAAAAAAAAAAAAAAAGTTCAGTTTTGCATTCTATGCTGTTGTCTAATATGAATGAGACAAACTTTGAAAATTGTGTGAACAATCGCTTTAATTATGCCAAGCTTTTTTACTTTACCACTGCTACAGGTGATATCTGAAGTCTATATATTTGCTGTTGTCTGGAAGGTCATTATATAGTTATGGGAATCATCTCTGTTTTTGAAGGCCAGATCAGCCTCAGAACATGTAAAATAAAGGGTTTATTTACTAAAAGCAAACAGACTGTTCACTTTGCTAGGGAATTTTCCCCAGAGCTTAGTGATTGAGGAGAAGCTTTGCTGACTTCCATCATCCAATCACGTGCAAGTGAAAATGCTGTTATTTATTTACCCTTTATTTTATTGGGTATACACAGAGTCTAAAATCAGGTTTATAATCCTAATTGTAACTTCTTGTGACAAGATGGTTTTATACAATCCAAATGTCAAAAGCCCATCAAAAGTGAAAGGGCCGTAGTGCAAGATCAGAACATTGGGCTACATACATCAAGTGCAAACTCCAAATTCAAACTTCCAATTCTAAAGATCTCATTCTACTCTTTAATAAAAAGTACAATATTCAAGGAAGCAAGCACATGCCTCATGTATATATGTATATACAAAGCAACTGTATTGTCTGGATTTCGACTTCTACTATAGTGTATATACAGTGTCTTGAAAAAGTATTCATACCCCTTGACATTTTCCACATTTTGTCATGTTACAACCAAAATTGTAAATGTATTTTATTGGGATTTTATGTGATAGACACAAAGTGGCACATAATTGTGAAGTGGGAAAAAAAGTATAAATGGTTTTCAAATTTTTTTACAAATAAATATCTGAAAATTGTGGCATGCATTTGTATTCAGCCCCCTTTACTCTGATATACCTAACCAAAGTCTAGTGGAACCAATTGCCTTCAGAAGTCACATAATTAGTAAATAGAGTCCACCTGTGTGTAATTTAGTACCAGTATAAATACAGCTGTTCTGTGAAGCCCTCAGAGGTTTGTTAGAGAATCTTAGTGAACAAACAGCATCATGTAGGCCAAGGAACACACCGGACAGGTCAGGGATAAAGTTGTGGAGAAGTTTAAAGCAGGTTTAGGTTCAAAAAAATATCCCAAGCTTTGAACATCTCAAGGAGCACTGTTCAATCCATCATCTAAAATTGGAAAGAGTATGGCACAACTGCAAACCTACCAAGACATGGCTGTCCACCTAAACTGACAGGCCGGGCAAGGAGAGCATTATTCAGAGAAGCAGCAAAGAGGCTCTTGGTAACTCTGGAGGAGCTGCAGAGATCCACAGCTCAGGTATGAGAACCTGTCCACAGGACAACTATTAGTCGTGCACTCCCCAAATCTGGCCTTTATGGAGAAGTGGTAAGAAGAGAGCCATTGTTGAAAGAAAGTTATAAGAAGTCCTGTTTGCAGTTTGTGAGAAGCCATGTGGGGGACACAGCAAACATGTGGAAGAAGGTGATCTGGCCAGATGAGACCAAAATTGAACTTTTTGGCCTAAAAGCAAAACGCTATGTGTGGCAGAAAACTAACACTGCACATCACCCTGAACACACCATCCCCACCGTGAAACATGGTGGTGGCAGCATCATGTTGTGCGGATGCTTTTCTTCAGCAGGGACAGGGAAGCTGGTCAGAGTTGATGGGAAGATTGATGGAGCCAAATATAGGGCAATCTTAGAAGAAAACCTGTTAGAGTCTGCAAAAGACTTGAGACTGGGGCGAAGGTTCACCTTCCAGCAGGACAACGTACAGCCAGAGCTACAATGGAATGGTTTAGTTTAAAGCATATTCATATGTTAGAATGGCCCAGTCAAAGTCCAGACCTACATCCAATTGAAAAGCTGTGGCAAGACTTGAAAATTGGAATCCCAGATGTATTAAGCAGGTTTCTTTTATGCCTAGAACATATGCATTATAATTTGTATGATTTTTCTCAACTGAAAAATCCCACTTTTTCTCCATTTGTTGGAGTGAAAATTTTCATCTTGCTCCTAAGGTCTAGAACGAATGTGGATTTGAGCTCACTGTCCATTAGAGAATTGAATAAACATTCTGAAAACAAAAACTTTTGAACCAGATTCTACTAGTGTAATGTCTAAGATTGCTTTCACATGTAGCGTTTTGTGATCTTGTGCACTTTTAGGAAAAACACATGACTCTCTTACATTGACATTTTTTGTTAATGGAACCTCAAACAAAGCAAAACACAGGGTTAAAAAACCTACAAAACTCAACCTGCATGAGCTACTTTGCCACATTTGTTGCGCATGCGGCAACCCATTCAGATAAATGGGCTGCCCTATGCCTGTAACACAAACTTTAGGTGTGAATGCAGGCCTAAGGTAACCATACATGGATCAAGATTCAGGCAGTTCAGCAGGGACCAGACAAATTTCAATCCATGTATGGGCAGGCTGATTGTATTCAAGTTGATCGTATTGTATCCAAGTTGAAAATCAGTGCCCTAAATACAATAAAGTACATACCACAGTGCCAGCAGTGTGTCCAAGAGTGCCAGTAAACAGTGCCCACAAGTGTAAGCAATCAGTACCCAGTCAGTGCTGGCTATCACTGCTGCCCACCATTGCTGCCCATCAATACCTATCACTGCTGCCTATCAATGCCACCCATCAATGCCCATCAGTGCCGCCTATCCGTGTCACCTATCTGTGCTCACCAGTGCCTCCTATCTGTGCCCAAGAAAAGCTTTTATTGTTTTCAAAATTTTCAGTTTTTTTTTTTTTTTAGGAAAAAATAAAAAACCCAGAAGTGATTAAATACCACCAAAAGAAAGCTCTATTTGTGTGAAGAAAATGATAAAAATGTTACATGGTTACAGTGCAGCATGGCCGGGCAATTGTCATTCAAAGTGTAAATATAAACTGCTAAATACCATTTCTCATCAGCAGTGTATAGCAGTCTTGTGACTTCTATCAGTGTCTGGTTAAAGCTTGTAGGAGGAGTTTTCATTCTACTCTGACCCTTCTGTGAGGCTGCATGACCCCTGACCCTCTGTCTGGACACTGCTGATTGGCCCTGTGCTGATCACATGCTCTTTACCAAGGGAAAAAAAACTCTCTAGCAATACACACTAAACTGAGCATGTGCAGAGTGCCCCCAAGACTCTGTTTTATCAGGAAATGTATTGGGGACTGTGGCTCACCAGTGCCTCCTATCTGTGCCCATCAGCACCAACCCCCAGTGCCACCCATCAGTGCCCATCAGTGCCACCTATCAGTGCTCATCAGTGCCACATATCAGTGCCACCTATCAGTGACCATAAGTGTGGCATATTCGTGCCTCCTCACCAGTGCCACCTAATCAGAGCTCATAAGTGCCACTTCATCAGTGCCCATAAGTGCCACCTCATCAGTGCCCATCAGTGCAGCCTATCAGTGCCCATTAGTGCCGCTTCATCAGCACCCATCAGTGAAGGAGAAAAATTACTTTACTAATTATTTACAGAATTTACTGACAGAAACTAAGAAAAGCTTTTATTGTTTTCAAAATTTTCATTTTTTTTTTTTTTTTAGGAAAAAATAAAAAACCCAGAAGTGATTAAATACCACCAAAAGAAAGCTCTATTTGTGTGAAGAAAATGATAAAAATGTTATATGGTTACAGTGCAGCATGGCCGCGCAATTGTCATTCAAAGTGTGACAGCGCTGAAAGCTGAAAAATGGCCTGTGCAGGAATTGGGTGTAAGTGCCCTGTACTGAAGTAGTTAATAGTCATTCAAACCCCTTTGTGTCAACTTGTGTACATGTTATCAGGCCAAAATCACCAGGGTATGTAAACTTTTGATCAGGGTAATTTGGGTAGTTTCTGTTGCCATTATGATTTAAAAAGAGTAAACACAGTTGATTGATAATAAATGGCTTCAGCCAAACACTAACCATGAGTGAAAGAAAAGTTTGTGTGTTATCATTCATATTCTCTGAAAAATGGAAAAGAAGTCATAAATTCTGCCAGGGTATGTAAACTTATAAGCACAGCTGTGTGTGTATATATATATATATATATATATATATATATATATATACACACATATATATATATATATATATATATATATATATATATATATATATATATATATATATATATACTGTATATTGTTTGTTGATCAGAAACTAATAATAATTCCTACATAGATGACAAATGGAGCCAGCAAATCTTCACAGCCAAAAACTGACAAAATAAAAGAAAAGATGTTGTCATTCCAGCCACTTTTAATCCCATCAGGTTGTTCATGTAAAACATATCAGGTCTCAGCATAATTAAAGAGCAGTCACAAGTAACATGAGCCGAGTCAGAAGTGCAATTATGGTATTCAGAGACAATGAGATTAAGGCAGGGGGATCACAGTGTGGGAAGGAACAAATAAGCAGGTTTAATGGAAAAAGTTTACTTGATCACCAATATTTACATGAGCTAAGGTTCAGAAAAGGGAATTTTAATTTGGTTTATTATTTTCATTAATAAATATGAATGTCTCATATAGTCAGGTGCTGGGGACATATATTTCTATTGGGAAATATTAGTGGCATAAAAGTAGGAGTTTGATGTAATTTAAGGTACACTGACTTCATGTTTCACAAGACTTGTCTGACCCTGGTACTATGTATTTTAAATAGAAAAGTATGCATAGCAGTTCTCAGTGCAAGTATCACAGAAAGATTTGAGTTTAAGTGATACCCTTTATTTGTTAACTTAAAGGGGTTGATTTACTAAAGGCAACTGGACTGGGCACTTTGCAAAGTGCAGTTGCTCCAGAGCTTAGTAAATGAGGCAAAGCTTCACTTTGCAAAGAACACCCAATCACATGCAAAGAAAAATAAAAAACAGCATGTTTGCTTGCACGTGATTGGATGATGGAAGTCAGCAGAGCTTCTGCTCATTTACTAAGCTCTGGAGCAACTGCTCTTGTAGAGTGCAACTGCACTTTGCAAAGTGCACAGTCAATTTGCCTTTAGTAAATCAACCCCAAAGTGTTATTAAACCCAGGACCCTGCATTCACTATATCTGGTCTCCCACAGTACACAGAACATGGAAAGGCAATTATTTTAGTAAATATAAACTGCTAAATACCATTTCTCATCAGCAGTGTATAGCAGTCTTGTGACTTCTATCAGTGTCTGGTTAAAGCTTATAGGAGGAGTTTTCATTCTACTCTGACCCTTCTGTGAGGCTGCATGACCCCTGACCCTCTGTCTGGACACTGCTGATTGGCCCTGTGCTGATCACATGCTCTTTACCAAGGGAAAAAAAACTCTCTAGCAATACACACCAAACTGAGCATGTGCAGAGTGCCCTCAAGACTCTGTTTTATCAGGAGATGGATTGGGGACTGTGGAAGAAGGGGAGAATCAAAAGACGGGATCAAACAGACTTTTTACACAATGCACAGGATTAACCCCTTAGGTTCCATGGTCAGTATAACAAGCATGCTTTACTGCATAAACAGACTGATTTTACTGTTGTGGGTTTAGTAACACTTTAAGTTATTAAAGGTGCAAGCTTTTGGGACAACTTAGATCCATTTGATAGGCTTTATAAAGCCTAAAGAAGCGAACTAAGTTATCCAGGAGGGTCAGGCAGGGGTTTTAACGCTCTATTAAAAACTAAAACAAAAATGTTTTAGCATTAGATACAATGTAATCTCAGTAACCCATAGCAAATCAGGATTCATTTTTTAGTGGTCTGATTTCAGTAGAGTGTATTCTATTTGACTCCTTTAGAAAAGTACACTTGGGAAAAACTTTTTATTGAATATGGCTTATAATCGCTCTGTAAATAATGTGTTTTGCATTTTGCTTAACCTCCCTGGCGGTATGATTATTTCAGATTTTAGGTGCTGAAAGCGGTACAATTATTTTGCACAGAAATTTGGCGTTTTATATTGTAGGCCTGTAATTCTTAGGAATAGTTCACTTAAATCTGTCCAAACAAGAGTCTAGTAGACATCCCGAGTATGATAAAGTTTGAAAAACGAAATAAAAAATTATAATATAATAAATAACTATAAATAATTAAAACACATAATAATATAATAATAATAAAAATTATATAATAATGTAATCAAAAACACTGAAATTTGCTCAGTTGCAGAATTTTAGCTTTTATTACTTTTAGTGTTTGATGACGGATCTCCTCACAAATCACTATCGCTCAATTCTGCAAGTGATTATAATTTATTATCGCTTTTTTTCTAGCTGGTCTAAAACCACTTTTGATGTAAAGAGACAGTTTTGGTTGCTATGGACAATCTCCAGTTTCCTGGCAGAAAGAACAGTTTTATATATATAAAACTGCATGCAGGACACTGGGCAGACCACTAGGGACAAAGGGGATGTGTAGTTATTTGATACAGTACTGTAATCTGTAAGATTACAGTATGCTGTATCTATACTGTGTGTTTCACTTTTGAATTTACCGCCGAACTCCGTCCCCGTGCGTCGCAACGGAGCTCGGCACTGTGAATCGAGCGAGACACAGCGGCTCGCCGATCACAGCGGGGAGACATCGCAGGAACCAGGGGACAAGGTAAGTAAACTCTTCCTGGATCCTGCGATGCAAGCCCGAGTCTGGCTCGGGGATACCGCTTTTGGTATGTAAAATCCACCCCGAGCCAGACTCGGGAATACTGCCAGGGGGGTTAAAGCAGAGTTTCACTCGTTTTTTAGTTTATTAAAAGTCAGCAGCTACAAAAAGTGTAGCTGCTGACTTTTAATAAACAGACACTCACCTGTCCCACATTCCAGCGATGTGGATGCCCGAAGCTTCCATTCTCTTTCCCTCCTCTCTGCAGCGCCGTCATAGCAACTGTGGGCACCCGGCCATGACAGCTTACGGCTTCACGGCTGGGCGCGCACTGTACATCCGCGAGTCACGCTGCGCTCTGCTATTGGCCAGGCAATCTTATGGGACCTGTGACGTATCCCAGAACATTGCAGGGAGGGAGGGGCCACCTAGGGGGAGAGGAGGAGTCGCCTAGGCAGCCGAGAAGCGGAAAGGAGGAAGTGGGACAGGAAGGAAGTGGGACAGGAAGTCTCTCTAAAAAGAAGGTGGCATGTAAGGGGGCGAGAAGTGCTTAAAGCGGAAGTTCCACTTCTGGTTGGAACTCTGCTTTAAATTAAATGAAGATAGATAGTAATGCTTTTCAAAGTTTAATCCTGCAGTGTCATTTACCTGTATTTTACCTACTAAAACCAGGTGATGAGAACAATATAGTTCACTATGTTGTTGCATTTAGATTAAAATACACTCACCGCTGACAGCTCCACCACAGTTCCCATTGTTTGAGTCCATTGAGAAGTCTTGCATTGGTTCTGGAAAGAAAAAAACATGCAGGGGTTTTGTTATTATTAGATGCACAATTATTTTTTCATATCATTATTTATCACATTTTCAAGAATCATATTATTGTATTGGTTCATACTCAGCAAATACCTTCCAACAGAACTGCTTATACTTTCCAAAGCAACTACTCACAATTTGACGAATTGCGCCAACAAATGTGAAATACTAATAGCAGAGTACTGTGGTGATGCCTCCTCAGTAGGCGGGTCCATGACACCCTTATGACTCCCATAAGATCCTCAGTTCTCTGGGTTAAATATCACTGGGTGTCATTCGATTTGGACTACTGAAGAAAGGTAATGGCGGAAAATAATTACTGCAGATGACAGGGAGTTTTGCAGCCAGAGCTGCTTTTTTTAACCCCTCGAGGCAACATTTTTTTAAATTTACATTTGCCTGTAGTAAGGGTTTAATGCAAGTGCTGGGAACAGATTTTTTTTATTTTAGTGTAGATAATATCGATGCATATTACATACAGTTACATACTAATATACTGTATATGAGGATATATAAGGATACATAAGCTTGCATCTTAAACTTTTGTCCTGTCTGGGAATCTTCTGTAGAACAAACATCAGAGTCCCAAAAAAGTATGTAAACTGACACTTATTCCAATTGGCAAGTACAAAATCTACTATATGAAATCTTGTATATCCCAAGGTAACTGCACACCAGACTTGATCTTCTCCATAAAAGCCAGAGGCCTTAAAACTTGTGTGTTCTGTTATGGAATATGTTTGTGTTGCTTGTATCTCTCTGCAGTCTTTAATGTCCATCTGCATCTATTCTTATTTCCGCTGTACTAATGCTATTACTAAAGCACTGCATTAGTGCATGTGGCAAGGTAGTGATGACCATTTGTCATATTTGTTTAATGTCTTATGATATTGTTACTATGTGTTTCCATTTAGACGTCTGTAGCAATCCAGTCTGGCTGTTATCCCCTTCCCTCGCCTTGCCTGCTTATATGGTGGGTGGGCATGATCGAACCCTATTTGGCTACTACTAAGACCAGGCAGGGCTGGCGCCAGCATAAGGCAGCTAAGGCAGCTGCCTTAAGGCTCCTGGAAGGGGGGTCTTCACACCTTCAACACCAATTAGCAGTCCCCAAGAACAGTCCAATCTAAAAAAAATGCACCTTCGCCTGTGTAGACAAAAATCCTTGCAACGGTCCTGAAACCAGGATTGGCTGAAATCTGTTAGAACCTTATGATTCTTATCCTGTACTTGAAACAATTACATTTGTACTTTGAATTCATTCAAGAGCCCTGGCTACTTACATAGTTACATAGTAGGTGAGGTTGAAAAAAGACACAAATCCATCAAGTCCAACCTATGTGTGTGATTATATGTCAGTATTACATTGTATATCCCTGTATGTTGCTGTCGTTCAGGTGTTTATCTAATGCCTGTGGAAGGGATTCCACATCCTTGCCGCTCTTACAGTAAAGAACCCTCTACGTAGTTTAAGGTTAAACCTCTTTTCTTCTAATTTTTATGAGTGGCCACGTGTCTTGTTAAACCCCCTTCCGCTAAAAAGTTTTATCCCTATTGTGGGGTCACCAGTACGGTATTTGTAAATGGAAATCATATCTCCTCTCAAGTGTCTCTTCTCTGAAGAGAATAAGTTCAGTGCTCGCAACCTTTCCTCATAACGAATGTCCTCCAGACCCTTTATTAGCTTTGTTGCCCTTCTTTGTACTCGCTCAATTTCCAGTACATCCTTCCTGAGGACTGGTGCCCAGAACTGGACAGTATACTCTAGGTGCGGCCGGACCAGAGTCTTGTAGAGTGGGAGAATTATCGCTTTATCCCTGGAGTTAATCCCTTTTTTATTGCCAACTTATGTTTTGGATTGTGCAGCTCCTGGGAGGGAGTGTTGCCCTGCTCTATTCACAACTAGCTCATGGTATGGCTCTAGATGTGCAGTAAGCTGATCACATGATTAACATTGTTTAGTGAGCTCATTGGCTGACAATGGTGGGCAGAGCAAGCTGCAATAAACCACTCTTTCAAATAAATCTATTTTTTTTAAATAAATCTTATTTTCATTTTCCATTATATTATTCTTATTCTTCAATCATACAGTATTTATTTAATAAAAGACCTGCCAGCTAACATTGTGCTCCATTCAGTTTAAGTGTGACCTGTACAATATGCTGGAACCTGATGTTCTATATTACAAACAACAAACAGATGGAAATTAACTCAATAGATTATATTATTCAAGTGACCAGGTGCTGAACTTTGTAAAAGTACAAGTGCTTTGCCAAACTACATAGTTACAGCACTGATCACATCTCTTGGTCCTCTGTATAGTCAGTGGGGGCATCCATTGTGTACTTACAATGGGTGATCCATCTGTCTATGACACGGATCCCTCTCAGACATGGCTGTCTGCTCCTTGCTGACTGCATGTTTTCATACATACTTGTATGGAGCTGGAGGATGAGACACTGCTCAGGCTCCATACAAGCCAAGTAGTTGTAGTAGAGGCTCACACATGGCTTTACATGTCTATTCTGGGTTGTAAGCTATTATATACAGTGACCTCCTAACCCTCTTGCCTTAAAATTGTATTGTAACTGTACTGCCCCCCCATATTTTGTAAAGCACTGGGCATTTTTAGCTCTCACAAAACTGTGATCACTATATGGGGAAGCCATATTTGTTCATTACAACCAAACACAACGCCAAATTATGATTCTGAAAGTTCTGTATAAATATCTTGTATTCTACATAAAAAAGGGGGAAAATTGATGGGACTTTGGAGGCACCAAAAGACACTTGACATTGAAACAATTATTTGAAATTGAGACATTTTATTGATACAAACATTTAAAATCCAAGTTTTTTTGGTGCCTTCAAAGTCCCGAAAGAAAGAAATTGGACAAAAAATGTTTCCCCGTAAAACATGATTTCATGGAACAAAACCATTGTTTTGTAGACTCTAAAAACAAAATTATGAATAGTGCCCTAAAAAAATGATACAATAGATCAAATAACAGACTGTGTTTTATACATTTAAACCCTAAGTGCAGCCAAAATTTAAAAAACACAAAAATCAGCTTAAGGGACATAACTTAACAGTAGGTGTGTCCCTTGTGCTGATGTCTCTTCTGCTAGATGCACTCTTCCTCCATCCATGCCCCAACTCATCCTGCTGCTGGATTATTCCAGTGTGGTGGGGTTTATTAGAACTGTGGGCGCTGTCACAGGCTCTTATCAAGAGTGCCTAACTATGCCCATCCCTTCTGCCTGCCCATTCATAGAATCCATAGTACAGCTTCTATGAATGAAACAGGATCTATGAATGGGGATGGACAGGTGATTGAAATATCCTCCCCTTCCATTTATAGATCACTTTTCATTCATATAAGCTGTAGTACAGCTGCAATCATTGGAGGCGCTGGGCAGAAATGGCATTCTTAGTCAAGCATGCTTGATGAGAGCCTCTCACAGCGCCCACAGTTCTTTTAAACCCCATTGCACCGGAAGATTACGGCAACAGGTGTGGGGTGGCTGAGGGGCATCGATGGAGGAGTATTTTTTACCAAACAGAAGAGGCATTAGCAACAAGGGTAACATTCTACTAGCTGTAAGTGTCCCTTTTGCTGATTTTTGTGTTTTTATTTTGCCCGCACTTAGGCTTTAATCCAGACTCAAAACTCTTTTAAAAAACAATAGATTTCACAGGGAAGATCCAGAAAACCAAAGAGGTCAAGATAGTGGTAGCCTTGGACAAGTGTAGCAGCTCTGCTTAAAAAGTTGATTAGGGGGGTCCAAGTGCAATACCTATCAGAGGGGTAATGAGGACATGCAGAAAACCTCTGAAAAGTTGTATTCCAGGCAGATATGAAAAAACACCAATTACTGCAATTATCTATTCCTATAAACTGTGATGAAGGTTTAGAACCCTGTCAATCTTTTCAATCCATGGCTGCTTTAGAGAGCTATCCCCTCATTTGCTGTTATAGTAACAACAGTAACCACTGTCTCTCTAATGAAGTCCCAGACACCAGTAAAAACAAGACAGGGTTTCTAATGCCCTGTACACACGAACGGACATTGATCAGACATTCTGACAACAAAATCTATGGATTTTTTCAGACGGATGTTGGGTCAGACTTGTTTTGCATACACACGGTCGCACAAAGTCGTCGGAAAATTTGATCGTTCTGAACGCGGTGACGTAAAACACGTATGTCGGGGCTATAAACAGGGCAGTAGCCAATAGCTTTCGTCTCTTAATTTATTTTGAGCATGCGTGGCACTTTGTGTGTCGGAATTGTCCACACACGGTTGGAATTTACACGAATGGATTTGAATTTTATAGCCTGCTCTCAAACTTTGTGTGTCGGAAATTCCAAAAGAAAAAGTCCGATGGAGCCCACACATGGTCGGAATTTCCGACAACAAGCTCCGATCGCACATATTCCGTCGGAAAGTCCGACCATGTGTACAGGGCATAAGTCTTCCCCACTCTATCCAAAACCTAAAAAAATTTTTGGCTGGACATACACTTTACATACAAGCACTAAATTAATTTTTGATTGAAGCTAGTGTAAGTTTGTCTCGATATAAGCCTGCTATAATCCTCGGTACAGCAGAGATCAGTCTAGAAGAGGAAGGGGCCACATTAACTATTGTACTCCCTCCTCATTAGTCTACCTCTCCACAAGTTATCCCCTCTTCAGTCTATCATGAATGCTGCTGCCAGACTCATCCACCTTACCAACTGTTCAGAGTCTGCCACCCCTCTCTGCCAATCCCTACAATGGCTTCCCATTGCCCAACAAATAAAATTCATAACACAAACAATAGCATACAAAGCCATTCACAACTCTGCCCCGAGCTACATCACCAATCTTATCTCCAAATATCTAGCTCCTCCCATGCTCATCTCCAGTATTTCTCCAGAGCCTCTTCCATCCTCTCGATCTCATTACCCAAATTTGTCCGGTTATCTCTTACTCTGTCCACTTTTAGGCATTTCCTGAAAACTCATCTCTTCAGGGAGGCCCATCCTGCCTTCAGCTAACAACTGAATCTTCTACTTCCCTCATCAGTTCATCCCTCACAGTTACTACCTTTTGTTTCAGCAGCTCCTTCCTATTAGATTGTAAGCTTGCAGGAGCAGGGCCCTCCTAACCCTCTTGTATTGAATTGTATTGTTGCTGTATTGTCTTCCTTTATATTGTAAAGTGCTGCGAAAACTGTTGGCGCTATATAAATCCTGTTTAATATAATAATAACATTAGAGGAAGTGGACTCACTAGGATTCAAGCAGGCTCTGTAGCATGCATATGTACTGTATGGAATCATACTGGTAGGAGGAGAGAGAAAAAAGTGAGCGGACTGTCAACTTCATCAAGCGAGTTAGGGGTGTTTTTTGAACCAGGTACCCCAGCATTACAAACTTGGCTGCATAGAATTCCTTTGGGTTGTTAAATGTATGTAGCTGTAACTGAAGCTTAGCTTTAATCTGTTGTAAACTTCATTTTTTTTAGAAGTAATCTGCTTTTAGCAGATTGGATGTCAGCAGGTGTCAACGGAAACATGACCGTTGACACTGTTGCTCCATAGAGGAGACTGGAGGGTCTGATCACGTTCCGCCTAAAAAGCTCACAGGAGCTAGTGTGAAATGGGCCTAAACTGGCCTAAAGTATGTGTGGGCTCTGTATTAACAGAGGGGGAATGGAGCGCTGACAGTATGCATATCGTAGTGATTCTTAACCGCACTGGTGAAGGTCATTAATGTAAAAGGTGCAAAATTATCTGTACAACACCATAAATGTACAATGTGAATACAGGTAATCAAAATAAGTAACCGAAAATAAAGAATATAATGCAATATAGATCAGTAAATAAAATATATTCAAAGATACTTCTTACAATGGAGTGAATCTGTCTATTCGATTCTGAGAATCTCTTGAGCTTTTCACCCCCTCAAAAAAAAATCCCCCCTCCTAGTACAAAACCTCTACCCCTCAAATCTGCCCTCTGAGCACAGATTCTCTCCCCCCACTCCAAATCCCCCCTCCCACTACAAATTTTTCCCAATTCCCCATCCTGGCACAAATCCCCCCAAATTTCCCCTCCTAGCACAAATCCCACCAATCATCCCAGCTAGCACAAATCCCCCCCCCCCCCAAAAAAAATCTCCTCTTAGCACAAATCCCCTCCCTCATAACATATTACCTTTTCTAGCACAAACCACCCAAAATTCTCCCTCCTAGCACAAAGCTTCCTTCCCCCTCCTAACACAAATCCACTCAAATTACCACTCCTAGCACACCCCCAAGCTATTTCCCTTCCTCCAACAATTCTCATCCCCTGCTTTCCGCCAACCCCCCCCCCCCCCCACCCGCCAACCTCCTTGTGGTTCCCCCGCCTCACATAATACCACAGTGCCCAGGGCAGCCGCCCCTCCTGCCCACCCCTTGTCCCGGCCCTGCATGCAACTGTTTACTGGTGTACTGATAATACGGAAAGTAACTTCGAATTAGGGTTCAATAGAAATGTTTCTCTAAACAGTAAAGCTGTTTTTGGACATCTTTTCATCAGTGTCCACCATGACTACTCCATTGGCTCTTTAAAAAAGACTGACAGCTCATATCAAAAAGAAAATCAGAGAAAAAGAAAAGATAGTGACAACTGTCTAAAGAGGATCTCCCTAACTTTGGAGAGATTTCTTCACTTCCTATTGTGTCTTCAGGACAGGACATGGGAGGAAATATCATAAATATAGATTATACATTGCAACAAAAAAAAAACAAACACTTTTTTTAATTTAAAAAATGTTTTTGGCTTCAGATACACTTGAACATGTCTTGATAATGATTGTGGATGCATTTTAGTTTGTTGTGACTGTCTTCAGTGTTTCCATCCACCATCAAACACCCATTTAGAGGTGAAAAAGAGTTACCTTGGGGGTCTAATAGCTTGAAAACTAACAATCACGCGAGGACCATGCTGTGAAAGTCACAAGAACAGGCAGAAAGGAAAGTAATAAAAATTACATGCTGCACTCATTGGGGTGGAGAGGGGGGGGGGGGGGGGTTGGAGTTATTAAAGGACAAGTTCACTAAAAGTTAACCTAGAAAATGTGTTTCTCCACCAAAGCTGTTTTTAATAGATTGAGGAAGGCAATTCAGATAGAGAAGCCTGTGATCTGACCATGTGACAGTGACAATCGATGTCTCAAATGGGGGTTCATAGCCTGGTGTAATCTAGGTGAGGTGTGACTTGTAGTATACACAGGACGTTCTATCACTCATAATGGCTGAACAGAGAAGTAGGGGAGTGAATGGAAGATAGGCCTGGGCAACTGAACCAGCTGTGTTGCCCTACATGGGAAAAACAAAAATACACTTTAAAGCATATTAAGTTTTTGTTGCTATGTCCCTTTGGGGGATATTTCCCCAGACTTCCTGTTCTGTCACCAGCACAAAAAGAGGGACAGGATATCCCACTGCAGACAGCTGTCAGGAAAACAGAGGATGAGGGAAATATTAAAATGGGTACATCCTACTTGACAGTTGTTAAAAAGTGAGATGTTCTCTCATTTTTGTCTTGTCACATTAGGAATCATTTTAAATTTACTGATCTTGTAATGTGAAGCTGTACCTTCCACCCTGGAAGAATAGATCTTTCACACACGTTTATACATTTTGTATAGATACATTCATAAGCATTAGTTGTTAAGGATGCTGTAAATTGCATTACGCATGACTGTCAGTTACAATCTGATTATGGTAATTCCAGCATTCCAACTATTTTGTATGTATAGGGGTTTCCTGTGTGCCCAGATCACCCATGGCAACCAGTAAAACATGAAAAAAATGAGAAGAGCTCAACATAATGCAGCAAGGTGGTGAGATATATGATGGTATACAAAAGCATGGTTCAATACATCAGGGAAATAAAAAAGACAGGAAATAAGTTAGAAAATATGAAAGCACTAGATTTGGGGAATTTTTCAATGTACTGGTAAATAATTTCAATTATTTAATAGTTTGATAGTTTCAATAAAGGATGAGAAGATTTCAATCACAGTTGATTTTTTTTTAAATAAAATTCTGTTTATTAAAGTTTTAAAGACAAACAAACATACAGTGAAAAAGGAGTGATCCCGGCCCAACACCGTCCACTCCACGACCAACATGGTCAACTTGGACATAACATTTCAATCTACCTAACATAGGTATTTGACTGGAAAAACTTCAGGGGCAGGCAGAACCTTCCATGTGACACCTTGAAAAAAAGGTCTTAATCAAGGAACAAAGCGATAGGTCTCCAAAACAAAACAGCCAAGGTCAATGTCTGTCCCTTGATGGTACTTAAAGCCTTAGACACTTCCACACCAGACTGGAGAAAAGCCAAAATTAATTTCACAACATACTGCCAAGAATGAAATTTGAACGAGCCTCACACCAGGCAAAAAAAAGCTTTCCATGTATGATGGTACACCTTAAAGGAGGTTTGCATTCTAGCCTTGAAGAGGGTAGGGTTTACAGAAACATATCTGTCCCTCAGGACTTGCGTTTCAACAGCCATGCAGCCAAAGCCAGCGCTCATAAAGTAGGATGGAACATTGGATTCATCTACAGCAAATACGGACGATCTAGAAGAGCCCACAGCAAGAGATTTCAAATGTCAGAGTTTTTCTTGCCCAAACCAGTGTGAGCAAAATCACTGGAATGCCCTCCATCTTTAACTTGCACAACAAATAAAGAAGAAGCTGAAGTAGAGGGAAAGTATAAATCAGGAAAAACTGATCCCACGGAGTCACTAGGCCATTCACTGCAAACACCAGTGGATCCCTGATTCAGGTTACAAACCTGTCCAGGGTATTGTTGAAACTGGATGCCAAGAGGTCCCTTAATGCAGATAAAGCTCTGTGCATACCTATAGGTGAAGGGCCAGGTTCCGCTGCTGATGGCTGAGAAAGTTCACCTGCCAATTTTCCATGTCAGAATTTTTCATGCTAGAGGGGGTCAGAACATAAGGCTCTCTCCAAGACAAGATCAGGCCTGCTTTCTCCTGACCAACTTGACTTCTTATACCTCCTTAAGCCCAGGTTCACACTGATGCGGTGTGATGTGGTGAGATTTTACATGCGTTTTGGAGTGCCAATGCAGTGTGAGTTTGCGGTGCGATTTGTGCTTTTCAGATGCAATTCTCACAGGCCATAGAGCTTAAAATCTCACCGCTCCGCACTAAACTTGTACTGAACCCTTTTTTTTAACAGCACCAGAATCGAACTTGGCATGCAAAGCTATGCTTTCTGGAAGGCATCAGAACCACATAAGATTTGCATAAGTGTGAATCGGGACTGATAGAGGTTCTCCAGATTACTTCCCCAGCTCAAAAGGCTGCCATCTGTGATCAAGGCTTTTCAAATCAATGAAGGAAAGATTCCTGGTATCCAGAATCTGTTTAGATATTCACCATTCCAGAGCCAACATGGTCTTGGGAGTCAGATGCATTGGAAGATTCAAGGACTCCCAACGTTTGTCCCACACTGAAAGGATATTGAGCTGCAGAGCTCTGTAGCAAAACTGGACAAACAGGACAGCATCGAATGGTGCTACCTTCTTCTCCATTACCTTCATGAATGCTCAAATCGAGGGACTTTGCAACAATTTTAGGGATTTCACCTTGGCTCAAAAAGACAGGTCTTATTCATGCAGAAGCAGTACCTTCACCTGTGCTGAAGACATCACCAGACCTGTTATGTTTGCCTTCTTATTTAGGGGTAAGAGTGCACACAGTCACCTTCTGAATGAAAACATCAAAGAATGGTCCAAACAAGTATTCACCCTCAAAGGCTGCGGAGCCAATCCTACCAGAAAGAAAGGTGACATAAGGGGGCTTCTAACCTCTTATCAGTGCCATCTTTAACCACTTCAAGACCAGACTTTTTTACCCCCTTACAGTCCAGGCCTTTTTTCAGTTTTCTGCAGTCACACTTTGAATGACAATTACTCAGTCATGCAACACTGTAACCAAATCAATGTTATATCAGATACGGCTTTCTTTTGGTGTTATTTAATCACCAGTATTTTTTTTCACTTTTTACTACATAAATGAAAAAAAAAACAGAAAAAAAAAAAAATGTCTTTGTTTCTGGTTTAAAAGTTTGGAAATAAACAATATTTCTTCATACATTTAGGCCAACATGGATTTTGCTATATTTCTTTGGTGAAAAAAATAAATGGGTGTATATTATCTAGTCCGCAGTAAAGTTATAAAGTCTACAAACTGTAAAATATATATATATAGATATAATCTATAGATATATAGATATATATCTATATACTGTGTATATAGATCTCTCCCTCTCTCTGTATATATATATATATATATATATATTTATATTTATATATATATATAGATATAGATATATATATATATATATATATATATATATATATATATATATATATATATATATATATATATATATATATATATATATATATATATCTCAAAATGGATCAATCCTGATGTACTGAATGCTTTACCCCTAAAATGCAAATGCAAGGTCAATATGAATACCACCAAAGTTACAGTTTTTGGAAAGTAGACAGTACAAGGTACTTAGTAAGAGGCATGATGAGTTTTTGATGTTGGGATTTTTTTTTTGTCACGATTTTTCGGAAAATGAAGAAATTTTAAAAAATGTTTCTCACACACATTACTGGCATGCTTACAATTACATTACTGGCCGTATTATTAGGGCTTATTCACAGTTGGGGTTGGGGAGCAGTAAAATATCACAGTTGAGCTGTGGTTTTGACACCCCCTAACCACTTCTCACTTCCCTCTTTAGCTGCAGAGACAGTGGCCGGAGGTGTAAGCATGCCATGGCTACAATGCTTTGCTTCACAGCAGTGGCAGGAATTATACCCCCGTCACTTTCTGTGGGAACAGTGTCCATCAATCACAACTCATTGAAGAGAATAGCAGTGCTTGTGCGGGGTCCAAGGGGTTAAAGCAGGTGGTGAGGAGGCCATACCACACCTCCTCACCTCCTGTCAAATGCTCTCTGAAGAGCAATCCATGCACCACACATGTGAACAAGGCATTATGAAGACACTGAGACTGGTGTGGTGTTGATTTGGGACACTGGTACTGGTCGCACCTTTAGGACACGTTCACGTGTAAGATTGGGGGCAGTAAAAACGTGCAGTTGAGCCACGCTTTTACCACCCCCAACCACTGCCCCTTTTATCTGCAGAGGCAGTGGCTAGGGGTGCACATATGCTGCGGCTGGCAGAAATTATACCCCCTGTTGCTTTTAGCAGGCATAGTTCCCGCTGATTGCAACCCATTCAAGTTAATGCGGACACTTGTGCACGGTCCAAGGGGTTAAAGCAGGTGGTGAGGAGGCGATACAATCAAGGCTGGCCCTACCATGGGTCCCAGTGGGTCCATTGGACCCAGGCAGCGCTTTGAGAGGGGCAGCAAACTGAACCACGGCCGCCTCTCCTTCTCTACTATTTACCCAGCGAATTGATGAACAAGATTTTTTTTCAGCTGTTTTGTGTGTCATGATTACAACTGCCCCTATACTACCCTAGCCCGCCCCTATACTATCCAAACTCATAGACCAGTGAGATCAGGGGTCTCAAACTGGTGGCCCTCCAGCTGTTGCAAAACTACAAGTCCCATGAGGCATTGCAAGGCTGACAGTTACAAGCATGACGCCCACAGGCAGAGGCATGATGGGACTTGTAGTTTCGCAACAGCTGGAGGGCCACCAGTTTGAGACCCCTGAGTGAGATGAAAGTAAACAATCTGGGGAAAGAACAGCGCTGATCAACAGACATAGACAAAATCCTCAGGTACGATGCAAAGACTCTTTTTTGTGTTGAAAGTGAAGGTAACCACCAAAGCATGCAGCAGTCTGTGAATGGTTATACAGGGACTTGGATAAGGAGCTGGCAGTACCTGGAGGCTGGAGCCACATGAATGTCACAGGGGCTCAGGGAAAACCAATGCAGAGCCGTGGAGCAGGAAGTACAGGAGCACCACTGGCAGGGGGCCCAACCAGAACCGTAGGGCCAGGGGTCCGATGAAGTGGGAACCGAAACTGTAGCCGCGGGAACTGTAGGGGCCGATGTCCAACGGCCGCTCAGACTGCGTCCAGTGCCCAAAAGTGACGTCACAGCCTGGTGGAAGCCAGCCAAGCGAATCCAAAGACTATGGACAAACCCTGCTGCTAGTGCTGATCAGAAGCTGCTGGTGCCAGAGAAGCAGGGAGGATCACATATCGCCAACTGGAGGGACTACATGTTTCAGGGACACGACCCTTCTGCAGGTTAAGACATTCATGTGGCTCCAGCCTCTAGGTACTGTTTACCTTCACTTTCAACACAATAAAGATTCTTTGCTTCGTACCTGAGGATTTTGTCTATGTCTGTTGTTCAACGCTGTTCTTTCCCCTGATTATATACTACCTTAGCCTGTCCATGAACTACCCTAGCCTGTCCATATACTACCCTAGCCCATCTATATACTAAACTAGTCTGTCCGTATACTACCCTAGCCTGTCTATATACTACCCTAGCCCGTCTGTATACTACCCTAGCCTGCCTATATACTACCCTAGCCTGTCTATATACTGCCCTAGCCCACCCCTTGGTATTGAACATAATGGTATGTCATATAATTTTGCACATAGACAAGGTGCTATTGCATGTAAATCTGAATTCCTGATAAATGTAATTTTAGTTGTAATTATCATGATATAAAATAATGGATGTGGGGGCCTTTTGGTGGGCATGATTTTTTTTGGGGGGGGGGGGTGGGAGGGCAGCATTTCATTCTGGGACTCAGGCAGCACAATGTCTTGTCCACCTGTAAAATGCTCTTTGAAGAGCAATCTGAACACCTATTGCCAGGGCTTTTTTTTCAGCGGGAACGTGGGGGAACGCAGTTCCGGCACCTCCAGCACTGAATGTATCTAATGGCAAGGGGTGCTGGGGTGTGCTGCAGGGTCTACTGATGCTGGCTGCTGGAAGATCTGTTGTTGCTGGAGGGGATCTGTTTTTGCGTGGTGGCCTATTGTTGCTGGGGAGGTCTATTGTTGCTGGTGGGGGGATCTATTGTTGCTGGGGGAGATTATGTTGCTGGGGGATCAACTACTGCTGGAAGGGATCTGCTGTTAAAGGAGGGGTCTATTGTTTCTGGCTGCTGGAGAGTCTATTGATGCTGGTCGCTGGGAGATCTGGTCTTGCTGCTGGGGGTCTATTGTTGCTGGGATGATATTTTAATGCAGGGGTTCTATGTTGCTGGGGGGTCTATTGTTGCTGGGGGGGGTATAATGCTGCTGGCTGCAGGGGATCTATTGTACTGCTTTTCTTGTTATTACCAATTTCCATACAAATTACTTTAGCATAGCATGACATAATCATACTTGGCTCTGTATTCTTTGAATGAGACGGTGCTAGGAGGTGGCTAAGGGGTGGAACCAAGAGATGTTGCTCGGAGGTGGGTAGGGGGCAGAGACAAGAAGTGACTCTTCCCCATCCTGGGCTGTTCTCACCCCATGCTCCTCTCCATTCAGGAAAAGTCTTGCAGCTTCTCCCCAGCCAATGAGAACAGAGGGGTGTGGATTGTGGAAGGCAAAGTGGAAGCCCAGATCGGAGCTGGACTTTGTGGAGGATATGATAATATGACAGGGAGGCTGCAGGGGCCCCCTGGAGCTAGGGGCAGGGTTGCGATTGTGACCCCTGCAACCCCTTATTCTACGTCCATGGTTGTAGGTCACCTGTGCAGAGCGATTCTGAAGTTAAAAATGACCATTGAATAAGTATATCCTTAAATAAATACTGTACATAACCAATGACTTAACATTAGCTGAGTGAATGACAAGGTGACCTATGTGGGGAAAATATTCCCATCTGCATTTTGTCTTCATTGAAAATGTACTTGCCCAGTATATAAACTGATGTCAGGCAAAAGGGAAACAACTTTGCAAACTCTAATGTCAAAGATCTCCATAACCTGGAAAGTTATGACAGATAAATTGAAGACAGATGATATAAAGGCTCTCAGACACAGATGTAGATTGGTTTATACATGAGTCAGCATAATGAAAGAAATGGTAAAGCAGGCCATAGACATTAAAGTGAAATTGGACATGCACACACTCTGCATTTATTTCACAGTCTTTCCTGGTCCAGTTCCTCTGCTATACAGGGTCACTTTGGTTACAGTTTAGGGCAGTGGAGGAAAAAGTGGACAGATATTTCTTGCATGGGGTACAAACAATTGTAGCTGGGCAAGCTTTTCTAACCCCACTAATATTTTTTTTTGGTCATCTTTTTCACAAATTCACAAACGGACCAGAGAGTAAAAAAGTATGTGATATTTACCACCAGGGTTTTGCTGACGGTATCACATGCAGTATTTGTCAAAAAACAGCGTGGGGATTGAGGGGACTAATAGCTGGTTGCTAAGGAGCGGGCCGGGAAGCCGTCCTCGGCGTCCTTAACAACAGATGGCTCATCAGCTGTCAGCGGGGACAGTTGAATGTAAAAGAAAAAAACAGCAATTAAAAATGATTAAAAAAAGTGTCAAATGCCAAAATGTAAAAAAAAAGGTGTGCCCCCCTCAAAATCCATACCAGACCCTTATCCAAGCATGCAGCCTGGCAGGTCTGGAAAAGAGGAGGGGCCCCCGAACCATACCAGGCTACATGCCCTCAACATGGGGGGGGGGGGTGAGTACTTTGATTGACGATAGATTTACATTGCGGGGACACTGTTTTTTGTTTTTTTTTTAATAAAGGAATTGTCAAAAACTGTCTCTGTGTTTTTATTACTCTTTGACACTTTTCTGGTAAATAGTAATAAACTTTGTACCAAATACTCATTCACATGGGGGGCAGTATCTGGGGGCTTCCAGGTTCTGATAAGCCCCCTGTCTGCAGAGCCCCACAACCACTGGCAACAGTTGTGGGGGTGAGGCCCCTGTCCCCATCAACATGGGGACAAGGTGCTTTGGGTTGGGAGGGGCAGAGCTCCGACCCCCCCATGTTGAGGGCACGTGGCCTGGTATGGTTCGGGGTGGGTGGTCGCACGTCCCCCCCCCCTTTTCTGACCTGCCAGGCTGCATGCTCGGAAAAGGATCTGGTATGGATTTTGCTAGGAACCCCACACTGTTTTTTTTTTTATTTTGGAGTGGGGTACCCAAAGGGCCTGGTATGCATTGGGAGGAAACCCCATGTTTTTTGGGTTTTTTTCATCATTTTAATTTTCTGCTGACAACCAGCTGACAGCTGATGAGCCATCCTTTGTAATGGATACGGCGGCCGGCTTCCTGGCCTGCTCCTTAGCAATCAGCTCAATGCTGTAAATTACTGCATTAAATAATGCGGTAATTGTCGCTAAATTGGACAAATGCCGCATTCAGTATTTAACACAAAATTCCTATTGAATTGAACACTTGTTACCGCATGCGGTATTTTACCACATTTTATGAGCCGTTGTTTAACTCTTATGCCGCGTACACACGGTCGGACTTTCCGACAGGAAATGTTGGTTGTGAGCTTGTTGGCGGAAAGTCCGACCGTGTGTATGCTCCATCGAACATTTGTTGGCGGACTTTCTGCCAACAAATGTTTGCTAGCAGGTTCTCAAATTTTCCGCCCAAAAAATTTTACTGTCAGACTTTTCCATCATGTGTACATAAGTCCATCGCAAAAAAGTTCACGCATGCTCGGAATCAAGTACGAGTTAGAAGCGCTCGGTCTTGTAAAACTAGCGTTCGTAATGGAGATATCACATGACTATTGAACGTCCTTTTTATCGGCTGGTCAAACGTCTTGTACGTCACCACGTTCACACGTTCATAATTGTTGGGCAACATTTGTGTGACCATGTGTATGCAAGACAAGTTGGAGCCAACAGACTTCGAACAAAAATCCACGGTTTTGTTGTCGGAAAGTCCAATCGTGTGTACGGGGCATAAGGCTGCATTCACAATTGAGCATTTTCAGCTCATAAAATGCTCGTAAAACACCAGAAAAAGGCCTGAAATATGCCCAACAAGCAAAATCCCATCAATTTCAATGACACCTGTGTGTCTGTGTGTCACATCTGAGCGTTTTGTCACCTGAAGCAAAGCGCCTAAAAAAACGCCCTAAGCTAAAAAAAACAAAAAAACATGAGCTTCTTTGGGGCAGATTACAGGTGTTTTTCTGCCTTTTACATTGGTGACCTGAACAAAATCGTGGCAAAAACGGGGCAAAAATTGCTGTAAAAATGCGATAAAAAATGCGCGACTTTGAAATGCTCAGGTGTGAATACAGCCTTAATGAATTGACCCCTAGGTCATTACCAGATCTGGCCAAAAAAGGAAAGATCAGGAGACCGTCATCTAACATCTATGGCCACCTAAAGTCTATCTAAAGCCAAATTGTGTTTTTGTTTTGGATAGAGTAGAGAATAAAAAAAAAAAAAACTTTTCACATTTTGTTTTTACCATCTGTGTGCCATTGGGGAAATTTCCCTTATTTATGTTATATAACCACAACAGGCATAGTGGACACAACAAGGAGATGCTTCCCAGTCACACCTGAGCAGACTGACCTGTGTTTCCAGCAATGTTTCAATGCTCAACCGCAGATGTCCATGTTATTTTATTGTGCCCTTTCACATCTGAGCATTGTGCTGTCACTTGATGCCCTCAAAAAGAGCACCTTTGGGGTGCGATCACATGTTTTTGGCCCCAAAGACTTCATTAGGAGCTCCTAAAAAATGCACATTTTTGCATGCTTTTTACCCAACAATCTTTCTCCAGTAATAACTCCAAATTTTGGGTTTTTTCTCACTTCCAGTCCTAGTGACAGTGGTTATCAGGACAAATAAAAAGAAGGAATCCCCCAGCGGGGACACCCTGAGCAATAAAAACTTGACAGGGGTTCTAATCCCTCCCCAGTCCATCCAAACTCCCCAAAAAAAAGGTTTGGCTTTAGATACACTTTAAACTTAGCATGTATCAATCTACAACCAGTATTCTCAGGTATATTTGCAAATGTATCCAGAAAAAGGTATATTTGCAAATGTATCTAGAAAAAAACATATGAGCGACATTATCCTTCAGATATTGTAGTGAAAGAAAATAGGTCCACCAATGGCAAGTTGTAACATTTTTCTTGGATTCAGCTGTCCCTAATACAATGCTCACCCCCAAACTACTACCTTTATCTAAGAAGTCTTCAGTTCTGAGAAGGTTGTGAAACTTACATATTACATTACATATTCACCCATACTGTGGGGTTGATTTACTAAAGACAAATAAACTGCAGTTGCCCTCTGTAAGTGCAGTTGCTCCAGAGCTTAGTAAATGAGGCAAAGCTTCACTTTGCAAAGAGTACCCAATCATGTGCAAGGAAAATAAAAAAACAGCATTTTTTCTGCACATGATTGGATGATAGAAGTCAACAGAGCTTCTGCTCATTTACTAAGCTTTGGAGCAACTGCACTTGCAGATTGGAACTGCACTTTGCAAAGTGCACAGTCTATTTGCCTTTAGTAAATCAACCCCAATGTGTTCACTTTTTTCTTTATTTACTGGTGCTTGTTGTATAGGGAACTGCCAGATACATTTTCACGGTTTTCAAATAACCTGTGCATTGCATAAAGAGCATCCAAATTATTTATGAGATCTCCATATTGGTAACTCAGTAACCATTGGCTGCATGCAAGCATTCATAAGACTGCAAATATGGATCCTGAAGGTATGAGTTGCACTTAAAATCAACTTTCAGATTTTGACACCTGTTTACCAAATCTTCTCACTGATGAATGTCAGTGCATTGTCTGTGCAGAGGGGCTCACAGCTACAGATCAATATGACAGAGTTGGTTTGCTATAATCAAAATCCTGTGAATATGTCTTAATGAGTTGTAATATATAATGTGAAAGCAATTCACTTTGAAAACTAGAGCGAAGTAAAGTGATAATGTTGTCCATTACAACCAGATTGTATTTTTTTTTTGATAGGATATTGGTGAAACCTGATTAGTTACTATTGTCAACAATTTAATGTTGTCTAAAAACTAGATTACATAATCTGGATTGTGTGAGCAACAGCTTCAGTCTGTTCCTCTTTTCATAAATCATCCCTTCTGTGCATGGTTACATGACTATGGGGTTGATTTACTGAAGGCAAATCCACTTTGCACTACAAGTGCACTTAGAAGTGCAGTCGCTGTAGATCTGAGGGGAAGATCTGAAATGAGGGGAAGCTCTGCTGATTTTATCATCCAATCATGTGCAAATAAAAATGCTGTTTTTTATTTTCCTTGCATATCCCCCTCGGGTCTACAGTGACTGCACTTTCAGTGCACTTGTAGTGCAAAGTGAATTTGCCTTTAGTAAATAAAACCCTATGAGTGATTAAATTATGCCTAATGAAAGAAAAGATTTGGGGATTTTCTTTTAATACTTAGCACTGAATATATAGAGATAATTTAAGAGAATTTTGACCATAACCTGAGCAACATCCACAAGTAATGCATCTATTAGGAGCATACCCTGTGGAAATCTTGTGCATGGAATGCAGCAAAACCAAGCATGGCTTTGGATGAAAAGATTTTATAGCATACTGTAACTGGAACATCTCTGGTCATTGATCTTCATTCTTTTCTTTATTCATATAAAAAAGGAACGATCCTTTAACTTCACAGGGACTGAAAATAATTCAGCAGATAACCTGGGTCAATGACCATATCTGGCTCTTCTCAGTGACTGATTTGATTTGAGGACCATAAGATCGAATAGCCAAAATGTTTATATATGGTCTTCTTATTAAACTTATGTGACATTCAGGAGTTCATTTACTAAAGGCAAATAGACTGTGCACTTTGCAAGAGCAGTTGCTACAGAGCTTAGTAAATGAGCAGAAGCTGACTTCCATCATCCAATCACGTGCTAGTAAAAATGCATTTTTTTTAATTTTCCTTGCATGTGATTGGGTATTTTTTACAAAGTTAAGCTTTACCTCATTTACTAAGCTCTGGAGCAATTGCACTTTGCAAAGTGCACAGCCTTTAGTAAATCTACCCATCAGACTCAGTAGGGATATAACACAAGGCGGTCCTACCTGTTCCCTGCTCCACTGTGATGATGGCCTCTGGAGAGATGCAGACTCCTCTGTCATAGACTGGTAGTTCCTCACAGGCCAGGCTTTCTGGCCAGTTATGGCGATACTTGATCAGTATTGGTTCACAGCCGGTCCTGGCTCTCTCGCACACTGACTTACACGGCTTGATTGGTTCATGCTGGAAATCAATGGTGCAGATGGGTGCATACATAGCGCATAAAAAAAAGAGCAGATCCTGGCTGCATTTTGTCTCCAGCAAGCCCTCAAACTGTTCAATTGCCAAGATGGCATTAGCCTGGGTGCTGTGATGCAGGTGGTTGGGCATCTTGGTCATGTTCCAGGGCATGGTCTTGCACATGGGAATCCTGACCGGTTCACAAGACGCACCTTGCGCTCTGGGCAAAGCAGCTAATACCCCCAGCATGACCAAGGCAACACCAAAACTCCCTAAAGGGAACATCTTCATTATATATATTAAAGAAACAGTCACTTACGGCTTCACTTGATCCCACAACTTCTTTAAAAACTTTACAAGCAAGTTGTACCTTGAAGCAAAAAACCGTGACTGCTGTCTACTCACATCCAAGTTGGATAAAGTAGCAATATATCAATAAAAGTAGCAAAGTAGTATTAAAAAAAAAAAAAAGAAAAAAAGAAAGCTCAAGGGTCAAACACTAGAATGAAGTTAAAGAAAAATTACAATAGATCCATTTGGCCAGGCAGGCAGAGCTGCAATGAAAGTGTCTGTTGTTCTCCTCTCCTGGAGCAGAAGTTTGAAATAAATGCGATTGCAGCTCATGCCTGGCTCCTTTTGAGTCCAGCACTGTCCCTGGGCACACAACCCCTCCCCTCCGCCCTCCCCTGTCTAGATCCTCGCCTGCTGTACATTAGGAATCCTACAAAACTCAGCTTGCACCTATACTTCCGAAAGGATTAGCAAAAATCACATAGGGCTGTGTTTGGAGAACAGTACCCAGCTATTCCAGCACCAGTATAAGCCTTTGTAAACTAAAAGCCATTAGGAAATCTTTGCTACTGCTTTTCACTTTGCTTTTTAAACATAGGGTATTAGCACAGGCAATTGTACCTGGGTTATATCACTTCACTCCTCCACCTGTCTATAGGGAGTTCATTGTGTGGGAATACATTCCAGTATAGGCTAGGACGAAAAAGTACTTAAAAGTTTATATACAAATATGTATACATATATAAACAGTATATAGATAGTATATATATATATATCTATCTATATAGAGAGATGTAGATATATATATATATATATATATATATATAAACTTAAATATTGAATCTGCAGTTCACAAGTCTAATAAGCTGTATTTTTCTGCACAACGTTACGCATTTGTGGTGTGAACAGAGCACAATTGTTTTCTATGTAATTGATATTTGTTTGTGCAGCTCAACAAACTGTATGCTATTGTTACTGTGTTGTTCCTATACTCTACAGTTTGTAAACCTCATTCTCACATATGTGTATTTACATTGAAATACCCTCATTTAGTTCAGGGTTGCTTCTGATCAGTGTTTTATATGCCTCAAAAAGTGTTGCTTGTAACAACTACAACACTCCTGTACTCCTGTTCTCCTAAATTTGCCATCCAAATAAAGAATTTCAAATCAGTAATCTGCCCAATTTGTCCTAAAAGAAGAGATAATCTCCAACACTCAATCCAACTGTCTCTATTGTTGTGTATCATTGTATATAATAAATACGATTCTACTCTTCGGCCCTTCTACATTATAAACACGTGATAAAAGGTTATGCATACATATACCTATATGCTTAAAACTAAACTGAATGTCCAGCCCAAATTGTGTTTGTGTTCTGGGCATCCCGGGGAAAGAATTAAAACCTCAGTTGGGTTTTCACTGGTATCCAGGGCTCTATGAGACAGATTTTTCGCACCTTCCATCCCAGTGAGAACAGCTTCACCAGAAAAATGTTTTGTAAGAATTTTATACACCATTACTGTTGGAGATTTAACCTCACTACCTGTTCGGTGAAACCCTTGTGACCAGGGCAGGAGGGTGGGATGGGGGGCAATCTCTCTGATGAAACCCCAGATAACAGTAAAAAAAAAAAGGGGTGTCAATCTTACCGAAACCAAAAATAAGGTACGCTGGAGATATACTTAAACCTTTTAATGGAGGGTTCATTTATTCTTCACCTATATTGTCTACCTTCCTTCATTAATTTACATTCCACCACTTCCTGCTCTGAAATCAAATCAATATATATAACAACATTATGGCATCTAAAAACTCATATCATATTCTCCCTCTTTTGCTAACATGTCTCCAGTCAATTTTAAGGAAATCGTTTTTAAAGTATACTTTTTGCTCCTTTATGTTTATATTAATGATGATTTTACTTTATTTGCGTTCCCTGCTTCTTTTTATTTATTTCATTATATTGATGTTTTGATCCTGGAGAAGTACATTAAAGCCCTGTGCACGCGATCAGAATATTGTACAAAAAAATACCGCTTTCGATGCGATGGTACGATAATGTGATCATTAGTACACAGCTGTCGTCTGAAATTTTCCAAAGGGACAAACACAAAAATTTTTCTCGTACGATACCAGATCGGACGATTTTCATTTGATCCATTCAGTTTTCGCCTTAAAATACAATACAAATACACTACAACACATTACATCACTTCCAAATTTTTAGTCTGTTGTGTTTCGTACTTTAGTAACCTATTCGTTTTCAATATGGAGACTAGTGTCCAAAAAAAAAAAAAAAAGGGAAGATGATTCGTCCGATAATCTCATTGTGTGTGCTAGGCTTTAGGGTTAAGAAGGATTTTTCTGATTGAGTACGGCCATTGCTGACTTACACGCTCTGTTTGCCTTTCCTTTAGACAGATAGATATTTCAGTTTAAGGTGGAACGTAGGCACTCATTTGAATAGAGCAATATAAGATATATTAGAAGTGTAGATTCACTAGATGTCACACAGAATCGCTTATTTAATTTGCAACACTTGTTCCTAAATTGGCACTGGATACAATCAAGACTTTGATATGGGACACAGAAGGACTGGTTGATTTAATTATGTAGCTTACTGTACATTACTAATGTTACAGCTGAAATTTTAAGCCCCTGTTCTCACCGGTGCAACTTGTCATGTGATTTGACCTGATCAATATCGCACCCTATTTCTGGTTATGGAACTGTCATATCGGTGCGACTCAGACTTGTACCGACTTTAAAAGGGTTCCTGCACTATTTTTGGCGATTTCATGTGCGACTTGCATTGACATCTGTGCATGAACTCGCACAGATATCGGCAAGCCGCACATGAAATCGCACTGACTGGCGGCTTTGAAATCGCGCCCTAAGTAGCACGAATTCAAAGCTGCCTTCCATGTGAGCCGGGGCTAAAGGAGATTTTGGTGAGCACACCATATGTCCCTATTCAGTGGTGTTTTTTTTTCTATTAGGATGTATAATTTTATCACTTTGTTTACATTTATACATCTTTTACAGTATTTTTTTTTATGTAAGCTGCAGTCTTTTTCATTTTAATTCCTAGTTTGATCTGTTATTGTATTCCAAATTCTGTTAGCAATACATCTCTTTTGGTATGCAGTTGAATAATTTTAATTCTTTTTTTGGACTTTTTTTTTCTTGCTAAGATTACATCCCTATTCACACCTATACAAGCGTCCCATTACAATCAATGGAAACACATTAAAACGCATGTCAATGTGGTTCGATGCCCAATAATGTGTGTTGTTATGCACTTTTAAAGCACATTGCAATGCACTTTGTATTGAATGTCAATATGTATCATAACACACATGAGTGCACGTTGATGAGCGTTGACGCGCGTAGTGATGCGTTTCCATTGATTCTAAAGGAAATCATAGCAGTGAATATTCCCTAAAGCAAACCTGTTTTCTTCTGAAAGTGCAAATTATAGATTTGTTCCATGCACTGCTTTATAGTAAATACGGTATGATAATGATCAATGCAGATTATTACAATCCAATAATTACGTACATTATGGTCAGCACCAACTCATTTGGTATTATGGCAATGATGAAAGATAAGGACAACTATGATTGTCATTGCTGGGCCATTGTCCTAGGGTGACCACATATAATTACATTTGTTCTTTTGTCTATTTTGTGAATAGGAAAGGTTCTATTATTCCTAAATGTCTTTACACATAGCAGGCACAGATGAATGGAGGTTACCCCTCCCCCAGATTTTCACAGTATCGCAGTGAAGCTATGTCACCTCTGTCTGATTAATGTAATCTTATATGACAAGGGAGTTTCCTCTGTTATATTGTGAATGTTGAGTAGCAGTAATCAGGATGTTCACAGCACATAACTCATTGGACATTTCACCTTCTTACTCTTCCCATTTAATGCAAAGTGCTGTTCACTATAGCTGTGTTTACCTATAAAATTATTAGATCATCTTGGTGTTGCTGCACTGAAAGAAAATACACAAGTATAATTCATTTATGCCATGATGTATGCATATTTAAAGTATGGTGGTTAATACAATCACTAAAACCAAATATAACGTGTTCATGTACTTTTAAAAGTCAGTTTCATTTTTTTCTAATCTGCTGCAACAAAATAATAACTGGTGAGACTGGCATGAAGGTCTTTCTTCGGGCACTTCCTATTATAGGGTGACAACACTCTGTCCATGTCCCCCAGTAGTGCTCCTGCGTTGTCACCCTGGTAAAAGTGAGAGTCCCCAGCACACCTAAATGCTCAATAGGAATCATCCATTTGTTACAATAAAAATGCATTTCCTTTATGACGAATTAAAGGCTCTTATTTAGCATTTTAATGTGCTGGTGATGCTGGCATCTATTTGAATTGATTTACCTATGTACCGTCCGTTTAGTGGTTACTATAGTACTTACCTTTCTTTGGTCTGTGCAATGTATGGCGTATTCCAGGTCTATTGTATCCTGCTCAATAACATGCATTAACATGCTTTGCATTAAGACAGCCAGAATGTTTTGCATGGCCTGCCAACACAGCCAAACACAGCCTAATGCCCCGTACACACGAGCGGAATTTCCGTGGGAAAAATCTTGGATGGTTTTTCCGACGGAATTCTGCTCAAGCTTGGCTTGCATACACACGGTCACACAAAAGTTCTCTGAACTTTCCACTGTCAAGAACGCATTGACGTACAACACTACGAAAAACCGAGAAAACGAAGTTCAATGTTTCCGAGCATGCATGTTTTTTTTGCGCGTTGGAATTGCATACAGACAAACTTAATTTTTGTCAAGAACTTTTTCCGTCGGAAAAATAGAGAACCAGCTCTCAATCTTTTGCTGGCGGAAATTCAGACAGAAAAAGTTGGATGGAGCATACACACGGTCGGAATATCGGACCAAAAGCTCCCATCACACTTTTTTTGATGGAAATTCCGACCGTGTGTATGCAGCATAAGGGTCATTTTCTCCAAAGTAACACATACTATGTGCATTGATTGTGGTGCACTGCAGTGCGTGTGTTGCCTACTACTGTATAAATGTGTTGAATGTGTTGAGGTAGCATTGGCAATCAAAATGAATGTGTGGTACACACATTGCCATTGGTTGTGGTAGTGCATGAAAACCCAAAACCCACACAATATATCAGAATGGGCTCGCAAAGTATTTAAGACAGAAACAGCCAAGCAGCTAGCATTTTCAGAAAGGGGTCAGCAATGGCAGGTTTTGTTGGAATACAGAATTGTATTTTGTGCAACTACTGTTTCATCAGTATTTACTAGAGATACTGTATATTCTTACTTAGTATACAGCAGTGTTTATACGTTTGTAGCTGCATCTATGGTATGCTCTATGTATTTTTTCTGTAATAAAGTTTCCTGTCTGCAGATAAGCAGCAAAGCCCATGTGGACTGTGCGCTGTCTGTTCTGTAGGTCTATATACAGAACTTCTAACAGGTTTCCCTTTAGAAGAAATATAGAGCTAGCTACTCATGATCTCTTTCTAAAAATGCCAGGTCCCTGACTGTCATGCTAAAGCCTGGTACACACAATGAGATTATCGGACGAATGGTAGTCCGTTTTGTTTTTGGATGCTAATCTCATATCAAAAATGAATAGATTACTAAAGTACAAAAATTCTCGTATGACAGAATACAAATTTGGAAGAGATGTAATGTGTTGTAATCTAAAACTGTACTGAATAAATGAAAATCATACGATCTGGTATCGTACAAGAAAAATTTCCATGTTTGTCCCTTTGGAAAATTTCAGACAACAACTGTGTACTAACGATCAGATTATCGCACAATCGCTGCAAAATCAGTCATTTTTGTACGATATTCTGATCGTGTGTACGGGGTTTTACTCTCTTTCTGAGTTCCTGAGCTTGAGCAAATTTGCAGATAAGGAGTGGTGACCTCACTATGTTTTTTACTAGTTGCATGCTTGTTACAAGTCAGTGACCTAGAAAGTATTGAAACCAGAGAAATTTGAATTTGCAAAAGGATTTCAGAAATTGAAGCCCCCTACCCCCCCCCCCCCCTCCTATTTCTCCTTGAATTTTCAGCCTGTGCACATTTCAGTTTCACAGACTGAGGCCATTTTGCTATTATTTTTAGCTCTCTTTAGACTCTAAGGCTGGGTTCACACCATTGCGAATTGGTTGCGGGTTCTCCACATCCAATTCGCAATAGCAGGAGATTTTGATCGGCTCTCTATGGAGCCGGTTCACATATCTCCGCTGCAGCTCCCGTGCGAATTTGCACAGGAGCCCTGTGCGTCTTTTGGTCTGTTTCAGGTCTGAATTCAGCCAAAAATTTTGGCTGACATCAGACCTGAAATGGTGAACGGGGACACACAGGGCCCCTGCTGGAAGCGGTATTGATGTGTATTGAGGTGTGAACCCAGCCTCAAATTATCTTTTTGGAAATAAGGAAACTTATCCTGGCGTATTTGCTTTTCAAATTCAGCCTATTATATGTAGTCCTTGTAGCTAAATTCCTGACTATATTTATGATTATAATGTTTCTGCTATTTAATAAAATAGCTATTAAGAGGGAAGAATTAAAATGCAGATGCCCAGTAAGTCTGGGTCTCTGTGAGTTTTTTGGCAAAATGTGTTAGCATGCATAGCTTATTTGTACATTATGGTGCTCCTAAGCTAGGTATACACTGTCCAACAATTGGCCAGTTCAGCGGGAACCAGATGACTTTCTGTCAGTGTGTACAGCAGTTTGTCCGACAGAAGATGGTCTATTGACCGGATTTTGTTGAAGGGACATGCTGCAAAACCAATGGCTGTGAGTGCTGATCAGTGTATTTTGGCAGAGGGGAGCGCCCCTGTCAGAGTACAATAGCAGAGCAGGGGAGATAACCGAACCAACATTGCTTGTGTTGGAGCGTAAAACGGTCAGGTTTTTTTTTTTCTGCTTAACCCGCTGTGGTAAATAAAAAAGAACTTGCAGTGTGTACCCAGCTTTACCTTACAAAGTACACTCCTACCACCCCCTGCTTCCAGCCCAGTGGTAAGATATCTGTGCTCCCCTCCATCACAACTGCTTCCATCTTCACCCAATCTTGATCTGGATTCTGAGTCTTCAGTCATCTTCATTGGCTGAGGCCGGGTTCACACTTGTAGAACAAACGCTCCGACATTGGGAGCTCATGTCGCATGACGTGTGTAAATCGATGGTTCCCTATAAGAGCCGTCTTAACTGGTCCAACACAAGTCGGTCCGACTTTGAAAAAGGTTCCTGCACTAATTTGGTCCGACTTTGGTCCTACTTCAGCCCATTGAATATCATTGAAGTCGGATCGAAGTAGGATCCTTGTCCTAACCATCCGACTTGTGACATCAACATGGTGATTACAGCAGCGGAAAAGGGAATTTATGTCACACTGGCATTGTTTTGATTGGTAAAAGAATAAGACAGACTATCTCAAAGTCGGAGCAAAATCTTATCCTGTTCATCCAAGTCAGATGGAAGTAGGACCAAAGTAGGACCGATGTAGGATCGATGTTGCAGGGCAAAGTAGGATGACATTCGTACAACAGTCGTGACGTACCAGTGTTAACCCAGCCTCAATCCTGATGACTTAAATCCCATGTATGAGCACAGAAGTAATTTCATCCCAGCACAGAAACGTGCTAAGACTGTACACTGAGCTGCACAGTGTACACTCACAGAAAAGACATACACCCTCTCTTCTGTCATAAAAAAAGTCTGCCTTTCAGCATTTTTGATTATGCCAACTTAATTTCATTTCAACTCTTTTCCAGAAGTAGAGTGTAACATACTGTAAGTTCTACTTGGGCCCATGTAGGTTTATTAAAATCTATAATATCTAAATAATCTCACTCTGATACCATTGTTCAACCACTGTGCACCACATTTTTCACCTTCTCCAATGATTTTTTTGCAGGCACTGTCTGTAACAGAAGAGTACATCTTTTCATATCCGGTGGAGTCACAGAAAGATACACCCATATTGGCAGTAAGTCTTTGAAGTTTATCATGTTATGCAATCTACTCAGATCACAATGATGCTGGAAATTGCTCTATCATTCTCACTTCAGAACTCCAATAAAGGTATCAGATCAGACATTCTAAGATTTTGCCTTTCTGCAGCCTGAAGGACTAAATCTAGACACTAGAAATCCTCTGAAACATTGTATATGTAGGCTTTAATCATGAATGAACTGATGCACGTGGAGAGTTTAGTAGCAGGGGACAACAACCGTATAGCTCCACACATACAAGTATGGTCTGGCTGAATACTGTTTAGTGCTTTGGCTACATTAGGTCTCTGTTTGCCACTTATGCCTAGATCATGACAGTCAATGTAATGGTTGCATTCATTCATTACTTCCTCACTCCAGGGTATCCCACATTACCACTCTCTGCTGGGCATCTCCTAATCCTCTCACTCACTTCACTCCTCTGGCTTCCTTAGTCATGTAAGTTATGTACATCTGGAGAATTTGCAATCTTAGTGCATTGTACTGTCTAGACTCTCCCCTTCTCCTTCTTACCTCCTCCTTCTCAAGTCCCTCCATTTCTTCTATATGTCATTCAATTTAGTACTTGGTATCTGACTTTCTTACTATGTATAAGTGTCTAGGGTGATTAAACTCAGGCTTTACTGTACCTTGGTCAAAGTTTTATGAAATTTTATTGACCACTCTGTTAGTCTTTAGGCCTAATAAACAAATGTTTAGCCAAAAAAAAATCTATCATTTCTTAATGACACCATCATGGATTTAGTGTTCTTTCATTTCCTGACTCTGATCTTCCTCGACACCTCTGACAATGTCGTTATTAGCACCTCAGTTACAAACAGTAAGGTGAGGACAAGCGAGATAGGTTTATACAAATTAAACACAAACAACGTGTATATTGAGCTCTTTAAACTGTTGGTCACACCTCAGCCCTTATTATACTGCAGTCACCTGACATGTATTAAGTCCTTTTTTGTTTATACCTTGGATTACATTAGCCATTGTCTTCAAAACGTATTGTTTGCATGCCCAACTGCAATCTGTGTGTACAAATAGATCACTGCACTGTCAAATCCAAATAAACATTTAAACCAGGTGCTATGATGAAAGGTAAAATGTATACTCACTATGCATGTAACATATATAATTAGATCTTGTGCCTGTTGTAAACTAACTATGAATGGGAAGAAATACTTGCACAGTAGGGATGAGTCAAACACACTTGGGTTCAGTTTGGAACATGTCAGAAATTTGGATGCCCAATAAACCCCCCCCAATGGAGTCAACGGGAGCTGAATCTGTCAATCCGTGTGTTTCCATTTTTAAGGCTAATAGCCAAGAGATTGGCAAAATGCGGCCTGGGCATTTGGGTGCACTATTAGTGCACTATTCATTTGAAAAAAAAAAAAGCTTAGGGGTCCTCTATACCTGCCTGTGAAGTGGTGCATTTCTACGATGTGAACAAGGTTTTATAGCAAAAGTTGTTAAAAACGCTTTTCATTTACATTTCACAGCAAGTTTCCTTTACTTTGTAAATAATACATTGGGGCCACCCCAAGCATGAGGAAGAGGGTTCAGTATGTATTTTGGGCTGTCTCCCCACAAAATCAATACCAGACCCTTTGAATCTGGTACAGATTTTAAGAGGGAACCCCAAGCAAAAAACTAATGACATAGGGCCCCCTTAAATCCATACCAGACCCTTAACCTGAGCATTTAGTCTACCAGGCCACATTCCTTTGAAATTGGGGAGGGAGAGGCCCCCATGTTGATAAAGACAAGGGTCTCTTTCCCACAACCCTGGCCCGATAGTTGTGGGGGTGTGAGGAGCCTTTTTTGATTCTAGATAAGAAAGCCACCCTTATGCGAATGAGGGTTCCTCCAGAGGTTGCTAGAAATTATAAATTATTGGCTCTCAGATAATTAATCACTGACATCAATGCTCACCACATTTTTAGATATCTGCAGTTTTCCAGCTGACCCCAGTGTAATGGGGTCCCTCTGTCAATGATTACAATATAAGATGGTCCTTCTCCCACTGACCACCAGAGTAACAGAACACTTAATTGATCACCAATGTAAGGGGATACTTTTCGATGGGTCACCAATGAAACACTATTTTAAGGCCATTATTAATATTGTTATTTGTTTCCTTTCATTATTTTTACTGAAAATAATTTAATTATATAGGGCAGCCCTGGGTGTAAAATACCCTAAGTGTGCACCATTCTTTATTTGTTTGTGCCAATGCACTGTAGCTATAATACTTATTAGCAGAGTTTTCCTGACACCTGAAAGTTATTTGAAGGGTTCTTCTGTGGTAAGAAAAAAAAGGCTGGTCTAAGCAATTATGATGCAATTGTGCCTCACCATAAGTGACACCAAATGTAATTGTAGGCAGTGCTGCATCAAAACACATAGCCTACAAAATCTTTTGGATTAAAATGGCCACTGCCCTTTATTAAATTAAATTATTGGTTTAAATTACAAGTATGATAATCAAATTTAATATTCTGCCATAATTAGCAAGACTTGAAATAAAAAAAAGACAAATAAACCCCAGCTTAGTGCAACTCAAGCTGACTAATATACTACAATTATAACAATTAAAAAATAGTCCCAACACTCCCAGCTGTCCCTCATTTGGAAGAAATCTCTTTGTCCCTCTTTCTTCCTCAGTGATTGGACAAGATGGAGATTGAGACATAACCATCCCACCTCGTCCAATCAGAGAATTTTCTGCATTTATTGAGAAAATGGGAAATGTTCTCTGAATGGTGTCCATTTGATCAATAAGAAGCATGGCAGCCACTTGGCATGGGGTCCAGAAGCTAACGCCGATCACTGTAGTAGTTGTGCCTAATAGAATGATTTCCAGCTTCCACAGGGATCTGCCAGGTATGGCACAAACATACTTAGCTTGATCCAAGCTGGTTCAATGTAGCTATGAAACATACCTATAGGTAAAGTAGAAGTAAAGGAAAAAACATTATTTTCATTGTGGACAAAGAAGGGGAGGGTTATAACCCCTGTCAGTGTTTTTTTAAATAACAGACAATACACACAAAATAAAAACTAGCATGTGCGCTGATCAACAATTTAGTATAGCCCTCAGCTGGCTATTGGTGATAAGTAGAGAAGTCATAGTGTGCTGCTGCTCTCTATGGATCCTCTGGGTGGCAGGAACACATCTAGACAAAACACAAAAGAAGGGGGTGCAAAGCCGCTCTAGTGTAACTCGACTTTAGTATGGAAAAAGGTAAAAACACTACAATGGTCAAACTCACATTGTGTGAAGATAGATACAACATAAGGATACCACTGTGGCCGCACTCCTAAAACCAGCTCAAGATCCTGACAGGGGAAGGGAGAGCCGCGGACGTTCAACCTAGCTGCCCGGATCCTGGCAGCACATCCGCGGCTATCCACCACCACGCATGACGTGCAGATCCTAGTGCGCATGCGCCTGGTCCAGCCGGCGCTGCTCTTCGAGGGCACACAAACCCACACGAGCAGGATACAGGGGGGGAAGAGAGTGAGGATATCACACAGTAGCCATGACAACTTGTTTTTCGGAGGCATGGCCTCTTTCCTCAGGTCACTTCCGGTTTTTGTTTTTTTGACCATCTGAGTCCTGTTGGGGAAATTTCTGTTCATTTCCTGTCCCGTAGCCAAAAGTCCCCATTAGAAGATTTCCCCTCTATTTCTGGTCTGGTGACAACTTTTCGCAATCGTGATAACAGTAAATGGGAAAAATTGATTAATCTTCCTAACGGAGCCACAGGAAGAAATAAAAACCTGAGAGGTGTTCTAATTCCTCTCCTCTCCATCCAACTTAAAAGAAAAAGTTCTATTTTTATTTATACTGTTAGCTCTATACATCATTTATTGAACATTTTTTAAACCAAAGGGAATGAGACACGATACAGTTATGGGAGCTGCCATAATTGACTTGTTTTAGAAGTTTGCAGGCTGCAGGAGTGTTATCTTTATCTGTGGCTTGCTATGCGGTGGGCCACTGACCTGGAACATCTAGTTTGGGGGTGGGGACGACTGAAACGCACATAGATAAATAAGAAGTAAAGTAAGTATTAGGATGTAAGCCCTGGAATTCTCACTTTTTAAAAGGCAGCTTCAATTTACCTAGTCTGACAGGTTCCTCTAAAGAGGAATAAAAAAAAAAAAACAAATAGGATAAATAAATATGACTATTTTCTAAAATGAAAACTGCACATGTATGATAACTTCATCTTATCCTTTTGGAACACTGCCCTCTAGGGAAGGAAATTGTTAATGCCACTAGATTGCAAACCAGAGAGTCTAATCTGCTGTGTCTCCTCTATATGTCTTTCAGCATAATTGAAGTGTGAGAATTCTGGTCAGGCAGGATAGACATAGATACAAGAAGAGAATCCACTGCACACTGGAACAGATTATCAATATTCACAATAAATAAAAGGCCACCAGCGAAAAAAAAAAAAAAAACTACAATGCTGTTATTTTATAGCATGTGAGCTAATTCTTCCTAAACGTTAAAGTCCATTTCTGGGCACACCAAAAAAATTCCCTTGTGGTGGAATTCCCCTTCACACTACATGTGTTAATGCTCATTATGCCTAGGGGGGCTGGGGTAAGGATGTAAGCAAGTGCTTCCAAGGGGATTAGTGTATTGTTGGTTCTTATTACCCTGCTCACATTTTCGGTATAACTGTATATTGCAATGTGAGTTAGTTGCACTATTTAGTATTTTAACCATATGTACTACGATAGTTAAAACCTTCCCTGAAGAAGGTGCTTTAAAGACTCTGAAACGTGTTGGCGATTGGTTTATATATACCAATTGTACTCTCATTTTGTGTTGTTTTTTTTCTTGCCTTGTGGCCGCAAACCACATTTTTTATGCCTTACGTATGTATGTTTTATACTGTTAATGTCTTTTAAATGCTTTTTTGATACCAATAAATACAATATATTTAATACTATTGTGCCTGACCTTTGCACATTCCTTGACCCTAAAAAGTCCCAATTTTTCTGAGAGAAGATTTCTTTCTCTATTTAGTTTTGTTGCCCTACTGAGCCAGTAGGTTCTGAGAAGCAGGGGTTAACACTGTTGGCCAGGTTTTTCCTGGATTTTTGGGAGTTACAGCCCTCTGCTGGGGCAAACATAAAATGAGAGGGAACCACCTCAAAAGGCTTCGCTCTGCATGGGAAAAGAATAGGAGCTGTGCCAGGATGTGATTGCCACCTTGATTGAGTCTGTCCTATGGTGGGAACCCAGTTGAACTATAAAGATTTTCTCTACAACTAAGGCATACCTACCTCAAAGGCAGGAGGAGCAGAGGTGACTTGGTATAGGTTAGGAAAGGCCATGGTAGTGAAGGAGCTGCTGTGCTTAGCCTGCTTCCCTAGCAATCAGTGTGGAAAAGTGCCACTTAAGGGGAGAAAAATGCACCGCCTTAATTTCAATGTGTTTCAGCATATGTCTCTTTTAGACTTTAGAGGCACTAATGAGCTCTCCCTCCCTGTTCCCATATGGGTAAGAACTTCCAGTGGGGGAATTGATCTCCTGCAGCCTCCTCTCTAAGGTGGTCTGTCCATGGTCACATAGAGTGTAATGCCATTGAGGGATTGCCCACAGACCAAATCTTTGAGGAAAACAGCAATGAAAACTCAATTTAGAAGTTCTAAAGCTGACTATACACTAGCAATGGCGTCCCTAGGGGGGGCCAACATTATGCTGTGCCCCACCATGTGCCCCCCCCAAAAAGGCAATGTCTAATGCCCCGTACACACGGTCGGATTTTCCGATGGAAAATGTGTGATAGGACCTTGTTGTCGGAAATTCCGACTGTGTGTAGGCTCTATCACACATTTTCCATCGGATTTTCCGACATACAAAGTTTGAGAGCAGGATATAAAATTTTCCGACAACAAAATCCGTTGTCGGAAATTCCGATCATGTGTACACAAGTCCGACGGACAAAGTGCCACGCATGCTCAGAATAAATAAAGAGATGAAAGCTATTGGCCACTGCCCCGTTTATAGTCCCGACGTACGTGTTTTACGTCACCGTGTTTAGAACGATCGGATTTTCCGACAACTTTGTGTGACCGTGTGTATGCAAGACAAGTTTGAGTCAACATCCGTCGGAAAAAATCCTAGGATTTTGTTGTCGGAATGTCCGAACAAAGTCCGACCATGTGTACGGGGCATATGAGCGAGAACGTCCCCAGTCAGCTCTTGCAGGTGATTCCTCCCCTCTCCCTCTGCTCGCTGACACTGCATAATGCGAGCGCTCATATAACCACGACCGCCCGATCTGCTCTTTCCCCTGCATCCTCATTGGCAGGGAGAAGAGCGAGTTGCAGGAAGGACTCCACCAGGACTCTCAGATACTGAAAAAACAGATTGATTTCTCCTGCCCTTAGGACAGGAAAACCAGCCTGTAAATTCCAAGAGATGCCAGACCAGCACTGTCAATAGCAGGGGCAGGACAGCAAGAGGAGGTTGGGGAACCCCACAGTGGCAGAACACCAGGGCCCGGTGGCAACACATCCTTTGCAACCCTGATATTTCTCCCACTGCTTTGGACCCTTATATTTTCTTGGTATGCTGGTGACATATATGTCTTGTTTTCTGCCACCCTGGGGGGCCCTAATACAGTAGGAAGGGAGTTTACAGCAGAACATGTGAAAGGGCCATTGTGGGATCATAGTAAAGGGCCCCAGGATATATATATAATTGCATTTTATAGTTGCCCCCCTACTTTTGTCCCTGTCCCCCCTATGTGCCCCCCCTTAATATGAAAGCTGGAGACGCCAATGTACACTAGTAGAGTTTCATTCAAAATATTTCATTTTAAGAACATTCATTTAATTTTATAATCGTTAGTGGGGTCAAATCAAGGTCCGTTTTTAACTGCAGTGACAAGAAAATCTGAAGGAGCAGGATGGAAACAAATTTCTTAATTTCATTAGTGAAATTACATTAGGGATACCAAATTTTCTACAAGCCAAACCCGAACACTTAAGCGACGAGCAGAAATTTTTTTTTTTAAGGGGGAAGGCTGTGGACTCTGGTGAAAAGGGGAACTCTGATGTAAGGGAGTTACCTTAAATCAGAGTTCCCAAAGTCCCCCTTAAATCAGAGTCCACAGAGTACCCCTTACGTGTGAGTCCCCTTAAACTTAGTGTACTCACACCTATGCATTTGGCAGTTGTGGTACTCAAATACTTGGGGAGCATAAGTGTGCCTATGCATTAGGGTGTGCACCTCAAAGTTAAAAAACGCATGCGCATGTCTACATGAATATATATATATATATATATATATATATATATATATATATATACACACACACTCCTATAAATAAGTGTAAACAAACAGTTTAATAAAACATGGACAGTGTCAGTAGGGCAGTGGATGGTGTCAGTAGAGCAGTGGAACGTGTCAGTAGGGCAGAGATTGGTGTCAGTAGGACAGTGGATAGTGTCAATCAGTAGAGCAGTGGACATGTCAGTAGGGCAGTGGACATTGTCAGTAGGGCAGAAGATGGTGTTAGTAGAGCAGTGAAGGAGGTGTGTCTGCACCTTCACACCTCAGATCACTGTCCCCCCTGCAAATCTGTTTCACCACTGTACCACCTTGCTCATCTGTCCCACCACTAACCCCCTGCACATCTGCCCCACCACTGTACTACCTTGCACATCTGCCCCACCACTGTACCCCCCTGCTTATCTGCTCCACCACTGTAACCCCCCCTGCTCATCTGCCCCACCACTGTAACCCCCTGTACATCTGCCCGACCACTGTACCCCCCTGCTCATCTGCCCCACCAACGTACCCCCTTTCTCATCTGCCCCACCAATGTACCCCCTTTCTCATCTGCCCCACCACTATAACGCCCTGCACATCTGCGCCACCACTGTAACCCCCTGCTCATCTGCCTCACCAATGTACCCCCTTTCTCATCTGCCCCACCACTGTAACCCCCTGTTCATCTGCCCCACCAATGTATCCCCTTTCTCATCTGTCCCACTACTGTAACCCCCTGTACATCTGCCCCACCAATGTTCTCCCTTTCTCATCTGCCCCACAACTGTACCTCCATAAACATCTTCTCCACCACTGAACCATCTTCTCATCTGTCCTAATACTGAACTTATCTGCTCATCTGCCCCACCACTGTAATCCCCTTTCTCATATGCCCCACTACCATACCTCCTGCACATCTGTCCCACCTCTGTTCCCCCTGCTCTTCTCTCCCACCACTGTAATCCCCTTCTCATCTGGCCCAACACTGAACCCCCCCTGCTCATCTGTCCGTCCACTGTAACCCCCTTCTCAACTGCCCCATCACTGTACCCCCCCGCTTTTCTGTCCCACCGCTAAACCCCTTCTCATCCCTCCCACCACTATACCTCCTGCACATCTGCCCCACCACTGTACCCCCTTACTCTTCTGTCCCACCACTGTAACCCCCTGCTCATCTGCCCCATCAATGTACCCCCTTTTCTCATCTTCCCCACCACTGTCACCTTCTCATCTGTCCTAACACCAAACCCATCTGCTCATCTGCTGCACCACTATAACCCACTTTCTCATCTGCCCCACCAATGTACCTCCTGCACATCTGTCTCACCTCTATACCCCCCTGCTCTTCTGCCCCACCACTGTTTCCCCTGCCCCACCACTGTAACCCCCAGCTCATCTGCCTCACCAATACACCTCCTTTCACATCTGCCCCACTGCTCTACCCCCTGCTTTTCTGCCTCAACACTGAACCCCCTTCTCATCTGGCCCAGCACTCTACCCCCCTGCTCATCTGTCCCACTGCTGAACCCCCTTCTCATCTCTTCTACCACTGTACCTCCCTGCACATCTGCCCCACCGCTGTACCCTCCTGCTCTTCTGTTGTACCTCTGAACCCCTCTTGCTCATTTTCCCCACCGCTGTATCCTCTTCTCATCTATGAAATGTGTGACATGTAGAGTGCTGAAAGGAGGCAGAGATGAGAAAAATCTACCTATCTTGGCACACTCATCCTGCTGATCCACCTCTCACATCCAGCCCACGTGCTTGTATGCGGCGTCACATACAAGCATCTGGAATGGATGCGCAATGATGAGCTCAGGTCAGGGGCATTTTCTGAAAGCAGTGAGTCTGTGTGCAGGATCATAAGTTGGGCCCCCGCAGCTGAGAAAAAGTGGTTGGGTGTGATTTTTATTGCGCTGAATACTGGCTGTGGCTTAAAGGGACACAAGAGACAGTGCCGGGGTTCAGTAGTAAGTGACGCAAAGGTTCAGGAATAATTTCAACAAAGCTCCCAGAAGCTCAACAGTAATTCCACAAACTGTCACTTGATTGTGATTTTTACAGTGAAATCCCTTCTTTCTGAGATTGGTAGTGGTAACCAAGCGAGTCATCTTCCTCCAGATGGTGGATGGGGCTAGCAGGACTGCAGTGGCGTATTTAAGGTATGGCAGCCATGGCAAGTGCCATGGGCGCCATGTGGGGAGGGGGTGGCAAAAAAGCCGCCCTCTGCATGAAAAAAAAAACCCCACCCATCCTCCTGGACTAATATAGCACCCGGCGCCAGTGTTCTATCAGATAGCCGGCTGTTGGGCTCTGCTTAGGCTGAGAGAGGCTCTGTCAGCAGGGAGGGGCGGGGTAGGGAGCTCCACTGATGCTCTGACCCTCATCTCCTCTGGTCATCTCCTGTAGTATGTCACATTTGCAGTCTCTGGTCATCTCCTGTAGTATGTCGCATTCGCAGTCTGGTCATCTCCTATAGTATGTCGCATTCGCAGTCTGGTCATCTCCTGTAGTATGTCGCATTTGCGGTCTGGTCATCTCCTGTAGTATGTCGCATTCGCAGTCTGGTCATCTCCTGTAGTTGCATCTACAGTTTATTTAAAAGTAGTACCTGCTGTTGCAAAAAATCACTTTATTACACTTTTGAGCACTATATGTGATTGTGCGTGTGTGCCAAGCAGAAGCAGCCAATCAAATAGTGCTCAATATGGATTAAATAAATAAATATCATAAAGTGTAATAAAGTGATTTGTGCAACAAGCTCCTTAAACAGTCCACATTCAGTGAAAGTTCATGTAGTGCAAACTTTGCACTACATGAACTTTTACTGAATATAGAATGTTTAATGAGCAGGGGCGAACTGACCCATCGGGCACTTTATGTAATGCCAATCCATAATTTGTTAATTGAAAGATTAAAGAGCTTGACTTGTAGTTTTTTTTTGTTTTGACAGGGGCGCAGTTTCAGTGGTAGCCATAGGCGCCATTTTCACTAGATACGCCTCTGCAGGACTGTGATTGGCTTTAGCAGTGGCTAAGACAGTCCTCCTCCTCCTGGAAACAGGGACCACCTCCACTAGAAGAACTGCACCCAATCTCTTCCCCATCACTAAAAGCTGACGAACGCAGCTACAGCAAAGTTAGAGAACCAAACAATGGGGTTCATTTACTAAAGGCAAATCCACTTTGCACTACAAGTGCACTGCAAATGCACTTGGAAGTGCAGTTGCTGTAGATCTGAGGGGAACGTGCAAGGAAAAAAAAAACAGCATTTTTGCTTGTACATGATTGGATGATAAAATCAACAGAGCTTCCCCTCATTTCAGATCTTCCCCTCAGATCTAAAGCAACTGCACTTCCAAGTGTACTTGCAGTGCACTTGTTGTGCAAAGTGGATTTGCCTTTAGTAAATCAACCCCAATGTTTCCCATCTTTTACAATGTGTGGGGGCGCAGTGCCTCCCCCTCAGTGCAGGTGCGGCATGGGGAATTCTGAAATTGGAATGCATTAGTATCTCACTCTCACTGACACTTCCCTGCACTGCTCTGCTGATGGGGAGGGAGTCAAGTGCCAGCAAAAGAAGCTTTGTGTGCCGCTTGCAGCACCAGTGACGGGGGTTGCCTACCCCTGGCCTAGAGAATTGCCATTACTGATTTTTAACATTCAACTCCCATTGACTTCAATAAGGTTTGAATTCAGTGCCCAAATTCATGTTCTTCAGCCTTCCTATTTTGTAGAGCTCATTCACGCTGTGGCAAAAAATTCATAGTTTTTTCAGTGAACCTTTTTTTTCTGGATCTAAATGAAAGGCTAAAGCTGGGCACACACATACCGATAATCGTCTGTGTACAGCTGTCTGTTCAACAGAAGCCGGCATTTGTTGAATGGGCATGCTGAAAAAAACAGCATTTGATCAGCGCTTGCAACCAAAGGCTGCAAGCACTGCTCAGTGTATTCTGGGGGGTTCACAGTGGAGGAGGGTGATGTCTAGTAACATGTTACCTGGTATACTCTAAATATGGGTTTAACATGTGACATGTTACTAAAGGTGAACTTATCCTTTAGGGCCAGTTCACACCACAATACACCATTTACACACGTTTTTCATGGGCCCTGGTCCATTTTGGATAAGTGTTGGTGCATTTTTTCCCTCCCTTTGTTTTCTGAGCTAAAGCCATTGTAATACATGAAAAACACTGTGCATTAATTTTTGATTAAAAAATGCACAAGACTGCATCTGGTGTAAACCAGTCCTTAAAGTGTTTTGTTTTCTATGGGGCCAAAAACACAGCTACATAAAGATGTAAACTTGTGCTTCATGTAAACGTTTCTACTAACGTTTACATGCCTACAGCCCAAATGTACTCTATTAGCAAAGAAGGGCTGTCTGCATCCTAGCAACGGAAGAACCTAAGGCAGCTTCCTTGAGAAGCCGCCTTCGTCCTAGCAATGCAGGATGTTAGGCACAAATAGTTGCTTGTGTCCTAGCAACAGAGGGCGCTAAGCAGCTTCACTGAGAGGCTTCCTGCTTTCTAGTGTAGCGGTGTAGTTGCCAATAGTAACAAACTTCCCCCATATCACCCCACTGCCAGACTCCCATACATCACTTGCAGAGACAATGAAAAGTCATTTGCTGCATTTTGTTTTTGTTTATTGGGGGTACAACTTGGTTGGGGAAAGGGGTATATGGGATGCCCATAGAATTATTCACTTTGCCATCATATTTTAGAGATTTCACAGATTAGCACATAATTTGAGCCTGAAGAAATGATGCGCATGTGTAACAGCTACAGTCTTTTGCCTGCATCACCATGCAGACTATTGCTCCTCCTCTGCGTAACCCCTGCAGATTATTGCTTCCAGAACTTCCTCACCCATGACCGTGTAAGGATGAGGACATCACTCTTGACCATGTAAGTAGATGTTCCCAGAAATCCTCTCCTCCTGCACAAACTTATACTGTAGTTATAAGTGTAATGTCACATCTTCTTCTGTATGCAAAAAGGACCCACTCTGAATAGTTCCTCATGCTGACTCTGGTTGCTCGCTGCTATTAAGCCAGAGGCCTGCAGTACCTCTCCTCGGAGGCCTAGTAGTTTAAAAGCATATTTTGGACGGTGGACTACTGTTCCCAGGCAGCCCGGCTTGCAAATCCTGTGCCCTCAGGCCACATCGATTTGACACTTCTCCCCACAGACTCTCCTCTGATCCAGGACTCCTCATCATTGACCGTGTAATGATAAGGACTTCACTAATGACCGTGTAGAAGTGAAGTTCCCTCACAGACTTCCTGGCACATCCAGCCCTCCACTGTGGTACACTCACCGACCTTTCTTTGCCCCAAGTCCTTGATGGAGAACTTAACCAGACCTGCCCCTCTGCTCCAGGAGTTCCTCATCAATGACCATGTAATGATGAGGACATCGGCAATGACAATGTAAAGGCGAAGTTTCCTCACAGTTCTCCCTGGGCCTCCTCCTGCTTTGGCTCCCCCCCCAGATGGGGGTGCCCTCCTGCTGCTGTCTAGTACTCCATTCTCCACTTCACCCGGCCGACAACTCCCCCCAGTGGCCTGTTACCTCAGCTTATATAGGAGGCCTGCCCCCTGCCAATACCAGTTGGGGATTGGTCAGGGTTCCCACATGAGCTGCCTGCCACTCCAGTTCCAGGCCCTACCCCATCTTCCAGAACATTCTCCTTGGAAGCAAGGGAGGTGCCTCTGAACTAGGGAACAGGTGGTCACACCCACTGCTACTCTAGCCACTCCCAGCCCCCCAAATCAAAACAGACAGGCCTAGCTTGCAGCATAGGCCTGCCTAAATTTACCTGTGCTGACAGTCTCACTAGTCCTATCCCTTATTATGGGATGGGATCCCATAAATCCCATACTAGCACCTACCTATTGGTAGAGGGTGCTATATTAGCAATGAAGGATACTTTGGGAAGCTGTGTGCATCCTAGCAACAGGGCCATTGTATAACGCTGTATGCATGTAAACATTGCTCAAATGTTACATACGTATGAAGCATTTATTACACAAGATTTGCCAGCAAGATCCTGCAAGCTAGTTGCCATATTTTCATACAGCTATGTGCATTAGTCCTAACTCTGCAGATGTACAGATGTAAAAACAGTACCTCAGGTCCTGGGAAAATAGGGGATTTCTATTTGTTTTTACATTCACTTTATTTATTATTATGTTGTTATTTTTATGAACTAGTTATAATTTATAAAGGCATCATTTAACTTGACAAAAAATGGTTAAATCCCAATGTAATGACAGAAGGGATCCTTCAGAGAAAATGACACATTTATCTATGTCTCTCTTCTTGTATAAATGAACCATTTGTTATGAGAAAATATTTTAGTGTTAATGACCCCTTCAAAGGCTAAAGGTCCGTGGACCATGCTGAGTCAGAGAATTTCCATCAAATGATTCATGGTGTCTTGTGATCATCAAGACTTTTGTCTGTTGATTAGTGTAAGGAAACCAAGATGTATAGCAAGGAGGACCTCATAATATGTTGGTGATGATCAGTTCAGGCTGTTTATTTTCATGTTTATGCCCCATCGGTTTTCTATACATAGTGCTTGCAGTCAGCACTTTTAAAGATGTGGTTTAAAGTCATTTCTAAATAGCAATCTTGTGCTATTCATTCATGCTGACAAATATAAAATATAACTGCTGTGCATTTTCCAAGTTTTTCAGAGACATGGGCAGCTATAATAATACTCTTTAAAATCCAATTGAACTTTAAGTTTAAATCAGCTAAATACATCTAAGGTGAGTCTAAAGGTATGCAAAGTCTTACAGTATGCTTTCTTTATAGATTAGTCAGAGCCTGAGTAGAAAAGCCTGCCTCATGACATCAACTGCCGAGTGGGACCCTTGTTCTATGTGTGGAAGCAGTGGTCTCTCTGTACAGGTCCAACAGGCCCCAGCCAGAGCTAAAGCACTCCAATCAGATTCACTGGACAAGCATTTACGAAGGAGCCTATTCTCAAAATGATATCAGAAAGAAATGGTGCTCGAGGCCCAAAAGTAAAAAAGAACGTGTTGAACCCCTTCATGCCAAATGTATGCAAATATGCAGCCCCACTGAACTAGGCTTTTTTCCGTGAGGCCACGTATTTGCGTAACTCCCTTTGTGTTGGAAACGCGCTGCATTGCATGCTCCCAGCACAGAGGCCGGGGTCTCACTGTAATCCCCGGGACCCGTACTAATGATCGGGACCCAGAACTAGAGATTCAGGGTCACCTGATTGCTGTGATAGCCTCTGATTTGCTATCACAGTGATCAGTCACTGTAAAGCCTGCCCCCACATTTTCTCTCTCTGTGAATGGAGAAAAGAGATACATCTCTCTCTCTCCTTGCAGAGAAAAAATAGTGTGAGTTAAAAAATAAAGTAAATAATAAAAAAAAAAAAAAAAAAAAAAAATACTTAGATCAAGGTTTGATCTAGGACAGTGCCAGGGTTAGTGTTTGGGTCAAGGTCAGGGTCAGTATTTTTTTTTTTTTTTTGGACAGAATTTTTTTTTCTTTTTAATTAGTATCAGTGTCAATTAGTGTCAGTGTGTTTTAGGTAGGACAAAAAAAGCAAAATACGCACTATTGTTTTTGGGCTGTACTACAGGAACATACAACTAACATACACATATGTGGTATCACTGTCATTGTCAGGAGCAGGAGAATTTATTTTGGGTTGTTCTTTGTTGAAAGGTTATGGTAGTAAAAAGAAATATACAGCTAAATTAAAAAAAAAAAAAATTACTATTTTGGGTCAGTTTTCCTTTGAGAATAAAAAAAAAATCAGGAGACATTCATTACCATTTACCACCAAATGAAAGCCCAATTTGTCCTGAAAAAACAAGATATAATCCACCTGGATGCACAAAGTAGTTGTGATGATATGTACAGTTTTACTAACACATGTCAAAAGTTGCAAAATTATACTTAGGCATTTATTATTATTATTATTTTAGACACTTATATAGCGCCGTCAATTTAATTTAGATATGTTTTACCCTTAGGCGTGAAGTTCTTTCTGCCCAGGCCATTTTTCAGCTTTCAGTGCTGTTGCACTTTGAATGACAATTGCATAGTCATGCTACACTGTAACCATGTGAAATTTTCATCATTTTCTTCACACAAATAGAGCTTTCTTTTGGTGGTATTTAATCACATTTGGGTTTGTTTTTTTCTTAAAAAAAGACCGAAAATTTTTTTTAAAAAAGTTTTTCTTAGTTTCTGTCAGTAAATTTTGTAAATAAGTAATTTTTCTCCTTCACTAATGGGCGCTGATGAGGCGGTACTGATAGGCTGCACTGATGGGCACAGATGAGGTGCCACTTATGGGCACTGATGAGGCAGCACTTATGGGCACTGATTAGGTGGCACTGATGAGGAGGCAAGAATATGCTGCACTTATGGGCACTAATAGGTGGCACTGATGAGCACTGATAGGCGGCACTGGTGGGCACTGATGGGTGGCACTGGTGGGGACAGATAGGCGGCGCGGATAGGCGGCACTGATGGACACTGATGGGCAGCAGTGATGGGCAGCACTGATAGCCTGTACTGACTGGCATCACTAATGGCCACTGATTACTGGCACTTGTGGGCACTGATTGCTGGCACTGGTGAGCACGAATTGCTGGCACTGGTGGGCACTTATTGCTGTCACTGTGGGTGCTTTATTGTAATCAGGGCACTGATGATCAGTGCCCTGATTACATTCCTAGATGTCCTCTGCGAGGAGATGCTGCTGATCGGCTCTCCTCTCCTCACACTCTGTCAGTGTGAGGCGAGGAGTGCCAATTACCGGCATCTCCGTGTTTACATGTGACCGGCTGTGATTGAACACAGCCGATCACATGGTTAAAGAGCTCTTTACAGAGATCGGGGTCACACCGTGTCCTAGCAATATGGCGCGGCCACGATTGCCACGCTACGCGCCCCCCCCCCCCCCCCCAGCATGCGAGAACGGCCGTTCTAGGAAGCCGTCATATGACGTCCACCCAAAACGAGAGCCACACCGCCCAGCCATCATTTGACGGTGGGCGGGCGGCAAGTGGTTAAACATATGCTGAGGGACATGAAGATGAAACCTTTTAATTTAAGCAATATTTATCGACTGGGGCACAGGATGTTGTCCTTGGTCTACTTTTTTTTTTATCACTCCTTTCTTTATACAGGGTTTGACCTATCTCTACTGTAGCCAAAACGAAAAAAAAGTTTGCCTTTACATACACTTTAAAATATGACAGTCAAGTCTTCAGGTCTGATTCAAAAAGGTAACCAAAGTGCAGTAACCAAGAGAAACCAGATGAAAGATGCTGGCCAGTTGACTGCTTGGCTACTGAAATTTGGACATTGAACTTGCATGGAAGCTTCTGTCTGAACAGTTTTTGTTTATTTCAACTCTTATACTTTAGTTGGTGTAGAATAAAATGATCGTTTTCATTATTCTAGATCAAACAAGAGGAAAGAATTAGTCCTCGGGTGTTGGGACCTCTTATTAAGCCTGTAATAGGGAATGAAGCTGACTCATTCCAGTACTACACATTCCAGCTTATGCAACAGAAAGTACATTTGAACTTACGGAATGCAACATAATTAAAGTAGGTACTTTGATGTTGTTCATATTATCTGTCTGGGATAATTGAAGCGGCATAAAAGTTGATTGTTTGTTTATCATTACTAATTAACCCTCTATGTTTAGATGCTCCATCATTGTTTAGGGGATAACTGGTTTATGTTTTAATTGCTTTGGTAAATGTTGTTCTCATCCAACCTTACACTCTGCTTCTCTTTATTCTCAAACAGCCAATGACTAGAAAAAATATCTTGGCACTAGATCTAAGAATCACTTCCACAAATAAAGCAGCACCGCAAAGTAACACTCTCAATAAATTGGAAGGATGCTTTCGTCATTACACCAAAAAAGAAACGCAGTTTGAAATGTCAAATGCTGCATTGCAATTATGTAATGTTAGTAATGATATCCAAAGTGTGCAATCCCAACATTACAAAAGATACAACTACAGGTAAGATTTGACAGGTTTATTGGCCCCTGCTATCTCAGTAACAAATTTGTTGGTGGTATTGAGGCCTTTAGTTGAATAATGTTTGCTTCTTAAACCACTACTGGTAGATATGTTGTTGGCTTATTTGGATTATGCTGAAACTCTACAAGGCATTGTCAGGAAGAAAGATGTTTGCAAAAAAGCATAAACGCTTACCCAAAAACAGGCTGTGGATGACCTCCTAGATAGTGAGGCTTGCTAGCATTCCACTTTTCAGGACTGAGTCCTTTTGGGGTATAAAAAAAGCTGGATGCCATTTACTTTAGTATGTTTTAAAGTTTATTTTGCTCAGTAAACTCTGGAGAGGGGGTTAGGGCACAGGATACAGGAGGGAAGACCGGGAGTCCTCAAATTGACATCCTCAACAAGCAAAGCCTGAGAAGGAAAGACCGTTGTAGGATGTTCCCAAATATTTATTCTCTTTCTAAGCATGCATCACTGGAATAAACCTTCTAGTGACTGGCCAGGGTGAAATAAATATTAAAAATCTTCAACAGGGGCGTGGCCTAGACATGGCTGAATGAAGACGTGTATTGCTTGAGCTCCCGATCTCCATTCGACTGCCCCGGCCTATTACAACATATTTTTGAGGCATGCCTGCTACTAGAAAGGGAACAACAAGAGGAAGAAGCCAGAAAGTGAAAACCACAAAAGAAAGGGGGAAAATAGACAGCTATCTTACGGGTTCTCAGGTGCCCTCCCTTGCTGCTGAGATGGCGGATCCACGTAGCGTGATGCGAGACTCCCCAAGCCCAAGCACTTCACCTGCTTCATCAGCTGTTTCAATTAACCCTGACTCCTTGTTGTCCTCCCTCTCAGCTCCCGGAAACTCTACACAATTACTTACTTTGGGCATGGACTCATATCTTAGAGCATTGCTTCACTCATTACCAACAAAAGCTGACATAGAAATCCTTATTATCCGCATAGAGGAGCACCACCGCAAGGATTTTTTTGAGATCTGACGAGATTTTCAAGCTCTGTCATCTCGGCTGACCACAGGTGAAAGCTCTCTAGACTCCCTGCAGCAACGAATTACCAATCTGGAACTTTTTCACGATACTCACACGCAGGCAGAGGTGAGGCTCCAGCTCCACATGGAGGAAATGGAAGACAGAAGCTGGTGTAACAATTTGCGAATCCGAGGTCTGCCGGAGGCTATGGGATCAGATGAAAACAAAAAACAAGAATTGCGCTAGGTGCATAAAAAATGAAATTATGTGTATGTTATGAACTAAAAAGACTGTGATGGGCTAAGCACTATAACCCCGATATAAGGGCAAAAGAGAGGTATATATATATATATATATATATATATATATATATATATAAAGTGTAGCGCTGAACAAATAAATATTAGTGCTATCAAAAATGAAATAATGAAATACTAGTGAAATGGTGTGAACAGTGACATAAATACACCCATGAAATACCAACACTCAAATACAATTAAATGCTCATATAGTAACAAACTATAATAGTGAAATAGTTCAAATAAGGTGAAAAATCCAATAAATGTCCAAAAAATGATTATATATGAAAAAAATGCAAAAAAAATCCAAATGCGATACTCCACTTAGTAGTGCTGCCCGTCACCAGGTGAAAAAAATGGAGGTTTACCAGAAAGCCTGCGACCGCCCTTACTCAGGGGGGTCAATACAGGCTTAGTAGATCACCACAAAAGTCACGGCAGGATACCAGCTGGTGGTCCTCGGATCTCCTTCCTCCTTTCCGGATAGCTCCTTAATAGCAGCAGGGGACACTCATGAGAGCACGGTAGCAGGATAACTCGAAACAGCAAGCACTCCAGCGGGGGTAAGCCATATCAAAAAGAAGAGGGAACTCCTATAGTGTAGAATGCCGAATACTCCTCAGGAGATCAGATGACCTGGCGGATACGGCGGTAGAGATCTTTCGGAAATGATGCAATACCAGCCGATCTAGAACTGGACCAGATACATTGTGCCTTGGGCCCCAGACAGAGTGATACTAACCGTCCACAAGATGTGGTCTGCCAGGTGCACTATACCCAGAAGGAGATCATTATCCGAAGAGCCTGGGAAGCAGGAACAGTGGAATTTGATGGAGCATTGGTGAAGATCTTGTCGGATCTTTCCAGGGCCACTCTCTACAGACGTGCACTGCTGCGCCTGATCTTAGACATTGCCCGACGTCAGGGAGCCACATACCGATGGGGATCCCCCCTTTCGGTTGTCTTTAGGAAGGTGCAGAGCTCTTTTACTCTCTGCACACCAGGGGACTTACCGGCCTTTTTTCTTTTTATGGCTGTAGAGCCTATATTAGTTCCAAATTTGCTGCAGTTTATACGGCAGCAGGGGGGCCGCCTGAGAACAGCGGTACCGGGAAGGAGTTCTCAACCCAGGCCGCAAAGAACTGAGATAAGATCTAGAAGGCAATCCCTAGCGAGCCCACGTGAGTCCTCATAAGTTGACAGAAAATTTATAATATGATCTTATACTGCTTTTTCCCGTTATTATCATTCCCCTATTTGGTAGCGATACAATATTACCATTAAAAAAATTTTGTACTGTACCTATAGAGGTTCGCCCCCACATGTATATGCTACTTTAAGAAGATATGAAACAGACCTCAGGATTATATGGGGGGGGGGCTCTTTTTGGTTTGCTTCTATATGTGAATTATATTTCAGCATGTGAATAGAGAAGCCCGCTGTTAACAATGGAATAGAACGTTAGAGACCACTCGCCCTGTTTACAATGTGAATGACTGAGGTTTTCAGTACTTTTTTTTTTATTTTTTTGAGGGTAGCTTCTAGAGATGGACTATGATGGGGGGTAGAAGACCCGGGGTATAGGTGCGGACATGGTAAACTTGATAACACTGTTTTGAACCCCCCCTTAACAAAGTATAAATATAAGATGTGTTGAAAATTTCGGTTATGTATATTCTGACCATGTAGGTCCGCATGTTGCTTGGCAAGCAAGCTGCTTGGGATGAGGAGGTTATGTTTTCTGCGGTTCAGTGGAGGTGATTGTAGCCAATGAAGGTTCCTTCCTATCCCCTATGTATAATGAGGTATATCACTGTGCCGGGGTGTTACCGGGTATATAGGGGTGATCTGGAGCTAGAGCCCATGGCTTGTACAATGGAGGGGGAATTGGGACTTTATATGAGGCGCACTAGTCGCTTCCATCCCGGTAATACCGACAGGTATATATAGAAAGGACATGGGACTTTAAAATGAAGCAGTTGAAATGCGGAGGGTTAAAATTGTGCATTTATTAATCATAGTAGATATAATAAAGGAATTTCATATATATACACATGTACAGATAATTGGTACAGAAATATAGACATAATCGATGGGCAAGTACACACAGTTAAATACATGATTTCACAAAGTAGATGGTAGTCAAAATGGTATTGGTGGACCATAGCATGGGTGCCAATGGTGGCATGCCCGGTGACTGATGATAAAGTTGCATATAGGGATAATGTAATCGTAATATTGAACAATGATGGCATCAAAGTACAGTGGATAGAGTAGGCATCAATTATAGCTCGACGCGTTTCGTGGGTGATGTTTTCCACTCATCAGGAGCTGATGCATAGTAATTCTGTAAGATATGTATATATAATCAACCTCAATCCGTAGGGGAGGAATTGAAAAGATGTTGGAGAGGTATGGCCAGAAATACACTTACCAACCCTGATACTGAGCGCAGCGCATGGCGGATGGCATGGAGTAGGCCGGGGGCAGCAAGCCCCGCGGCGGGAGCTGAGGCAGCATGTGGTGTCTGAATGGCATCAGGTAGTGGGGTGACACTATATGAGTAGTGAGATGATCTCCGTTGATGAAGCATGAATTGTCAGAAAGAGAGAAAATCTGGGAATGGATGTTAAAGAATAATATATCAGTATAAATTGTAAAAATAACTAAATGATTAGATTACGTTGAGTAATATGTAGATAATATACCCAGAGATACTCATAAATGGAGAGTTCTAGTAGCTAGTATAGTGGAAATTATAATGAAAAAAGTCTGAATGAAAGAGTATTTATAAAAGCAACAATGTAACATGGCCTTGTCAGAAGAGAGAGGAGGGATATCTGGGAATAAATACTGGAAGTAATGTGTGAATATATGTTAATCAAATAAAAATCAAAAGATTACATAGAATAAAGTATAAGGTATAAATTATGCAGAGTGTAAGTGAGTGATGTAGTGGAGATCGTGTGGTAAGGGGAATCTAATAAAGGAAAAAGACTGGTGAAAAATCTAAATGTGTGAGTGAGTAGTAAAAAAAAATGTATTTAACTGTGTGTACTTGCCCATCGATTATGTCTATATTTCTGTACCAATTATCTGTACATGTGTATATATATGAAATTCCTTTATTATATCTACTATGATTAATAAATGCACAATTTAAACCCTCCGCATTTCAACTGCTTCATTTTAGAGCCTATGGCTTTGACCACCAAGGCACCATGGTTGATAGTGTGTTGAGGGGAATGAGGCACTTTTTCTCTATACTGTAATATGGAATGGGGTGGTCTAAATTCATTATGAGGTAGAATTGGTGGGAGACTTGGACGTGCAGCCCGCTTTGTCTCCGGTCAGTATTGGCAGAATGCCGTTTGGCACTATCTGGTATATGGTCACTCGCCACATTGCTTGTTATCACTTGTGGATTGTTATTTGCTGTTATTTGGGGGTTGTCACTTATTATATTATTAGCGATGTTATTTACCGCCATTTGCGGAGTATACACTCATCACGTTGTTGGTCGTTAATTTTTATTTTTTTGTTTGTCACTGTTTACGGATTTGCACTTGCCACAAGGATTTTCACTAGTTATTTCACTTGTCACTATTTGGGGAGTGGCACTTACTAGGTTGTTTTCCACTATGTGTGGATTTTTACTGGCTGTCATTTGCAGTCACTTCTGTAGATTGTTACTTTCTTTGTCACTCGTCACTATTTGTAGACTTTACTTATTTAAGCCACTTGTTATTTTCAGAAACTTGATATTATTTGTAGAAAGTCACTTGGCACCATTTGAGGATCTCCACTTATCAATATGTGGAGATCGGAGGTCCTGTCACGCGGCCTGCTGATATTAGCAGGCTCCTTTTTTTTTTTCACGCTACTGGTTGACGTCTGCAGACTGTTATTGGCCACTACTTATGGACTGTCTCACCACATCACTCACCACGGTGTCTGCTACTATTAGTGGATTGTTGCTCGCCATATTGATTGTCGCCATTTGCGGATTGTTATTTCCCACGCCATTTGTCATGGCATTTGCCATCATTAGTGAATTGCCATTTGCTTTTATCCAACCCTGTTCTCGATGGTGTAGAATTTTGTTAGTCACTCGACACTGAAATGCTCTGACGACATTGAGATGGGGGGGAGTGATTAATTGTCTGGGCTACTGGCGGGGCATAGGGGGGATTAAAATATATGAGGGTTGAATATATAAGCTATCACAGCCGTGGGATGGGTGGGGACTTTGAGGGCCCCTTGTGATATTGACCTCCTACCACTAGTCCACCGCACCCTGCACCCCCTTTTTTTTTTTTTCAGGGGACGGTGGACTGATGGCGAGATGTGGATGGGGTGACCTCATTGTCCTTATATTCTCATCGAATATTTAGGGGGATATTGTTATATGTTAAAGTTTTGATATGCGGTTTATGGGCATTGTTTTAGTTTGGCCGGGGCTGTAGAATTGGACTGGGGATGTTCGCATAGAGCCTATTCTATCCACGTCCCCATATAGGCCGACACACATGCCCTCCAATTAATTTGGGGGGGTATGTGTGTATATTGTAATTGGAATTAACCAATCTTAGTCTTAGAGAGGAGTGAGGGACGGGTAGCACCCCCATCGCTTGCGTCCTTCTCTTTTTTTTTTTCTCTCCTTCCCTTTTCAAATCCTTCCCTTTCTAGTTGGCAATGGATAGCCTTAAGGTGTTCTCTCTCAATGCTAAGGGCCTGAATATCTCAGAGAAAAGAAGAATGCTTTTACATGATTTGAAGGCCTCTGGTATTGACATAGCATTTATACAAGAGACTCATTTTAGAGACAACAAGCTGCATGTACCCAAAAATAGATTTTTCCCAGTGACTTATTCTACCAATAGGACAGCTAAATCTAAGGGGGTATCCATCTTGATATCCAGTAAACTTCCATGGACCTGTAGTACAACTTTGTTGGATGAAGTAGGTCGCTTTGCGTTTATAAAAGCCCTCCTGCGAGGAGTGCGCCTGAAGCTGGCAACAATTTATGCGCCTAATGATCACCAGGATGTCTTTATCAGTCAGATTTTGACTAGGTTATTAGACTTTACAGAGGGTCAATTGATTTTAATATCCCCCTGATCCCCAAAGTAGATACATCTACAAGCTCATCCTCTATTCCCATAAGTTCTCAAAAACAAATTACACAATCTATACATAGGGCTTAGTTAATTGACGTGTGGAGACTTCAACATTCAGGAGAAAGAGACTATTCATTTTATTCTTCTCCCCATAAAATCTATTCAAGAATCAATTTTTTTCTGATTCCTCACACTCATCTTCATGCGGTTCTCGAAACTTCTATCGGGTTGATTACATGGTCTGACCATGCTCCCATTTTTTTGACATATGCTTTGTCGCAAGTTACTCCTCAGATATCACGTAGATGGAAGTTAAATGAAAGCCTTCTCCAAATTCCAGAAATACTTGAAGAAACTAAGAAAGAGCTGCCTCTATATTTTCAGATGAACCAAACCCCAGATAGTAGTCTGGGAATGGTATGGGAGGCCGATAAGGCAGTCATTAGAGGCATTTTAATTAAACATGGGTCCAGACTCAAAAAGGAGAGGGAGAAGCAATTAAATTATCTTCTGACTAAGCTCCACAAGATCGAAGCTCAGCATAAACATGCATCTTCCCCTATTTTGGAACAGGAACTTACTACACTTCGTACCCAGATTAATGACTTATTACGTTATAAGGCCAAAGCAGATTTGCAGAGATGTAGGAAGATTGGCTATGAATATGGGGATAAATGCGGGAAAACTCTAGCTAGATCAATTAGAGAACATCGACTCCAATCATATATACCACATATCATGTCCCCAAATGCTCAAAAGATTACTTTACCGGCGCGAATTTTAGAAGCCTTTCGAGATTTCTATGCATCTCTCTATAATTTGCCTTCTACTATGAAGTCTCAAACTCTAATGGACGAGTATGTCCATTCTTCTCAAATGCCTACAATATCACCAGAAATCAGAGCGGATCTGGATGCGCCAATAAGCTTGGAGGAATTAGAACGGGCAGTTGGTTCTACTAAGCCGGGTAAAGCCCCAGATAATTTTTCTCTTCAGTATTATCAGACATTTTTTCCTATCTTAGGCCCTCATATGGTGGATTTGTATAATGGTCTTGGTAAGGATGTAACTTTACCTAGAAATACTTTGAAAGCGCATGTCTCTGTTATCCCGAAAGAAGGCAAGGATCCGACCTTGTGTGGCAGCTACAGGCCAATTTCGCTGCTAAATGTTGATCTTAAGCTATTTACTAAGATCCTTGCGACTCATATAGCTGAGTACTTGACAGATCTGGTGCACTTAGATCAAATGGGTTTTATTTCCTCCAGGGAAGCCAGGGATAATACGACAAAAGTTCTTAACCTACTACATGTTGCCAGCTCTACCAATAAACCTTGCGTTTTTCTTAGTACAGATGCTGAAAAAGCGTTTGATAGGGTGAGCTGGCAATATATGTTTACGGTCTTTCGACAGCTAGGCTTTGGGGAAACCATTATAAAATGGATCATTAAAGTATATTCTCAACCTACAGCCCAGGTTAAAGTTAACGGTGTTTTGTCTGATACTTTTTTTATAGCAAATGGCACAAGACAGGGGTGTCCACTTTCCCCTTTGTTATTTGTGCTGTCATTAGAACCATTTCTGTGTAGAATTTGTTTGAATCCAGACATACAGGGCCTGTCTGTGGGAGGCAGTCAATACAAAATCTCGGCCTATGCAGATGATTTATTTTTTTCTTTGATAAATCCAGCCGTCTCGCTTCCTAACCTTTTACGAGAATTTGAAATCTATGGATCTTTATCCAATATGAAGATAAATTGGCATAAATCAGAGTAAATGTGAATTGGGATACCATCTACACTTTTATCAATATTTAGATCTAGCTTGAATTTTAAATGGACGGCAACGGCTCTAAAGTATCTGGGCACCTACATTCCTACAACTATATCACGTGTATTTGAGTTTAACTTCCCGCCACTGTTGTCTAGAATCCGTATTTTTCTAGACACTTGGAACAAAGGCTTACATTCATGGTTCGGCAGATTTAATCTGCTGAAAGGTCTATATTACCTAAGTTTCTTTATTTATTTCAAGCCTTACCGGTTAAAATTCCTCTTGCTTACCTTAGACAGGTTAATTCACTTTTTATTAAGTTTATCTGGGCACATAAGAAACCACGCCTTCCTTTCCATTTATTGTCACTACCTAAACAATATGACGGATTAGCCCTCCCAGATGCCCGGAAATATTATCAAGCGGCCCATTTGAGTAGGATTATAGACTGGTGCTGTCATAGTCAAATTAAAATGTGGGTTCAGACAGAGCAAGCGCAGACACATCTTTTGCTTTCAAGGACCTTGTGGTGTCATGACCATCTTCAGTCGCCACTGAAAAGTCACCTTATAATAGGAGTGACGCTTCATATAAGTCTACAGGTTAACAAACAATTTTCCCTTTTCTCTTCCGACTCCCCATTATTTCCTATTCTGGGAAATCTGAATTTTCCCCTGGGCCTTTGCACCAAAATATACAGAATTCTACGGCAGCTGGGCAAAATTCAGGCATCCCATTTCCTCATAAATGGAAGGTGGCCCTCTATAGAGGCATTGATGGCGGAACCAGGACCTTTTAAACTGTCTTTCTGGCCGGCACTTCAGCTGCAACATTTTTTTGACACCTTGCCTGATCCAGTGCGCTTTGTTTGTCCTTTGACGAAATTCGAGGAATACTGCTCCGAGGAAGGTGTCATATCACAAGTACTTTCCAAAATGTATTCTTTACTGAACTGTCCAGCGGTTCTGCTGCATCTGCCTTTTTTGGATAAGTGGGAACAAGACCTCCAGCGGAAATTCACACCTACCCAAATACAACATATATTAAGATTCGCTCTAAAGTCTTCTGTTTGCATGAAAATTCAAGAGTCCAATTATAAAATTTTGACGAGATGGTACCTCACCCCCCATCTTCTTCATCGGTATTATTCTGACAATGTTGCCGATGTTTGAGAGACAGAGGAACCTTTCTTCATATATTTTGGTCTTGCTCAAAATTGCATAACTATTGGAGGACGATTCAAGAAGTGACTCAAAAGTTCACGGACTATAAGATTCCTGGTGACCTGGTGATCATCTGATGTGTCTACTATTTCAGCTAAAAATTATCAAAAGTCGGTTTTAAGGCACCTCCTAAATGCCGCAAAGGCCTGCATTTCGCTTCACTGGAAGAAACAGACACCGCCGACGGTGGCGGATTCGTTAAGTAAAGTGGATGGAATAAGTAAAATGGAAGATTTAGTATTATCTACACAACATCAACAGGAAAAGTACAACTTGGAAGCTGTGGAAACAGTTTGTCCTGTCTGCAGAGTGCTTGACTCTCTTGGGAAATGGGAGTTGATTGTGAACACACCCCTTGAGCACCTTGGCTGTCCGGAGCCAACGACAACCAAGCCCCCCCTTCCCCTCCCCTCCTCACCCCCTCCTAACCCCTCCCCTTTTTTTGTTTGTTTGTTTATTTTGTTTTGAATAGGAGAAAATGGACGCGTTTGTTTTTTTTGTTTTTTTTTGGGCATTTATATCTCTTTTTTATTGGGCAACAAATTGTAGTATTTGTTTGACTCTTAATTTGTATTATGCCCCCTCTGTGACCCGTACAGATGTTTGTATGGATATGTATATAATGCTTTAATTGATGTTCGTAATACATACTGGCTGTATTGCTCTGTTTTTGCCCGTTGGAGGCGTCAATAAAATATTACATTTGAAAAAAAAAAAAAAACCTACAACATTGTATCATCTCAAATAACACTCCATAGAAAAAGGCAGAAGCAATATACTGGACTGGAGAAATGCAACGAACCCAGATAACAAACAAGATCAGGCTGGCTACAGCGGAACTACAAAAAAAAAAAAAATAAGGGGAAGGCGCAAACCCCTAGTGCATTATCCACATAAAAAAGGAATTTATTAATATGAAAATCAACCAATATTGGGGCAACAATACCCATAGCAGCAGAATGTATTTTGGGGTGTAATTCCACATATGCCCATGGCATGTTTGAGCAATATATCATTTAGTGACAAATTTGTGCAAAAAAAAAAAGAAAAGTTTGTCATTTTCCTGCAACTTGTGGCAAAATATAAAATATTCCTTGGACTCAATATGCATCTCAGCAAATAGCTTGAGGTGTCTACTTTCCAAAATGTCATTTGGGGGGTTTTGTGCCATCTTGGCTGCAAACACAAAATTTGGACTAGAGACAATCCAGTTTATGGCAAGGCCTCTACACTAAATATAGCTCTTTTGACTCTTTCATTTTACTGTTGTAGGCAGGTGAAGTCTACTTTCTCCACTGCAGGTGGCGCTTAAGCACCTGCAGTGCTTATGCAGTGGCATTGCAGGGGAGAGAAAGTCAAGAGAAACATAGTTCCTCTATAGTTTTGGGGTTCACTGTGGAAACTACTTGATTGGATGCTGCTGCTCCATGTGACTCTAGCCCCCATCTTGGGCCAGGCAGAGCCTATTTAAGGCCCCTGCTCCCAGGCTTAGCATGTGGTTAGTGTAGGGACAGTTCCACTGTCTGACCGGGACAGTGATTACCAGCATTCAGGAGAGATTCCTGATGAGTAGGGAAAGGATAGGGACCCACCACTCTACCTGGAGATCATTTGGGTCTGGACTGGCCATGCCGCATTTTAACCCTCAAGACAGATGCTGTTGGCACTTCTGAGACCACCTCTGCTACACGTGGCTGTTACATGCCATGACTGTTCCTGGTTGTCTGCCTTCCCATAGGGGTCTGTTGTAAATTACTAGATTCTGCATTAATACAAGTTCTGTTCTCTACAACTGGAGTCCGTGTAATTACTGTCACCACCCGACACTCTGGGCCAGTTATATACTGCTATTATTTTTCCCCAAGTACAGTTATGCAAATTATTATTTTAATTTGAAAAGTGCTACGTTTTATTTTTCAATCGGGATAACATATAAACTGCTTTTTGTCTATCTTCACAGTCCCAGGGAGATCTTGGGGAATCACTTGAATCTGAAACTGTGACATGAAGCTGCAGTAATGCTTAATCTTGCTTACGTCATGCAAAGTGCACATGAGCATTTTCTATCTTTAGGGGACCACACTTCTTCATGTATAGATGAAAGTAAGACCTAGTGCCAAGTTATTCTTACCATGGAGACTACTGAGTTGTGTGAAAAATCTCAACTGTTACCATACGATCTGTCTTCTGAAATATACGTTCCTGAGAAGAATGCAGAAAAGTTGTCATATTTCATATTGTTGCACATGACACTGGAAGAGAAAGTGGTGGTACTTGTGATGCCCATGAAACATGAAGGCTAGAAGAAGTGAAGGTGGAGAGAAAGCACCTTTATCAACAACTTCACTTCATCGTTATGTCAGGTGATGGTGGCATTTATGATGAAGTAACACCTGGGTAAGGAGAAGGTGGAGACATGGAAAGAAGTTATTTGGGTATGGAAAAAATTTTAAACTGTTCATCCATGCTTAATAATAAATACTGTATGTTAAGAGTATGACGTACATATAACATATATTTACCTTTATACACGGTATATGTTTTGTTTGATGTACTCTTGTATCTTGTAACCTTTTATTTGTAAATCCTATCCAGAAAATTAAAAAAATTGGGGAAAAAAAAGAACCAGCTGTTGAAACATATCCAAAGCATAAAAGAGTTAGGAAAAACAGGGAGGCTTCTCAAGTGAATAGCTCTGAAACAGGGCATGCTACTGTTACCTTATAGTTTACAATTAAAAGGCCTCAACTGAAGGGCTTCTCAAAGCCTTGTTCCAGAGTTCTTATTATGGGTTATTTTCTGCAACATGTAGATACAAAGCCTGAACACTGCAGCATAATAAAGTGCACCAACTGTTTTACAGGGTTCATATATGGAGCAATTCAACTCTATATACAGTGCCTTGAAAAAGTATTCACACCCCTTGAAATTTTCCACATTTTGCCATGTTACAACCAAAAACGTAAATGTGTTTTATTTGGATTTTATCTGATAGATCAACACAAAGTGGCATATAATTGTGAAGTGGAAGAAAAATGATAAATGGTTTGCAACATTTTTTACAAATAAATATCTAAAAAGTGTTGCGTCCATTTGTATTCATCCTCCTTTACTCTGATACCCCTAACTAAAATCTAGTAAAACCAATTGCCTTTAGAAGTCACCTAATTAGTAAATAGAGTCCACCTGTAATTTAATCTCAGCATAAATATGGCTATGAAGCCCTCAGAGGTTTGAGAACCTTAGTGAACAAACAACATCATGAAGGTCAAGGAACACACCAGACAGGTCAGAGATAACGTTGTGAAGAAGTTTAAAAGAGGGGGTTAGGTTATAAAAAAATATTCCAAGCTTTGAACATCTCACGGAGCACTGTTCAATCTATCATCCAAAAATGGAAAGAGTATGGCACAACTGCAAACCTACCAAAACATGGCCGTCCACCTAAACTGACAGGCCGGCCAAGGAGAGCATTAATCAGAGAAGCAGCCAAGAGGCCCATGGTAACATGGTACCTCTGGAGGAGTTGCAGAGATCCACAGCTCAGGTGAGAGAATCTGTCCACAGGACAACTATTAGTCATGTGCCACAAATCTGTCCTTTATAGAAGAGTGGCAACAAGAAAACCATTGTTGAAAGAAAGCCATAAGAAGTCCTATTTGCAGTTTGCAAGAAGCCATGTGGGGGACACAGCAAGGACAACAACCATAAGCATACAGCCAGAGCTACAATGGAATGGTTTTGATCAAAGCATTTGGCCCAGTCAAAGTGCATACCTAAATCCAATTGAGAATCTGTGGCAAGACTTGAAAATTTCTGTTCACAGATGCTCTCCATATAATCTGACAGAGCTTGAGCTATTTTGTAAAATTTAATTCCCTAGATGTGCAAAGCTGGTTGAGACATACCCAAAAAGACTTGCAGCTGTATTTGCAGCGAAAGGTGGTGCACAAAGTATTGACTTAGGGGGGCTGAATACAAATGCACGCCACACTTTTCACATATTTATTTGTAAAAAAATTTAAAAACCATTTATCATTTTCCTTCCACTTCACAATTATGTGCCACTTGGTGTTGGTCTATCACCTAAAATCCCAATAAAATACCTTTAGGTTTTTGGTTTTAACATGACAAAATGTGGAAAATTTCAAGGGGTATGAATACTTTTTAAAGGCACTGTATGGTGCGCTTTGTGTACAGCCCGCAAAATCATTTGGATCATAAAATATATTCCAGAATTTGAAAGCCTTTCATTTCAAAAGATATTGTTCAGTAAAACTTTGGAAGAACACAAATCGAATTTTCCATAGCAACAATCAGAAAAATATTTGTACTATCTAATATCAGTAAAGTGAATTTTGATTGGTTAAGTCCTGGCACTTTGATCTTTGCTATACTTCTGTCTGAAGTAAGTGAAAACAAAACAGAATTTAAGACTGCTTATGGTTCACCACATTGCCATAAAGAAACAGAATGGGCATGCTTATCTGTGTATTCTTTAACCACTTAAAGTGGATGTAAACCCAAATTTTTTTTTTATGTCATAATGTAGAGTATAAGATTTCCTATCATTTGAGCCCAGTCTTTCCACAAAGAGTTAATCCAGTTCTGAGCAATCCTCTTTTATTGTTCAGTGAGATAAAACTTGACAAACAGAGAAAAACTTTGTCAAATCCTCCCCCTTGCTGTGAGTGACAGGTGATTTACATATCTCGTGCATTAGCCTAAGACATGCATTATTTTTTAATTTCCACCCCCACTCCTTTCTTCAGCAGCTCTGCAAGGATTGGCTGTTCCACACCTCAGCATGATTTGGCATGCTGAAGTCATGTGGTTACTTTCCTGTCTTTTCACTGGATGTTAGAGATCATAGCAGAAGTTCAGTGTAAGAAATACACAGGAGAAAATGCATATTGACAAGGGGAGTGTGGAGGTGGGCGGGAGTCTACTGACATCACGACTCCACCCACTGAGCTCCAGACAACAGACTCACTCACAGAATCTGCAGTTTTGCAGGTTTCATACAGACAGAGGGGATACATTTGACAGGTAAGGATACATGCAGGAGGCATGTATATCCTTATAGATAACCACTATGGCAGAAAGGATGACATTGGGTTTACATCCACTTTAAGCCCAAAACTATTTGGCTGCCTAAAGACCAGAGACTTTTTACAATTTGGCTCTGTGCTGTTTTAACTGGTAATTGCGCGGTCATGCAATGCTGTACCCAAACAAATTTTGCATCCTTTTGTTCACACAAATAGAGCTTTCTTTTGATGGTATTTGATTGCCTCTGCGATTTTTATTTTTTGCGATATAAATGGAAAAAGACTGAAAATATTGAAAAAAAATTATATTTTCTACTTTTTTTTATAATAAAAATCCAATAAACTCAATTTTAGTCATACATTTAGGCCAAAATGTATTTAGCCACATGTCTTTAGTAAAAAAAATGTCAATAAGCGTATATTTATTGGTTTGCGCAAAAGTTATAGCGTCTACAATCTAGGGTACATTTTCTGGAATTTACATAGCTTTTAGTTTATGACTGCCTCATTTCTTGAGGTGCTAAAATGGCAGGGCAGTACAAACCCCCTCAAATGACCCCATTTTGGAAAGTAGACACCCCAAAGAAATTGCTGGGAAGCATGTTGAGCCCATTGAATATATAATTTTTTGTCCCAAGTGATTGAATAATGACAACAACAAAAAAAATGTATAAAAATTTGTCACTAAATGATATATTACTCACACATGCCATGGGCATATGTGGAATTACACCCCAAAATACAAAATACATTCCGCTTCTTCTCCTGAGTACGGGGATACCACATGTGTGGGACTTTTTGGGAGCCTAGCCGCGTACGGGGCCCTGAAAACCAAGCACCGTCTTCAGGATTTCTAAGGGCGTACATTTTTTATTTCACTCCTCACCACCTATCACAGTTTTGAAGACCATAAAATGCCAAGATAGCACAAAAAAATGGGGTCATTTGGGGGGGGGTTTATGCCATCTGAGCATTCCATGGCTGAAACTGTGATAGGCAGTGAGGAATGAAATCAAAAATTTACACCCTTAGAAAGCCTGAAGGCGGTGCTTGGTTTTCGCGGTCCCATATGCGGCTAGGCTCCCAAAAAGTCTCACACATGTGGTATCCCCGTACTCTGGAGAAGCAATAGAATGTATTTTGGGGTGTAATTTCATATATGCCCATGGCATGTTTGAGCAATATATCATTTAGTGACAACTTTGTGCAAAAAAAAATAAAAATGGGTCTTTTTCCCGCAACTTCTGTCAAAATATAAAATATTCCATGGACTGAACATTCCTCTCAGCAAATAGCTTGGGGTGTCTACTTTCCAAAATGGGGTCATTTGGGGGGATTTTGAACTGTCCTGGCATTTTATGCACAACATTTAGCAGCTTATGTCACACATCACCCACTCTTCTAACCACTTGAAGACAAAGCCCTTTCTGACACTTTTTCTTTACATGAAATTTTTTTTTTTTTGCAAGAAAATTACTTTGAACCCCCAAACATTATATATTTTTTTAAAGCAAAGGCCCTACAGATTAAAATGGTGGGTGTTTCATTTTTTTTCACACAGTATTTGCGCAGTGATTTTTCAAACACTTTTTTTTGGAAAAAACACACTTTTTAAAATTTTAATGCACTAAAACACACTATATTGCCCAAATGTTTGATGGAATAAAAAAGATGATTTTAGGCCGAGTACCAAACACAACATGCTTTAAAATTGCGCACAAACGTGCAGCGGTGCAAACTACATACATTTTAAAAGCCTTTAAAAGCCTTTACAGGTTACCACTTTTGATTTACAGAGGAGATTGCTGTTTACATATGACTCCAGACCGACGCTTGTGTTTGCCTTTGCGCAAGAGCAGGGGGGGACAGGGGTGCTTTTTTTTTTTAAATTATTTATTTTGCTTTTTTATTTTATTTTTAAATTGTTCCTTTCCTTTTTTTTTATTATTTTTATCGTTATCTCAGGGAATGTAAATATCCCCTATGATAGCAATAGGTAGTGACAGGTACTCTTTTTTGAAAAAATTGGGGTCTATTAGACCCTAGAACTCTCCTCTGCCCTCAAAGCATCTGACCACACCAAGATCGGTTTGATAAAATGCTTTCCCAATTTCCCAATGGCACTGTTTACATCCGGCGAAATCTAAGTTATGCTCATAGCTTCTGGTTTCCTAAAACATCATAGAGATGATTGGAGCCATTCTGGTCTCTGATCGGCTCTATGGTCAGCTGGCAGAACCACCGGCTGAATTCTCAGGTTCCCTGTTGGGACAGGCGAGCCAGAGAAAACCATGGAAGAAGGTGGAGGGGGGGGGACATTCCCTTCCACTGCTTGTAAAAGCAGTTTAGAGGCTAATTAGCTGCTAGGATTGCTTTTACATGAAAGCTGACCGCTGAATACCAAGATGATACCTAAACCCGCAGGCATCATTCTGGTATAACCACTCAAAGTCCAGCAACATACCAGTACGTTGCTGGTCTTTGTTGGGCATATATTGTAATCTTTTTGTTCTCATGCAGCCTGTGGGCTGAACGAAAAAAAGTGATTAATCGGTGGGTATGCTCACCATTAGAATACCTCCCTTCATCCACCCACTTCTAATGATGGGGATACATGCACCATTTTGTTTTTACCGGGTGGTGGTGAAATCACCTCCTACAGCTCTGAAGTCACTGCTTTATGTATCGTGGGAGCAAACGCTGTTGCTCTCAAGATAAATAAATCAGTGCTGCAGCTGAATGGCCTAAAAAATATAGGCTGAAGCATGGGGGCATCCACCCCAAAAGTTAGGAGCAAATCGCTCCTCCACCCCTGCTGCCCCCATGCTTCGGCATATATGCCTTTTTTTTAACTGTGGTGGTGAAATCACCCCCTGCAGCACTGGAGTCATGGCTTTATGTATTGTGGGAGCAAACGCTGTTGCTGTCAAGATAAATAAATCTGCTCTGCAACTGAATGGCGAACCTGCTAAGCAAATGATGGTTGACAATAAAACAAAGTAACATTACAGTATAACAGTAAGACATACCATACCTGCAAAGCAAATGCAAAAAAAACATAGTTAAAAATAAAACATTTTTTAACGCAATCGGTCCCTTAAATATATATATATATGCCGAAGCATGGGGGCATCCGCCCCAAAAGTTAGGAGCAAATCACTCCTCCACCCCTGCTGCCCTCATGCTTTGGCATATATGCTCTTTTTTTTAACTGTGGTGGTGAAATCACCTCCTACAGTGCTGGAGTCATGGCTTTATGTATCGTGGGAGCAAACGCTGTTGCTGTCAAGATAAATAAATCCGCGCTGCAGCTGAATGACGTACCTGAAAACAAAAAAATGGTTAACAATAAAACACAGTAAACAGTAAAGTATAAAAAAAATTACATACCTGAAAAGCAAACATGATAAAACATAACAATAAAACATTGCAGAATAGAATACAGTAAAAAGAGCAGAACAATAGAGAGAAAATAGAGAGAGAACAATAAAATTACAACTATTTTTATTTTTTTATTTTATATATTTTTTTGTGTTTTTTTTTTTTTGTAATGTTTTTTTTGTAACTGTAATGGTTGTAACTGTAACTGTTCTAGGTTTGGGTCTCTCAGAATGCAATGGCATCTTGGGAGACCCTGTGTAAGTGTGTCCTAGTCAGTGTACCCTATGCTAATACTCAACTAGTGTATGGTAGCGTTCAAAACATTCACCAATGCAAAGACCAGGGTTGTCAGGACAGGAGGGACAATAATAGCGGGTGTCACGCCTATATCCGCGCTTGCTGCAGACACATCTTCTTTGGGGGGCTCGTAGGGTAGCGGTACTCGGGAGGACATACGGAAAAATGCCTCTCATGCAGCCGGCTTACTGCATTTGGATTGGGAAGGTGAAGTGGGGCACCATCTGGAAACAGAAGGGCTCTGACGATCTCTTCCTGGAATTTAAGGAAGGATCCAGTCTGTCCTGAAGCTCTGTATAGCACATGAGCGTTCAGCAAAGCCAATTGAAATAAATAGACACTTTTTTGTACCAGCGTCTGGCCTTACGGGCAACTAGGTACGGCGCCAACAACTGGTCATTGAGGTCCACCACTCCCATATTTTGGTTATATTTGTGGACACAGAGGGGTTTCTCCACAACACCAGTCGCCGTAGGAATTTGAAATGTCATGTCTGCATGAAGGGAGGTCAGAACGAAAACATTCTTATTATCCCTCCACTTCACAGCGAGCAAGTTATTACACTTCAAGAAGGCTCTCTCCCCCAGCCTAAGACGGGAATCTACAAACCGCTGGGGAAAGCCCAGGCGATTAGATCGCACGGTGCCACATGCGCCAATCTGATGATGAAGTGACTAAAAAGTGGCACGCTCGTGTAAAAATTGTCCACATACCCCTTTCCAAATAAGGGTGACACCAAGTCCCACACAATTTTGCCAGCGCTCCCTATGTAATCTGGGCAGTTCGGCGGCTCTACGTGACTATCCCTTCCCTCGTAAACCATAAAACTACATGTATAGCCTGTGGCCCTGTCACAGAGCTTATACATCTTGACCCAGTATCTAGCACGCTTGCTGGGAAGATACTGTTTGAAAGACAAGCAGCCAGAAAACTTAATCAGGGACTCATCAACGCAGACAACTTGATGAGGAGTAAACAAGTCTGCAAAACAGTTGAAGTGGTTTACGAGGGGCTGAATTTGGTAGAGCCAATCGTATCCAGGGTCTCCACGAGGACGACAGAGTTCACTGTTGTTGAAATGCATGAACCGCAAGATCTGCCCATATCGTGCCCTGGTCACGGAGGCAGAGAACACAGGCATATGGTAAATTGGGTCAGTGGACCAATATGACCGCAATGTACTAATTTTAACTATGCCCATGTCGAGGGATAGGCCCAGAAAGGTCTTAAATTCGGAAACCGTAATTGGTTTCCAATCTCTGGCAAGGGAGGACTGGGGATTAGCGGCAATGTATTGACCAGCATACAAATTACTTTGGTCCACAATAGATCTATAGAGCTCTTCGGTGAAAAACAGCAAATAAAAATCAAGTGACGTAATATCAACTGTTTCCACCTGAATGCCGGGTTGGCCAGTGAATGGGGGAAGTACGGGTGCTGCAGAAGTGGTGGGTTCCCAATTAGGATTGGCGAATGCAGCAGGAAGGGCACTATTGGCTCGACGGGCCTGGCTTTGTCTTATTGGTGGCAGTGGGACACTACTTGTGCTTGCCACCTCGCCAACTTGAACTGCACTTATGGGACTCACCACGTGTTACTGCAGTGCTGGTTTGACTACGACCAGGGTGTAATAGGCTGCTGGTGCTTGCCAGTTAACCAGAAGGATGAGTGACACTAGGACTTCTATGTTCCATACGAGAGCCCTGCAGTTCTAGCACCTCAACAGCAGAAGAAGATCGGGGTCTGGTACGCCTGACCTTGGCAGGGACCACAAGTTCGTCATCAGAGCTATCTGTCATGGAGCTGCTGTTGTCTACAGGATCATATTCTGAGCCAGAATCTGACAGATGGTGACTTCCTCTTCACTATCTGTCATGCTCAGAAACGTGTGGGCCTCTTCACTACTGTACCTTCGATTTGCCATTTTGGGCTCTAAATTTACTGGTACAGTAGTGAGACTCACAGGTAAAAAATCTCCTAGGCTGTCAGCAACTGTATCAAATGCTACCAAAAAAACTGTTAGTGATCGCAGGGATCAGGCCTGACTCTGCGAATGCTGCAGTTACGTGTTTAGTGTTTTGTAAGTGACAGTGATCGATTGATACTACACTTGGGTGGGTTCGTCTGGGCTGGGCTGGGCGGAGGGGCAAAACGCAGGTGCTAGCTGGTATCTGGGCTGATCCCGCTAACACTGCATTTTTGGGGACCCTAAACTGCTGGGGACGCTAGTATAGATCTGATCAGATCAGATTGTGATCTGTTCAGATACTATACCACTAAGGGAGGTGTATACTGCTTGCATGGGTGTTAGCACTACTGATACTAATCTGACGCTGCCTGGGGTGACACAGACCCTAACCGAACCTAAAACCTAACTGATATCACCCGCCAGGCGATCAGGGGGTTAAACCTTTATTGGGTAATAAACGGCAGGTATAAAAAACAAACTACCGTATTTATCGGCGTATAACATGCACTTTTTTCCCCTTAAAATCAGGGGAAAATCGCGGGTGCGTGTTATACGCCGATCCCCTGCGATCCTGAGCTGCCAGATCTAAAAAATCGCCGATCGCGATTTGAAAATGGCGCCGCCGGCGCTGAAATACACAGAGCCGGTCCTCGGCTCTTCTCTGCCACTTTCGGCTTCACTCGAGCGCCGCCCGAACCTAGCCGAGTGTACTCGGCTAGGTTCGGATAGCTCCGCTCACAGTCACGCCCATCCCGGACGGGACTACGAGTGGAGCCAAAAGTGAACGAGAGCCGCCGAGAAGAGCCGAGGACCGGCTCTGTGTATTTCGGCGCCGGCAGCGCCATATTTAAATAGCGGTCGGCGATTTTGAAGCCCAGTATGGCAGGGGATCACAGGATCGAAGGCTGCACTGGGGCAAGGCTGCACTGGGGAAGGCTGCATTGGGGAAGGCTGCACTAACAAGGCTGCACTGGGGCAAGGCTGCACTGGGGAAGGCTGCACTGACAAGGCTGCACTGAGGAAGGCTGCACTGACAAGGCTGCACTGACAAGGCTGCACTAACAAGGCTGCACTGACATGGCTGCAGTGGGGCAAGGCTGCACTGTGAAGGCTGCACTGGGGCAAGGCTGCACTGAGAAGGCTGCAATGATGGGCATTTAAATGTAAGTTTTTTTCCCTTCAACTTCCCTCCTAAAAGTTTTTTTTCCTTAAAATTCCCTCCTAAACTTGGGGTGCGTGTTATACGCCGATAAATACGGTAACTAACCAGCGTCATCCGTAACACTTATACAGTGATTACTGGTGAAAGGGTTAACTAGTGGGCAATCAGGAAGTTAAAACCTTTATTAGGTAGTATATGGTGGGGGTACCTGACGCTATAAAAAGCTGACGGTGAACCTAAATACCTACCTGGCTAACTGACGTCACCTGTGATACTAATACGGCGATCAGAAAACAGATCGCTTAGTGACACTGGCGACAGGGGATGAAAGGGTTAACTGGGGGGTGATCAAGGGGTTAAACCTTTATTAGGGGGGGTTAGGGGGGTACCCTAGACCTAAAGGGGCCTACCACTAACTGCCCTAACACTTATAACAGTCACAAATGACACCAATGCAGTAATCAGTAAAAAAAACCCAAAAAAAACTGCTATTGAAGTCACTGTGACAGGGGGTGTAGGGGGGGGTGATCGGGGGGTGATCAGGGGGGTTTTATGTGCCTATGTGTGCTAGTGTTAGTGTAGTGTTGGTGAAGACACACTGTAGATGTCTTCTCTCCTCGGAAGCTGGAACGAAAAGGCTTCACGAGGAGAGATGACATCACTTCCTCTGTTTCTGTTTACAGTTCAGAAGCAGAAGAAGCCTCTCATTCGCCAGGAACAATCGTGAGGGAGAGGCCATGAATCAGTAACTCACCTATATGTTACTCTACCTGCCCGTGCTATTCTGCTGACATATATCGTCATGAGGCGGTCGGCAAGTGGTTAAGAAGCTTCACATAACAGGGCCTTGTCTGACTCCAAAGTGTCCTGATAGAATGTACTCTGAACTATATACTAAGTACGCATAAAACAAAGCTATAAAAATAGCTGTTCATGTCACAGGATGGAAAGCTAGCCATATTTTTGTCTTTTTAGGAGGTTATATAAAATGTTAAATATTTTAATGATAATCACAAACATTTAAGATAATCCAAATGATTCTAACAATGTAATAACATGATTAAAGAAATTCTGTGGCTGAAGTCCAAATTCCCATTATGGGAAAATAACAAATGCATACATTTTGGGAACAGCTTAAAATCACAGTCTCAGACAAGTAATGTTAGCCTGTGATCTACTAATACTGTCAAGGAAACACGATTAACTGAGCAAAAGTGAGAAAGATCACTCAGTTGAGTTACATTTATTATAATATAAAATATAATAGTGGTGTTAAATAATACTTTGCAGGTAGATTTACAGGTCTGCAGTCTTGTGTCACATAATTCTTTTGTGTAGCCAAACTTTACCCATTCAGGTCAAAGACGCAGACCCAGTTATGCTCACCTTTAACATGCTTGCATGCCACACCGTTGCTCCACTGGAGCCCTTAAAAAATATCTGGTCCTTTTCGGTATGGGGAAGCATATGGCTTTTCTCCCCATCACTCAGCCGTGGGTGGCCAGTTGAATGCCCCAGTGTTAAGTGAGGAAGAGGAAGACTTCATACCTTGTGTAAGTGTCAACACCAACCGACATACTGTATATGTTACACAAGGTTTGAAAAGAGACTCTGTCATTTTTTTCCTACATTATGTGGCAACAGGCCAATAAAATTTTAGATTGAATCCAGGATGGGAGGTATGTGTGGCCTAGATTCCAGCAGTTTGCTGGATATTTTTCTTTTTTGATTAAAGCGGGGGTCCACCTACATCAACCAAAAAAAAAATATTAAAAGCCAGCAGCTACAAATACTGCAGCTGCTGACTTTTAATACATGGCCACTTACCTGTCCCAGGGTCCAGCGATGTCGGCAGGCGACGCCGAGAACCCGCTCGGTTCTTGGCAGCTGCCGCCGCCATCCTAGGTAAGGGAATCAGGAAGTGAAGCGTTGCGGCTTCACTTCCCGGTTCCCTACTGTGCATGCGCGAGTCGCGCTGCGCATCGTAACTGGTCCCCGCTATCTCCTGGGAGCTGTGTGTTTCCCAGGAGACAGCGCGGACTGACAGGAAGAGGCATAGACTCCCATGGGAGTCTATGCCGGAAGTGGGTGCAAATGCCTGTCTTAGACAGATATCTGCACCCCTTTGGAGAATTCACCTTTGGAGGGAGATAAAAAAGAAGAGAAGCAGCGCCCACCTAAGTGCAGTATTGAAACATATACATTTTATTACAAGTTGAAATGCACTCACTCAGAGTGTCACAGGCTGGGTTGAGAGAGGCACAGCGTGGATCGTCTGTTTAGTTTGTTGTATTTCCCGGGTTCCAGTGCCGCTGATGAAGATGTGTGTGAAGGGAGGGGGGAAGGAGAGTGCAGCAGAGGTACGGGATACATGGTTATGTGCTATTAAAAGGCAAATGTTTTGAGGTGTATGAGGATGGGATGAGAAGTGGGAGGGTGGAATGGGATGATGTCATGGGCATGGGCACTGTTTTTCATCCCATGCCCATGACATCATCCCATTCCACCCTCCCACTTCTCATCCCGTCCTTATCCACCTCATAGCATTTGCCTTTTAATAGCACATATCCATGCATCCCGTCCCTCTGCTGCTCTCGCCTTCCCCCCTCCCTTCACACACATCTTCACCTCCCTTGCTATTCCTCCTTGTCTTCTCCACTCTCCACCCCCTATTCTGTCATCATCCGACTACCCCTCCCACGGCTCCCTGAAGCCCAATACGAGGTAGGCGGGGCCAATGACGTGATTGGCCCACCCGCCCCTTTTAAACCTCTTCCAAAATGAATGAACGCTATGCCTGATGAAGGAGCACGCATGCTCCGAACGCGTACACACCCATAGCGTCACTGGAACCTGGGAAATACAACAACTAAACAGACAATCCACGCTGTGCCTCTCTCAACTCAGTCTGTGACACTGGTTACCACCGGCGCCACCAGACGGGACAAGAGACAAGTGAAACACACTCCAGCACTTAGGACCCTGTGGAGCCCTGCTGCCCACCACACAGCCTACCCGGACGGATTTTTTATCTGATGTGCCTGTATCTACCTTATTCTGAGTGAGTGCATTTCAACTTGTAATAAAATGTATATGTTTCAATACTGAACTTAGGTGGGCGCTGCTTCTCTTCTTTTTGTTTTCTTTTTTATCTTCTTTTCGTATTGCTTTTCTATTTTTGTAAATAAATTGCATTGTTTGGTGACTGTGGTCCTAACTGCCTTGAGATTATTCACAAGCTCCTCCCGTGTAGTTCTGGGCTAATCCCTCACTTTTCTCATGATCATCCTTACCCCATGAGGCAAAATCTTGCATTGAGCTCCAGGCTGAGGGCGATTGATGGTTATTTTGTATTTCTTTCATTTGAGAATAATCACTCCAACAGTTGTCTTCTTCTCACCAAGCTTCTTGCTGATGGTCTTGTAGCCCATTCTAGCCATGTGCAGGTCTACAATCTTGTCCTTGAAGTCCTTTGACAGCTCTTTGGTCTTGCCCATGATGGTGGGTTTGAAGGGAAGAAAGAGATTTTGTGGACAGGTGTCTTTTATCCACATAACGAGTTAGGAGCACCTTCTTAGATTGACAGGACTAATCTGTGCACCACATGAGCACATACTGTAGCCAGTTTGTGAGAACCAGTATTATTGCTGGTTGGTAGAGGATCAAAAACTTATTTTACTCACTGAACTGCGACTCAATTTATAATATTTGTATCATGTGTTTTTTTCTGGATTTTTGGTTGATATTCTGTCTCTATCATTTAAAATACACCTATGATAAAAATTGTAGACCCTTCATTTCTTTGTAAGTGGGCAAACTTACAAAATCTGCAGAGGATCAAATAATTATTTTCCCCACTTTATGTAATTGGACGGCGCCACTGCTGTTTGTGTGTAGCCACTCATCTGAGTGGTTACATGTGAATAGAGCTTCAGAATGACCCTGGATGCCAACAGTAGGCATCCAGGGTTGGTGTTTCTGCAGAATTTTGACAAAGCTAATGAAGCTAATCGGCCAGTTTGTAAGTAGCTACATGTGGCATCCAGAGGCAGCATTTATCTGCCTCTGAACACAGCAAACTATCCACTGCTAAACTGCTGTGTGAATGTAGCTGTCAGGTCACCTTGAGGCTAGGTGACAGATGCACACCGTTGGGATCAGGAGTGCACCGCAAGGTAGTGGACCCTATGGCTGACTGCTGCGGATGGGAGTCCGGGTGGTAAGGAAGGCAGGGCCGCTGGAACACCAACACGGATCCCACCGGGGTTAGAGTGTAAGATTCCCTGGGGGGTGGAGTCTAAGAGCCAGCAGGTGTTCACCAGAGCCTTTAGTGGTGAGGATGGACTGGGCTGCAACTGGCTCCAGGTCGCGACCCCCAGGGTCCCCCAGCTAACACCCACAGTAGGCAACATAAGGATAGGTATAGTAAGGGAATAAGCCAAGGTCGTGGCCACAAGCAAAGACAACAGAGTGCACGCCAAGGTTCAGGGTCACAGACAAACAGGGATAGTCGGGGACACACCAAAGGTCAGGGTCACTAGCAGACAGGAATAGTTGAGTACACACCAAGGTCGCTAACAGAAACAAACGTAGAGCACACGGCAGTCAGGAAACAGGAAGCCAAAACACACAAAGGTTGATCAGCAAGGCTGGCCTGCAGTGGAGAGGTTAATATAGAGTTCTTTGATAGGAGCTGGGGAGGAGCCATGCTGGAGGAGAGATTATAAAAGCAGTCAGGTGAGAGTCAGCTGGTCTCTGGAGATGAACACATGGAGACAGGTAAGCTGACAGACAAAACTCTATTGCATAACCAAGACAGTAGCTTAAAGCTAAACTTCAGGCAAGTAGCTCAACACACAGTTGAAATACAAATATGTAAGTGGTTTTACCTGCCAAAGGTCTTGTAATTCTTTTCCTCCAGTCTAGTGCTCTACGACCCCCCCTTACACTGAACAGCTTGGTCCTCAACTGTTACACTAATGCCCTGTACACACAGTTGGATTTTCCGACGGAAAATGTGTGATAGGACCTTGTTGTCGGAAATTCCGACCGTGTGTGGGCTCCATCACACATTTTCCATCGGAATTTCCAACACACAAAGTTTGAGAGCTTGCTATAAAATTTTCCGACAACAAAATCCGATCAATGTCCGACCGTGTGTACGGGGCATTACACTGCACAGAGGTTAACCAAAAATATCACAATGTGAAATGTAAATATTGTCGTCCCCCAAAGACCCAATGAATACTGAAAAGTGACCAAAATAAAACATAAATAATAATTCAATGTTCTCCAAAATTATAAAAAGTGCAAAACATAGTTCAAAGTGTATACGTTGATAATAAGAAAATCTTCTGTGCACTGGTCAATAAGTGTGTTCCCAAACTGTCTTCACCATGTACTATGTGCCCATATATCTCTAAATCTGCTCACGTTCAAACTTGGACCTCTTAGGTGGTAGGAGGTAAGTAACACGCTTGTTTATAAAAGTCAAAAACTTCACCACTCTTTGAAGGTGAGAACATTTGGAGATAAATGGGCACACAATTTGGGAATACACATATTAAATATTGCACAGATTTTCTTATTATCATTGTATAGACATTGGACTATGTCTTGCACTTTTTATAAATTTGGAGGACATTGAATTATTATGTTTTGTTTTGGTAATTTTTCAGCATTTATTGGGTATTTGGGGGGGAGGGCTTTATTTACATTTCACACTGGGATATTTTTGATTAGTACCACACTATATTTTGTATTTTTTTGTCAGAGGTGTGAATCACTTTTTGGGTGCTGGCTGGCTAATTCTTTGTGGGGTAGACATAATTGCACACACAGTCATTTTTGGTAAAGCTGTACAGAGGTGCCAAGAACACAGCTTGCTGGTGGGACAACAAAGCAACAGCACAGTGATGAGTCATAACTTAATTTACTTCACTGCCTTTTCCTGCCAGCATGTGAACTGTCAGGTTATGTGCACAGAGACAAACATGTTATGTAATAGGTAATGAACTGTGAATTAGCTTCACTTTTATTACCATTATTACAAGTAAAATTTTTTATTTATATGTAGTGATTTTACAGTACCTCAAGTTAATCCTGACTTTTAAAGGCTAATGCCCCGTACACACGGTTGGATTTTCCGACGGAAAATGTGTGATAGGACCTTGTTGTCGGAAATTCGGACCGTGTGTAGGCTCCATCACACATTTTCCATCGGATTTTCCGACACACAAAGTTTGAGAGCAAGCTATAAAATTTTCCGACAACAAAATCCGTTGTCGGAATTTCCGATCGTGTGTACACAAATCCGACGCACAAAGTGCCACGCATGCTTAGAATAAATAAAGAGATGAAAGCTATTGGCTACTGCCCCATTTATAGTCCCGACGTACGTGTTTTACGTCACCGCGTTCAGAATGATCCGATTTTCCGACAACTTTGTGTGACCGTGTGTATGCAAGACAAGTTTGAGCCAACATCCGTCGGAAAAAATCCTAGGATTTTGTTGTCGGAATGTCCGATCAATGTCCGACCGTGTGTACGGGGCATTAGCCAACTGCAAACGGATATTTCAATTTTGGGTTCAGACTGGTAGGCTGCATGAGGCACCAGGTGCCTATTTACCTGTAAGACTCCAGTTATTGTATTTTTGACCTTGAAGCAGATATAAGGCCTCCTATCCCTTATAGCCAAGAAAGCTACCATCTTAGCCTCTGTTTCATCTATAGTTTTCATTAGTTATCATTGTTATCGGTTTTTTTCAGCTGCAGGGACAGGACGACTGGTTGCAATCAAGGGAAAGATGAATGTGGCCAAGTACAGGGATATCCTGAAAACCTTCTCCAGAGTGCTCAGGACCTCAGACTGGGCCAAAGGTTTACCTTCCAACAAAACAATGACCCTAAGCACACAGCTAAAATAACAAAGGAGTGGCTTCACAACAACTCCGTGACTGTTCCTGAATGGCCCAGCCAGAGCGCCGACTTAAACCCAATTGAGCATCTCTGGAGAGACCTAAAAATGGTTGTCCACCAACGTTTACCATCCAACCTGACAGAACTGGAGAGGATCTGCAAGGAGGAATGGCAGAGGATCCCCAAATCCAGGTGTGAAAAACTTGTTGCATCTTTCCAACAAAGACTCATGGCTGTATTAGATCAAAAGGGTGCTTCTACTAAATACTGAGCAAAGGGTATGAATACTTAGGACCATGTAATATTTCAGTTTTTCTTTCTTAATAAATCTGCAAAAATGTCAACAATTCTGTCAATATGGGGTGCTGTGTGTACATTAATGAGAAAAAAATGAACTTAAATGATTTTAGCAAATGGCTACAATATAACATAGAGTGAAAAATTTAAGGGGGTCTGAATACTTTCTGTCCCCACTGTATATCGAACATACAGATTAATCTTACTCACAACCTCCGATTACAGCTTGGATACTGTATTCCTTTTCTTCTTCTTTCAAACATCTATTTAGTCCAAATTTTTATTTTAATCATCTGGTCAAGTCTCCTCTTGCACTGATCCAGCCTCGTAGTTTGATGTATTAGACAAAGGAGAATATCAAAGCAATTTGTAACCTTGTATTACTTCCATCTCACCCCACAGAGACTGTTTCAGTGCTCATTCCAAACACAAGAATCTATTATAATGGATGAGCACAGAGCTGGTTTTTATCCAACATTAAAAAAAACTGCAAAATGTTTTTTAACAGATATACAGCTAAATGTTTACATGAAAATTCATACATGGACACAGTGTAATGTCCAGATGTCTTGCTGATTATTTGTACCTTATTTGTACCTATGTTAAATTTACATGCAAAATGTGTAATTTACTTAAGACAATCATATGAGGTGTGCAGTCTCCATCTAGCTTTCCTTTTTGGTATTGCTGCAGTTCTGTTTATTTCTTTTAATGTATGTGTAAATAGGAAGTTGTCAGCAAGCAGGGAATTCTGGGTAGAATCTTGGCAGGAGGTGAACCAGTCATCATTCTTTTCAACAAATTGCAGGGAGCAACACATGTATTTCGCAATCTATCGCCATCACCCCTTAGAGAACTTAAAAAGTAAGTTTTTAGTATCTCATCTTGTACTGTATATTGTTGTTTATGCAATGTATGCCGTATTGTATGCAATATTATACTTATTGAGGTATATTTCTGTTATTTTGTAGTTTCACCTGGCTTGTTCTAATAAAACTGAGATCAAAGAAATATGGTATCTACAGTTATTGGGATAAGGAGGTTTAGCTATCTGCTCCTTGAGACAGAACAGGCTGCAATCAAGGAATAATCCATCTAACCAACCTTTTTAATTTTTTATGGCCTAACCATATCAATCTGAACGGCCTTGACATTTATAAACTTACATTGTGAAGATCCCCACACATTTACTTCCTTGAATTCTGTGACAAGTATTCACTATGCCCTGTGCCTTGACATTTATAAACTTACATTGTGAAGATCCCCACCACCAAATAGTTGGGGTGGCCCCATTGGGGCATCCAATGAGGGGGTGGTGTATGTGTTGGAAATAGAGGAATAGGGGAGAAAATGGGAGGAAAGAGGAAAATGCATCAGGGTAGAGAACCAAGTCAAATTGGTTTATTCCTGTCCAGGAGTGTTTCCCGAGTAGTGGAGGCATCAACTCATTACTTTCTGGGTAAGGCAGACATGTTCCTGCCTCTGTCTTCCACATAGACCCAGATAAAGCAAGCTCTGGAAAAGTCCTGGAGGCGAGCAAAGGAGGAGATGACGAGGGAGCTAGAGAGCAGGAGGTCTTGAGAGGAACAAAGAGAATGATTAGGTTGGTATTTTGAGACTAGGCTAGTGATGGAGCTGGGGGCTAAATTGTGGATGGCTTTGTAAGTTGTTAGTATTTTGAAATCAATTTGTTGGGTGAGCGGAAGCCAGTGGAGGGATTGACAGAGAGGAGTAGCAGACACAGAGCAATTGGTAAGGTGGATGAGTCTGGCAGCAGCATTCATGATGGATTGAAGGGGGGATAGACTATGTAGAGGTAGGCCAATGAGAAGGGAGTTGCAGTAGTCAAGGCGAGAGATGACCAGGGAGTGAATTAAGAGCTTTGTTGTGTCGGTTAGAAAGGGGCATATTTTGGAGATGTTGTGGAGGTTGAGGCAGCAAGATTTGGACAGTGATTGGACGTGGGGCTTAAAGGAGAGTTCAGAGTCCAGGACTACACCTAGGACCTAGGCATGTGGGGATGGGCTGATAGTTGTGCCATCGATTTTGACACAGAGATCAGAGGAAGGTACACGTGGTGGAGGAAAAATTCCAAGTTCGGTTTTGGATAGATTGAGTTTGAGAAAGTGGTGTGACGAGGGGGCGTGGCCGGATGTGATCGCAGCAGGAGGTGTCTTCCCGGAGCTCCGGCATTAATCCGCTCAAAGTATCCTGTTTGCGCCTGACCGCTTAGATATTAATCTCTACAAGTGTGACTATGACCTGGGGGGAAACATCAGGAGTAAAACGATGCCCTCCTCGACGACAAAGAAGCAGGGCAAACAGCATCCACAGCCGCCGTCAGGTCAGAGGCAGCTGCACTCTCAGGAGAGTATGGCGACTGGCTCCGCCCACGCCATCTTGGTTCCTGTGTCGACAGCACAGCATGCCCAGACACACACAGGAAGATGGCGCAGCGTGAATCTCCTTCACAAAAAGCTCCAGAGATCCCTGCCATGCTATCACAGGAGATAGAAGTAGATACCGATGCCATTACAGGGTCAATCTTGGAAGCCATAGCGGCCTCAAAAACTGAACTAGTCAGCAGCATAGATTATTTGTTTGGCGTCAGAGTGCAATCTTATCCGCCATAATCTAGATAAGATCAGGGGCAGACTGACGACAGCGGAGGATCAAATCTCTGAGGTGGAAGATGTCTCTCACGAACAAAGCTCGCGATTAGCTGAAGGATATGGGCCGGGCATTACAGCATAGAGCAGATGACGTGGAAGACCGCCAACACAGAAATAATGTAAGAGTGGTGGGACTCCCTGAGGGGGTGGAGGGGTCAACCCCGTCAACCTTTGCTGAACAGTTCTTTAAATCGCTATTATCTTTGGGCGACCTCCCTCCAACCTGTGTGGTAGAGAGCGCGCACAGAGTCCCCCCAGGAGCAAGACCGTCAGGTGCCCCACCTCACCCTTTCCTGGTACGGTTCCTGAATTACAAGGATAGAGACATGTTGTTAGCCGAAGCGAGGAAGCATCAGGATCTCAAATATGAAAACGCACGTATAATGCTGTTTCCTGATTTCTCCGCAGAGACTCAACGCAGACGGAGATCTTTCACAGATGTCAAGAGAAGGCTCAGAGAAAAGGAGTTGAAATACAGCATGTTGTATCCAAGTCATCTTCGGGTCCAGTTCAAAGGTTCGGTAAAGTTGATGAGATGAAGATGAAACCACATATCGTCCTCCTGCAGGAGACCCACTTGGAGGGTAGCAACATTTTATCTCTACGCAAACATTGGACCCAAAGGGCGATACATTCCACGTATTCTACATACGCAAGAGGTGTATCTATATTGGTAAGTAAAGCAATAGCCTGTACAGTCCACCAGGTGATTTCTGATCCGGGGGGTCTATATGTGGTGGTCTCCTTAGAAGTGTGTAATCACAAACTCCTATTGGTAAATATTTATCTGCCTCCACCCTTTCAGGTAAAACTACTATATGATTTAATGGTGACATTGGCTCCATTTCTTCATATTCCTATGCTCCTCATGGGAGACTATAATGCCATTCTGGACGGGGTGTTGGACTACTCTAATGCCGCCAGAGCGGCATCGGTGGATCTCTGCTCCTGGGCAGCCATGGCGGGTGTGACAGAAATTTAGAGATGGAAACATCCAGATACCATTTCATATTCTCACCTATCCTCCACACACAGGTCCTCAAGGATTGATCTAGCTTTTGGAAATGACTCCCTTCTAAAACACGTCTTTGCTTAGGAATATCTTTCAGGTGGGGTCTCTGATCATAACCATCTTATGATTACGCTTGCCTTTCCTTCGGGTCCGAAAAAAGGGTGTTGGAGGCTGTCTCCAGGGTGGCTATTGGAGGAGCAAGTATGTACTCATGTACAAGAATCGATAGACGTATACTGGAAGGCAAAATAGGGCTCGGTTACTCCCTCAGTAGAATGGGACGCTTTTAAAACTGTAGTAAGGGGGGAATGCATTTCTGCAATCAGGTCGGCCAAAAAGGATCAGATATATGAGGGTGAGTCCCTCCTGGCCAAAGAACAGGAAGCTGCACAGCTTCATGCGGATTCTCCTTCAGAGGACAGGTATTTATCCTTGTTGGACTCTAGACGCTCAATTGATATACATTTTAAAACATTGGCTAGCAATGAGATCAGACAGAAGGTGAAGACCATCTTTGCTGAGGGAGATAAAAATAGTAAGCTTTTGGCCAATCTGGTTGCGGAACAAAGGACACCAGTCAGTATTCCAGTGGTGAAAGGGGAGGGTGGGAACCTCATTACTGAACCAGCGGCTATCCTAGAAGAGTTTGTAGGTTTCTATACGCGGTTGTACTCGCCCTTACCTCCTTATAACCAACTAGAATTAACTGAGTTGTTACATAATCTGTCTATGCCGAAGTTGTCGGATGAAGATGCTGCAGCTTTGGAGGAACCAATCTCTGTCCTGGAAGTGGAGGCAGCCATACTAGCATTTCCCCCTCAAAAGGCACCGGGTCCAGATGGGTTTCCTGCAGACTTCTATAAGACGTACTTATCCCAGTTGGCTCCTAGATTGACAAAACTCTTTATGTATTGTTGGCAACAGGGATCCTTGCCGGAGTCAATGATGGAGGCATATATGGTGCTCCTCTTGAAGCCAGAAAAGGACCCCCAAGAATGTTCCTCGTATAGACCTATTGCTTTGTTAAATATGGATCTGAAGATTCTTGCCAAGGTTTTAGCGTCACGGGTAGCAAAGGTTATCTCTACTGTGGTGGATATCGACCAAACGGATTTTATGCCTGGCATGTCCACAGACACGAACCTGAGAAGACTGTTCACACATCTCCAACTAGACATCTCTGAGACACCAGCTAAGGTTGTGGTCTCTATAGACATCGAGAAAGCTTTTGACACAGTAGATTGGTCATACATGCATAAGGTTCTGGGGGTTTTGGGGTTTGGCCCTTTTTTTTGTTGTTGGATAGAGATGTTATACAAGGCCCCCCGGACAGCAATTAGGTTGGGTTTGACGGTCTCAGATTTTTTCAATATTGGTAGAGGCACCGCTCTCCCCATTTATTTTTGCACTAATGATGGAACCTATTGCTAGGGCACTAAGACAATCCAGTAAAGTAGGAGGGGTTCAAGTGGGATCTATTACTGAATGTGTAGCGCTATATGCAGATGACTTGCTACTATTCCTAAAGGACCCGGGGCCTTCTCTTACAGCGGCTCTTAAAATTATGGATAAATTTGCCAAGTATTCAGGACTACGAGTGAATTGGAGCAAGTCATCTATATTACCGCTGGGTCCTGAGGCACAGGCCAGGCGGGATGATGCTCTTCCATTGAGGTGGGTTTCCTCTATCACGTATCTAGGGGTTAAAATCACGGATAATATCCACGATTATATGAAATTAAATCTCCTTCCGTTGGTGACCAGGTTAAAGCAAAAAACGCAAATATGGAAAAAAATACCCCTCTCGCTAATGGGAAGAGTTAGTCTGATTAAAATGAAATTCCTATCCGTTATTTTGTATTTTTTACGCCACTCCCCCACTTGGATTTCAAAGGGGTTTTGTTCCACCCTTGATGGAATAATAGGATCTTCCATCTGGTATCCAAAGTCACCCAGAATTAATATAAAAACCTTGCAGGAGCAGTGGGGACAGGGAGGGTTGGCACTCCCAGACTGGCATAAATATTATCTGGCTGGTTAGATGGTGTTTGCCAGACGCTGAATGACGGCTGATGCTGGAGACTCTGCTACTGTGCTGGAGACGGCGCACATGGGCTCATACGAAGGCTTGAGACTGGCCCTCTACAAAGGTCCAAAATCAATCTTTCCTATAACAGTCTCAATGAAAGCCACCATAAGGGCATGGGATATTACTACTACCCTGGTATCGCCTAGTTATCTGGGAGTCTCACCATCAACACCGTTATGGTTTAACCCAAATTTATCGCACTTTTGCTCTATCCCAGATCCTACAGTATGGGCAGATAAGGGCATTAAAAAACTGGAGGATATTGCACGTGAAGGAGAACTTCTAACCTTTGATCAACTCAAAGAAAGGCATAGTCTTCCGAATTCCGCCACATTCCTCAACACTTGAGGGCATTTTGACTGAAGAGGAGCTAACTAAACCGTTATCAACAATATATAAAGCCCTTTTTAAAAAAACTCCACAGGGGGTATCCAGATGCAGGGGAAAATGGGAGATGGAGATTCCTGATATTCAGGGAGAAGACTGGGATGATATGTGGGACCACCCGTTTAAACATTTAGTATCAGCCAGGGATCGTTTAATCCAATTCAAATTTTTGCATCAAATCTATCTTACCCCAGCTAGGCTTTCGCGCATATATCCATCAATATACGGCAAATGTTGGAGATGTGTGCACTCTCCAGCAGATGCTGAGCATATATTCTGGGGATGTCCAGCAATTAAAAACTTTTGGACAAAGGTCACGGGCTGTCTGTCGGAGGTACTTAGTATCCCAGTACCATTAACTCCTAGGGTATTTCTCATTGGTTTAGTGGAAGAAGTGGTGCCTTCATTGGCACATCGCACACTAATGAATATAGGGCTATTTTATGGCAGGAAAGCCATACTGCTATGGAAAAGCTCAGCTGTACCCACAATATCATTTTGGAAGGGTTTGGTAAACTCAGCAATCCCTTTTTTATAAAGCTACATATAGAGCCAGAGGTTGTCCTAAAAAATTTACTAAAGTATGGCAAGCATGGTTGGACTCATCGGAAACGGTGGGCTAAATTTTACCGAATGTATACTGATAGAGGTGTTTTAATTGAGTTAAAGGGAGAATTGCCAGGTTAGCTGGTACTTTGTCGTGCCTCAGGGGTCGCTGCTTTCTGATATAATTCTATGGGCAAGGAAGGATGACTAAACTATGAAGGTTGAGGACAGTGCACAAATATTTGGTAAATATGTCTGGATATTCATTATAAATAAACTCACCAGGTCGTGGCAGTGGGTCGGGATAGGGAGGGGGGGGGGGGGAGTAGTTGAACTATGTTAGTTCTCAAATGGTTTGGGCCCTGCGTGGCCGTATCGAGGACAGGTATGTTGCCCGTCTGGTTTGAGTTATTGTAAATGTATAGTTTTTTCAGTGCAAAAATTCAATAAAAAGATTGTTAAAAAAAAAAGAGAAAGTGATGTGACATCCAGACTGATATATCTGTTAATAAATTAGTAATATCTGAGGAGACTGAGGGAGTGAGCTGAGGGGTAGGGAAATACATTTGGGTGTCGCCGACGTAGAGATAGTATTTGAAGCCATGGGAGGCTGGCCCAGCTGACCCAGGGAGGAGGAGTAGATTGAATATAGGAGAGGCCCAGGAACAGAACCTTTGGGGACCCCAACAGAGAAAGGAAGAGAAGAGGAGGAAGTAGAGTTGTAAGTAACACTAAAGGTGCAGTTGGATAAGTAGGAAGAGAACCAGCGAAGAGTACAGTCACGGAGACCAACAGCGTGGAGTTTTTGGAGGAGGAGGAGGGGGTGGTCAACTGTATTAAAGGCAGCAGGAAGGTCCAAAAGTAGGAGTACAGAATAGTGTCCATTGGTTTTGGCCGTTTGTTAGTTTTAGGAGAGCCGTTTCTATGGAGTTTTGAGGATGAAATCCAGACTGAAGGGGATCAAGAAGGCTATTCTCGGCAAGGTGGTTGCTCAGTTGATTGTAGACCAGACACTCAAGGAGTTTGGATAGAAAGGGGAGCAAGGAAATGGGGCGTAGGTTGTTAAGATTGGTTGGGTCTAGTGAAGGCTTTTTAAGTATGGGGCTGACTACTGCGTGTTTTAGAGAGTTGGGGAAGATGCCAGAAGAGAGGGAGAGATTAAAGATGTGGGTTAGAGAGTGTAAAATAGAGTCAGAGGGTGAACGTAGCATTTGCAATGTAACAGAATCCAGAGGGCAGGTGGTTAGTTGGACATTAGCAAGTAGTTTAGCAACCTTGTCTTTAGTGGTGGGGTTTAAAGAGGGAAGTAATGATTGTACCTGTGGGCATGAAGTGCAAAGCATGAAGGGTATCTTACGCTACAGGCACTCAAGAGCATGGCTATGTTTTTTCAGACTTCTAGTATGTCCAGGGAGGCTAAAAGTGAAGCACTGTAGACTGCATGTATCCATTGCTTCAGGTCAAAGGAGGAGGTTAGACTGAGAAGTTTGGAAGTAGCAGGAGTGTTAGTATTAGTAGGGATGTTGAAGTCCCCAAGAATAATTGTGGGGATTTCAGAAGAGAGAAAGTAGGGTAGCCAGGCAGAGAAGTCATCAAGAAAGGTTGATACCAGTCCAGGGGGCCAGTAGATTATAGCTATCCTTAGAAATACTAGGGAGAAAAGACAAATGCAGTGTGCCTCAAATGAGAAGAGTGACAGAGAGGGAGGTGGGTGAAGTAACTGAAAGGTGCTATGTGGGGCTAGAAGGATTCCAACACCCCCTTCCTTGCGTCCACTGGGTCTGGGGGAGTGAGTCCAGAGAAGACCTACATGGGATAGGGCAGCAGAAGACGCAGTGTCGGATTAATGAAGTCAGGTTTCGTTAATGGTGAGTAGATTAAATGAGTTAGCAATAAAGAGATCATGGAGAGAGGTGAGTTTGTTACAGACAGAGCGGGCATTCCAAAGGGCGCAAGAGAAAGGGGGTCTGGTCTTCGGAAGAAGAGAAATGGGAGCTAGATTGTGTGCAGAGGATGCATGGTAATGGGTGCATTGAGTACAGTTAAATGATGGAAGCCCAGGGTTAGGGGATATATCTCCAGAGGTTAGGAGAAGCAGAAGGGTGAGGGAGGTAATGTGGGAGTGCAATTTATATGAAGGGACATGCTCCAGTGTCCTGGAGTTTTTTTGTGCGTGTGGATTTAGAATTAGCAGGAGTTGGTGAGTGCAGTAATTAGGAGAGGATAGAAGTGCGGTTGATATATATAAGCTGTGGGGGGGAGAAGAGGGGTGAAGAAGAGTTAATTTAAGAATAGCTTTCAGAAGGAGTGATAGACAGTGCATGTTAAAAGGAGAGAAACAGCTGAAGGGATAAACAGGTCACCTGTAGTCTGTGTGGTGTTTTCCAAAGTATTTTCTTGTGTTCATTATGCATTCGCTGAAGTGCAGAGTTAGAAGTGCTCCCATTTATAGAAATACCCCTACTTTGAGAAAGAACCCCATCTGCAAATGTGCCACCCCTTGGCAAATGTGCCGTTCCCAAGAGATGCTTAGTTATATACTGCCAGGGATGGGGGTGGGTGCTTTCCAATTAGTAATCAGGGAGTATATAAAATATGGCTGGCTAAACAGAGCAAAATTCTCACTTCAGAAAACAGAAAATTGTATACTCACCTTTCCGTAATTTTCTTTTCCTGTCGCATCTTCATTGCAGAATACATTTGGGTTGTGACTCTGCACCTCACAACCTGATAGGACTGAATAGCTTTAAATTGTAAGAGAGGACCCACCTCAGTATTCTCTGTATCTATCACCTCAGAAGGGTGGGCATCGGTATGCAGCCATGAAGATGCGTTTTCCTGTCACATCACGGCAGCATGCATTTGGGAAATAACTCGCCAAATGGGTGGGTTCAAGAAGAAATTAAGTTTATTTAACAAGCAATTGAGGCATTAGCTTGAATGATTGACCTACCGAAATCCACAGTCGACAACTGTGCGGAATCTACTTTATAGTGGGTCATAAAGGTGTTTTTGGAAGACCAAGTTGCGGCATTACACATTGTCTCTGTGGACACTCTGCAGTACGCTGCCCATGAAGTCGCCACTGCCCTTTTGGCGTGAGCTTTTAGGCCCTCAGGTATTTGAATCTGCTGTAGCGAATAGTTTTTTTTTGATGATTTTCACCAACCACGAAGCGATGGTCCGAGAAGAGGCCGCCTGTCCCCTTTTAAAGTCGCGAGGAATGACTAGAAGGTTATCTGTCTTCCTAGGTACTAGTTTCCGCAAGATAAGCTGAGATGTTGCCTTTAACATGCAGTGGATGCGGATCACCTTGAACTGTAAGAAGTGCTGGGAGACTTGGTTAAAATGAAACAAAGAGGCGACTTTTGGGATCAATAGGTCTGAAGGCCTTAGGACCACTCTGGATAGAAGACTAAATAAGGTTCCTTCACAAGTAGGGCTTGCATCTCTGAGACCCTCTTTGCTGAGGTTATGGCAATGAGGAATGTGACCTTAAGCGTTAAATCCCATAAAGAGATGGCTCTGGTAGGGCAGAAAGGTTCGTGAGACAGCGCTTCCAATACAATTGATAGATTCCATGTTGGAAAAGTAGGTTTTTTGGGAGGTCTTATTTTTAGACAGGATTTTTGAAACTGCATGTTGAGAGGGTCTTGGGCCCACATTACTCCTGTCATGGCCGATAGTGCTGAGACCTGAAATTTTAAGGTATTTGAGCCTAGGCTTTTTTCCAGACCAGACTGGAGGAATTTGAGGATTTGTGCCACCTCTAGTGATGATGTGTCCCAACATTGTTGTTGTGAGAATGAAATTAATTTTTTCCAGATTCTCTTGTAGGTGTTGTTGGCAGTGGCTTTTCTGCCTTGGAGTTGAGTTTCTACCACTCTCTGGGAACAACCCTGATCTAGGAACCTAGAGCTTTCAGCCTCCATGCCGTCAGATGTAATTAATCTGGCGACGGGTGAAGAAATTGTCCCTGGAAGACTAAATCTGGTGTGACTGGAAGAGGCAGAGGATTCTCTGTGTTTATCTGCATGAGCGTTGTGAACCATGGCCTCCTTGTCCAGAAGGGAATCACAGCTATCACTGTTGATGTTGATCTCTTGAGTCAGAACAGGAACCTCGCTATCAGAAGGGTTGGAGGGAAAATGTAGCCTAGCTGGAAGTTCCATGGATGTTGCAGGCAATCTATCCCTTCCGCCGATGAGTAAGCAGCCCTTGAAAGATATCTCCGGCATTTAGTGTTCTCTGTAGTAGTACGTAGTAACACCCCTTTGCCTCTCAAGAGGGGACAGAATGTTAAGAGGGCTCGAAAGGCAGCTCGCAATTCCAGTATGTTTGAAACAATCTCCCAGGTTTGGAACTGCCAGAGACCTTGGACTGCCTGGTCCCGAAAGTGGTCTCCCAATTCCTCCATACTGGCGTCGGAAGTGACCACTTCTTGTGGAGGGGGAACTATGTTCCTGAACCTCTTGAGGTTGTGTACGTGGGTCCACCACCATATGGACTGTTTGATTTTATTGGAAATAAAGATTGGTTGAGACATCGACACTCCATTCCACTGCCTCAGAAATGAATTCTGAAATGAGAGGATAGGATTTGCGAGAACATCCATAGTGGTTGTTGGCTGGTCGGCTATCTGGCAAGGATTCCTAATGCACTAATCCATCGGTGTCCCTTGGAGTATCCCTGTGGCGGTTTCCGCATATCTGCCAAGCCTGTTTTGACCCCCCTGAGTAAGGGCGGTCACAGGCTTTCTGGTAAGCCTTTTATTCTTCTATTCGATGGTGGGCAACATGGAACATTGAAGAATGTACCCCTGAAATCTACATCTGTATCAAATACATTGTTGTGGACATTCATGTGCTCTCTTAAGTTTTTTATAAGGAAAGACTCTTTTTTAGTTTATGTGTTCACGTTCCAAGAAACACTTTATATAACTAACACGTATGATTGGGTCACTGTTTTTGATTTTGATTAACTTTCTTCATTATTTTAATAATTTGTTTATCAAATTTCATAATTCACTTTACATATCCAGCGCTGCACTTTCTATATTTATTTTGTTTTTGTGCCCTCATATCGGGGTTATAGTGCACAGCAGCAGGATTTTTCCTCATATTTTTTCACAATTTTTTATGCACCTAGCGCAATTTATTTTCCTTTAACAAATGTCCTTGTGTGCCACTGGGCCCACTGAACCATTGGTATGGTTCATGACATTGAGCCTAGAGCGCTGAGGCATGCTCTGGCTGGAATCGATACTGCTGCCAGTAATCTTTTAATTTTCTGGATTAGGAGAGTTGTCCTCTCTTGGGGAAGCTGTACTCTGTTTAATCGAGTATCTAGTTCTGCTCCCAGGAAGATCATCTTCTGCGTAGGATGAAGGTTGCTCTTTTCCAAATTTATCAACCATCCAAAACTTTGTAGTGTGACAATCAGTGTTACCCGATAGAAAAAGAGAGAATCCCGACTGTCTGATAGGAGGAGGATATCATCCAGGTAGAGATGGACTCTTAGACCCCTCTCTCTCAGGATGGCCATCACCAGTAGCAGGACCTTTGTGAAAGTCCTGGGGGCGGTGGATATTCCGAAGGGTAGACTCTGGAACTGAAAGTGTTAAAGTCTTACTGAGAATCGAAGGAATCTTTGCAACGTAGCGTGTATGGGGACATAAATCTATGGATAGCATCCAGTCTTCAAGATTTATCGCGTGAAGGATTGATTTCCATCTTGTGCGCAAGTCTCCTGTCTTTTTCTTCACTAGAAATAGTGGAGAGTAGAATCCTTTGCCTCTCTGGTGCAATGGAACTTCTACTAGAGCCTGTTTCTGAAGCAAGTCCTGAATGTACTTGACTTAGAGCATTCTCTTTTCTCTTGATGCTGGAAGTCTGGTTGCATAAAACTGGTCCTTGGGAATTCGGTTTTTGAATTTCCATCTGTGACCAAACTGAACAATGGCCACCGTCCAGGGATCTCTTGTGTTCTCCGCCCAAGCCTTCGTGAACTTCCTGAGCCTGGCTCCTACCACCGCAGGTTGGATGGACAAACCATCAAAAATACTTTTGCTGTTCTCCAGTGGAGGAGGATTTTGATTTTTGGAATTTTAAGCAGGAGGTCTGGGGATCCAACCAATTTCTCCTAAATTCCTTTGCGGGTCTGTAAGGCTTGGCCTCTCTATACCTTTCTGGTAGAACCGCCTGAATTGTGGTGGTTTCTGTTGTTTTAGTCTCCTGTCTGAGGGAATGAGGCCCGATTTTTCCCCCAGTAACTTTGGATATGGCTGTGTCTAGCTTTTCTTCAAAAAGGTTTGTTCCGTCGTATGGGATCTTACACCAGTTCGTTTTTGAAGCAGCATCACCTGTCCAGGGTTTAAGTCATAGGGCTCTTCTGGCGATCACGGAGGCCAGCATTGCCCTTGAGGAGGACCTGATTGTGTCCACCAAGGCCTCTGCCACAAAGTCCCCTGTGAGACTGAGTTCCTGAGGAGCTGTGACCACTCTCTCCTGTTCTGCTCCATCCAGAATCAGTTTCTCAACATTAGACGTCCAGCTGGAGATGGCTCTTCCTACGGTTGCTAAAGCGATAGCTGGCCTACAAGCTCCGCCTGCTGCCGCATAGGCTCTTTTAAAATCGAGATCGATTTTCCGATCTAACACATCTCTGAATGTCACTGCATCCTTGAGAGATAGTGTTACATGCCTGGCCAAATGCATTAGTGATGCGTCTACCACTGGGGCTGACACTAACGGATTTACATTAGGCTCTTTTATTGGGTAGAGTTTTGTCAGTCTGTTGTTAAGACTGTTTGTTTTTTTTTCTCTGGCTTTTGCCACTCATCTTTGATCAGTTCCTCCAATTCATCAATGAATGGGAATGATTCCGAATCCTTCTTCAGGTTTGGAAAATATTTGTTTTGTTTTTCGTGGCTTCTTTAGACTCCTCCCATTCGATTGCTTCTTTCACTGACTTAACAAACGGCTCTATCAGGGTAAAATCAAATCCTGTTGAGGCCTCTAATTCTTCAGTGTTAGATGAGCTATCTGCTGTTTTTGATGTGCTGGGGGTAACTGCTGAGGTAGTCTGGGCAGGCTTATCTGCTTCAGGCGTTGATTTTTGTTGGATCGATTCTTTAACCGATTCTCTAATGATGTCAGTCACCTCTCTGGCATCCATCTCTTTTTCTGCAGTAGCTTCATCGTGTTCATCAGTAGATACACGAACGACAGGCCAATTTGTCTGGAAGAGCTATGGCACCACAGACCCAGCAAGCATTTGCAGTCAGGCAGGAGTGATGGCTAGCCAAAGATGTTCTGTGGGAAGAGGACCTTCTGTGGTATGAGTGATGGTGTCGAAAGGGTGACCTAGAACGACTTTGCCTGCGACTTGAGCGGCTTCTTTGAGTTGAGCGACTTCTTCAGTGCCCTGAGCAGCTCATTCGGTTATCTGAGCTACTTCCTCGGTGACCTGAGCTGTTTCTTCCGCGTCTTGAGTCTGATGATCTTAGGACCTGATAGGGCTGTCCATTAAGGCAGCATTAGTGGCAAGGCTCTCTTTTTCTCAATCTTCACTACTTACCAATTCATCCCCTTACATATTAAGCTGTGGATAGTCTGCTTGGGCAGTGGTCTCCATGAGGTGTGAACAGAGGCTTCCACCTAGAGTATGCAGGAGGAGTTAGAGAATACATAGAGAAGCAGACCAATCACCCATAGTAGAGACTAAGTTAGTCTTACCTTAGTAGAGGAGCAAGGATAGAGAGGTTAGCAAGCAGTGTTTGCATTTAGTGCAATCCGATAGGAATCCCTGGTGTCTTGCAGTGACAGGAGATAGAGGAAGTGCTGGAGGTTTAAATTTACCGCGTCGCGGTGAAATGACGTCACGATCGCGCGTGTGTGGTAGCACGTCGAGGACCCCATTGCCATGATGGATGCTGGCAAAGCAAGCTCCTGGCGACGTCACTCCTGCTCGCGCATGTGCAGAAGTGATTGGACGCTCAGGCACCATCGTAGGGATGTCAGGATAGCTGTGTGGGACTGCAGATTCCAGAGAAACCCCAAATGTATTAGAAAGAAAAAACGGAGACCACTGCAAATAATCTAAGCCTATTTAAGGATTGTAAAGTACCAGGCAACATACCCCTGAGGCTATCAGAGTGGGGTTCCTTCCATCTAGCTCGTTTAGAGGCTGTACAGGCAAGGACTTCCAACCAGGGAGGCTTGAACCTGGCTTGGGGCGAGAGCAGTAAGGGGTGCCGAGCGTTCCATCTAGTCCTGGTGAGGAAAAAAAGGAGAATACTGAGGTGGGTCCTCTCTTACAATTTATAGCTATTCAGTCCTATCACGTTGTGAGGGGCGGAGTCATAACCCAAATGTATGCTGCCATGATGCGACAGGAAACAGACTTACAAGGGGACAGCTAATAAAGATAAGAACAGGCCATAATTTAAGGTAAGGCATTGGGGGGGGGGGGGGGGGGCATAGCAATGTGGACAGTCTACAGATGGTTAAGCAAAAATAACATACCAGAGTTAAGGAGACATAAGGAGAGCAGTTTTCAATATTGCAATTAGAGCTGGAGTTGCAGCAGTAAGAGCATACCTGTGAAGGGACAGGGAAGAACTTTTCAGATGAGACATTCAGATGATGAGTGCCATGTGATCTAATTTAGAGACTACATTGCCATTGGATCAGCTTGGGGTCCAGGATACAAATATTTTTTTAAAGAATTAAGGTACTATTGTTTCAGTGCTTCAAATACCATGATTTGATAGTGTACTAAAAGCTTTATCATTAGGTGAACAAAATTTGGGCTTCTTCCCTATTTTCTGATTTATGCATAACAGTGTAGGGATGCAGTTTTCTTTGCTTTGGTTTATTTATAGGAAATACCTTCCCAATTTTGTTTCAAAACAGTCTTTTCTATTGGTTAGCCCCATTCATACGTGACTGTTTTGTAGCTTAAAGCTTCAAAACGTTCTACAACCAACATGCCATGTTTCAAATTGTCCCTGTTCACATCTGAGCATTTGGGTGTTTTGGCCACACTGACTTCAATTGGAGTGCATGATAACACATGCAGTCCTGTCCCAAAGAAGCTATTGTATAGCATGTCACGCTTAAAAACATGCAAAAAAAACCCACAAAATCGCCTACCTTTATTACTCTCAATTGTTAATGGGGGGCTCAATATTAAGCCATATTTTACTAGTTAGTGTGCAATTTATTGTATGTGATGCTATAGCGGTAGTCTTGGTATGAATGCAGTGTGGAGCTAGCCTTGTCAGAATAATACTGTGGGAAGGACAGCAGAGCTAACACCATGGAAGAAATCAAACACAGAGACTGTGGATGACTGCCAACTTTTCGTCTGATGAAATGCAAAGATTGAATAGACATGAATCTTCTTAAAACTTTACCTTGTCCAATCTTTATTCCCAGCACACAGGCAAAATTTACAAAGTCTAATGAGCAGCCAGAATCGAATACAATTGGGTATATCTAATAGAGATTTTTTTTTTAGATTTGAATAAAGTATGGAACAGTTAAAACCCCTGATATGTTTTTTTTTTTTTTTTTGCTTTCTCTGTTCTATTAGAATGTTTTTTCTATCTTTCTATCACATCCTGTACCAATAACAATAGGATATTTCTCCCCTTGCTGGGACAAATAGAGAGTGAAAGGAAAAAAATGGCTTAAGCAACTCTGGGTTTAACCTTTTCAACTTCCATTTAAAGTTGGAGTAAACTCCCATGTATGATTTTTACCAATAGGTAAGCCTGTAATAAGGCTTACTAATGGGTACTGTAAATATCTCCTAAACATGCATCATTTAGGAGATATTTACTTTATATGCAGCCGGTAACGTCACCGGCGCATGCGCCGTTCCTTCAGAGTCATGCTGATCTGAATGGTCCTGTGGATGTTTGCAGGTCACCGGCGCATGCGCCGTTCCTTCAGAGTCATGCTGATCTGAATGGTCCTGTGGATGTTTGCAGGCAGCTGTAAGGGAGATAAGTTTTTTCAGGAGAAGGTCATCTAGATAACCCATGACCTAATTCTTGGAAGGGCAAAAAGAGGTGCTAAGAACTTTGTGAATACTCTGGGAAAAGAGGATTGGCTGAAGCGCAGTCAGACAAACCAGAAATGGCTGTCTGCTGCAGCAAACTACAGAAAGCGCTGATGAGTCAGATAAATGGGAATATGCTGATAGGCATCTTGTTTGCCCACAGATGCTAGGTATTCCCCCATATCAGTTTGTCGATTACCAACCTTGCAGGTTCCATGCAAAATTTTGGAATTTAAAGATATTTGTAGAAGGATTTTCAGTTCAGAATATGATGAAGAATAAGATGAAGAATGTTTTACTATCCAAAGTTAAAACAGCAAGGACAGAAGATTTAATAGATGGAAAGATAAAAAAATTACTTAAGGTCCGCTTTAAGTGCCCTGCGTTTTGAGGACATAGAGGTTCCTGAGGTGGAAGATTTTGAAATCTTCTGCTATTAAAGTAAAACCTTTTCTCTCATGATATCTTTTATGAATTGCTCAAGTGCCTCCCCAAAAAGACGTCTGCCTTGAAAGGGCATAAGTGTGGGGTGCTTTTTGCAGGCAACCAGACTTTCAGCCACAAGATTCAGCACATGTGAAAGGTGATTAGAGCCATTCTGGAAATCTGTCTTATGACATGTTCTAGGGCATGGGTGCTCAAAATGTGGCTGGCCCTCCAGTTGTTGTGGAACTACAAGTCCCTTGAGGCATTGCAAGCCACTGACAGTTACAAGTTTGACTCCCAAAGACAGAGACATGATGGGACTTCTGTAACAGCTGGAGGGCCACAGGTGGAGCACCCATGTTCTAGGGCAGCCATCAAATTTTCCACTCGCCTACTCGCATTTTGCAAGTGGAAAATTATTGCAGGCGAGCGTGGGCTGCTTCTGAGCTGTCTGTCACAGGCGCTGGGTCAGGAGGCGGGACTGTGCATGACCGCGAGCAGACAATTCAAATGAAAGCTGTAACAGTGGGCAATCCTCACTCTGTGATGATCCGGCCGCCCTCTCTCTTCCTCTGCACAGATGGGCACAGGCGAGGTTGCACTGGTGGGCACTGGTCACGCTGCAATGATGGGCACAGGCGAGGCTGCATTGGTGAGCACAGGTCATGCTGCAATGATGGACACAGGTGAGGCTACATTGGTGGGTACTAGTCACACTGCATTGATGGGCACAGGTGAGGCTGCATTGATGGGCACTGGTCACACTGCATTGATGGGCACAGGTGAGGCTGCTTAGACGGACACAGGTGAGGCTGCATTGATGGGCACAGATCAGGCTGCATTGATGGGCACATGTGAGGCTGCATTGATAGGCACAGATATGGTTGCATTGATGGGCACTGGTCAGTCTGCATTGATGGGCACAGATGAGGCTGCATTGATGGGCACTGGTCAGTCTGCATTGATGGGCAAAGATGAGGCTGCACTGATAGGCACTGATAAAGTTGTTGTTCATATTTATTTTTGTAACTTAATTCTGTATAAAACATTTAAGTTTATTAAATTTAATTTCATGAGATAATTTATGAGGGCATGTTTAGGGGTGGAATTAGGGGCGGGGCAGGGCCTGGGTGGGGAAATTGGTGACGAGTAACCCGTAAGGCCTGGCTAGTAGCTCAGTACTTGAAATTTTGAGCCCTGTTCTAGGACATCCACACAAAAGAGCAGAGCAGAAGGTAACTGCTCCATTAAAGCAAGGTCCTGGAATATGGGATCCTCCTGGTTGTTCATTGCCCTAATCCAGTTAGCTGCAGTTTGACATACTGAAATTGCAGCTAGAGCTGGTTGCGGAGCAGAGTCTGCCAAAGTAGAGTACGGAGAGCCTTCACAAGCTGTCTGCAGAATCTTTGAATGAAGGAACATTATCAGCTGGTACAGTGAGATGTTTAAGACTGAGACTTCAGGATCAACTACAGGAACAGGCCACTTTTTAATCAATTCTATTTACACTGGACAGAGTTCAGCAACAATTTTTGGAAGAGTAAAAATATTTTCTAGAGTGATCCAATCATCATAGATTGCCCATTCTATTTGTTCATGAAGGAGAATGTCTTAACAGATTTTTCGGGTCTCTTTGAGGCATGGCAAGATGGACTAGAATCTAGAACGACAGTGCCAAAGCCTTTGTTAATAGCAGCAGTAAGATTATCCACCAGGGATGAGACGAACCCCCCCCCGTTTCGGTTTGCACCAGAACTTGCGAAAAGGCAAAAAATTCATTCGAACACCATTAAAGTCTATGGGACACGAACATGAAAAATCAAAAGTGGTCATTTTAAAGGCTTATATGCAAGTTATTGCCATAAAAAGTGTTTGGGGACCCGGGTCCTGCCCCAGGGGACATGTATCAATGCAAAAAAAAGTTTTAACAACAGCAGTTTTTTCAAGAGCAGTAATTTAATAATGCTTAAAGTGAAACAATAAAAATAAAATGTTCCTTTAAATATTGTTCCTGGGGTTGTCCTTAGGGTTGCCACATCATCCCTTTAATCCAGGACACACATTAATTACACACTTTCTGTGGCTGATTAAGGTGGTAATTAAACTCACTTGGTGCCTTATCTGCAATAAATTAGCCTCAGAACCTGTATAATTCATATGTGTCGTGGATTAAAGGGATGATGTGGCAACCCTAGGTGTCCTTAGTATGCCTGTAAAGTTGCTCATTTTTCCCATGTTTATAACAGTACCGCAACAAAATGACATTTCTACAGGAAAAAAAGTAATTTAAAACTGCTCGCGGCTGTAATAAATTGTCGGTTCCTGGCAACATAGATAAAAATTATTGAAAAAAACGGCATGGGTCCCCCCCGTCACTCGCACCCAAATAGCATGGGTCCCCCTTCAGGTCTGGTATGGATATTAAGGGGAACCCTGCACCAAAATTAAAAAATGGCATAGGGCCCCCCCAAAATCCATACCAGGCCCTTCAGGTCTAGTATGGATTTTAAGGGGAACCCCGAGCCAAAAATTTTAAAAAAATGGTGTAGGGGTCCCCCCAAAATCCATACCAGACCCTTATCAGAGTACGCAACCTGGCAGGCTGCAGGAAAAGGGGGGATGAGAGAGCGCCCCCCCTCCTGAACCGTACATGGCCACATGCCCTCAACATGGGGACAAGGGCCTCACCCCCACAACCCTGAATGTGTAGGAGTACAATGTACCCGATACCCATTCACATAGGGGGGGCCGGGATCTGGGGGTCCCCTTGTTAAAGGGGGCTTCCATACCCACACAACCACCAGGCAAGGGTTGTGGGGGTGAGGCCCTTGTCAGCATGTTGAGGGCATGTGGCCCAGTACGGTTCAGGAGGGGGGCCACTCTCTCCTCCCCCCCTTTTCCTGTGGCCTGCCAGGTTGCATGCTCAGATAAGGGCCTGGTATGGGTTTTTGGGGGACCCCTATGCCATTTTTTTTATTTTGGTTCGGGGTTCCCCTTAAAATCCATACCAGACCTGAAGGGCCTGGTATGAATTTTGGGAGGACCCCTACGCCATTTTTTTATTGTGGCGCAGGGTTCCCCTTAATATCCATACCAGACCTGAAGGGCCTGGTATGGATTTTGAGGGGACCCCACGCAATTTTTTTTTAAATTTGGGTGCGGGGCTCCCCTAAATATCCATACCAGACCTAAAGGGCCTGGTAATGGACTGGGGGGAACCCATGCCATTTTTTTCAATGATCTATATTGCTGGGACCCGGCCATACATTACAACCGCGAGCAGTTTTAAATGACTTTTTTTCCTTTAGAAATGTCATTTTGCTGTGGTACTGTTATAAACACAGGAAAGATGTGCTACTTTACAGGCATACTAAGGAGACCCCCCCCCCGGCATGATATTTAAAGGAATATTTCATTTTTATTGTTTCACTTCAAGCATTATTAAAATCACTGCTCCCGAAAAAACAGCCGTTCTTCAAACTTCTTTTTGCATTGATACATCTCCCCTGGGGCAGGATCTGGGTCCCCAAACACTTTTTATGGCAATAACTTGTATGTAAGCCTTTAAAATGAGCACTTTTGGTTTTTCATGTTAGTGTCCCATAGACTTTAACGGCGTTTTGCGGCTTTCGAATTTGCTGCGAACGCCGCACATTGTTCACTGTTCAGCGAACACCCTATGTTTGAGATGAACTTATGTTCGACTCGAACATCGGGCTCATCCCTATTATCCACATTAGCAAGGTGCATGAAGCTCCCCCTTCAGGTATAAAAGAGTGATGGGGAGAGAATCTTCTTCAACATCCTCCTCATTCTCTTCAGCCTCATCAAGGGCAGGCATATTGGGATCGGAGATGGAGGAACTGGAGAAAGGAGCATAGCGTTTTGTAGCCCTGGAAAAAGATGGCTCTATTAGTTGTCTGAGGCATTGTGACATAGATAGAGAAGATTCTGCTTTTGTCACATGGGCTACTTGTGTCCGAGTTAGAATTAGATTTAGATGCACAGACCGGTCTTAAAATCAGTTACTACTCCAGCACAAGCTCATCACTCTGGTTAAACTGGTTAAATGTTGTGCAGGTCTTCAACAAAATTAATGTTCCCCTGAAGTTTGGCTCTAGCTCCTTTTTGCCTAGTTTCTGGTATAGCTACGGGTGAGGGTATTCCCCTGTGGGGTACTCACAGAGTAGGGTGTTAAATGTACAGTACATATTTAATTTGGTATATTCGGTGACCAGATTGAATATTCCCAAAATCTTTAACACAGCATTATTTTCTGATCTATTGAGTGAGTTACTTAAAGATCTCAGGATTCTCACCTTTTTATTTTCCTGGCAGCTAAGACCACCATAGTGCGAGCATGGAAACTGCCTAGCATTGGTGAAAAACAAAATTTCCTGGATCATAATAAATTGGCTAGCATCCTTCGTGACCAACACCTTTTTAAAAAGGTTTGGAACCTCTGGATTAGATTCCTCCAGTCCCCGTGAGGGGTGGGATGGAAGGGGTTGGTGGTTTGGAATATGGTGATCGGCTGTAAATATTCTTTTCTCTCTCATCCCTTTCTTTTTCTACAATTTCTAACTTCTATCTGATCTTCTTATGTACGCTTGATGTGGGGTACAGGATTACCTTTACCCTAATTTATATGGAAATGTGGTGTTCCCCAGTTTAGCATTGGCAATTTTGGTTCCATTATACAGAAGCCATTTTTATAAGATCCCCTCCCCATTCCCCTCTTCCTTTCTTCCCATTTTGGAAACATATATAAATAATAGTACTGAATTGTCATAAATGATAGTATCAACATTACTATGCCTACAGTTGTTAGACCACGTTAACCACTGCACTTCATGCTTTTCGCATGTCTTTCATCTTGCCCCTCCAGGCAGAGATGGTCATGGACAGTCACTATAATATTTTTTAGTCGTGGTATGATCATAATACGATGGCTTTGATAATCCCCATTGTAACACTATTGCTTGATGTTTATTTGTACAATTGAGTAATTCATTGTTTGTCTAAATCTCTTTTCAATAAAAAAATCATCGGAAAAGAATTTTAGCTCAGAGATTGAAGAGTTTACACTATAAATTGAATACATTCCAATTTGCCAGCTTTTACATAACATAGATACAGCATGACCCCATCTTACCTGTCCACAACACTGGAATGTATATAAAGTCGAAGCTTCAACATGGGAGGTGCATGTGCTTAGTCTGAAAATACAGAGTTTCTAAAGTTTATGGAGAAATGGAGAATGCAGGAACACAGGGAGAAGCTCAGACTTAATTTATTGATCGTTTGTCGATCTTACCATCAGTTCACTTAAAAAAAAATTTCTATTGCTGTATAGAAAAAAAAAAACTGGTTTGCTTACATACCATAAAATGCCTGCTTATCATAACATATTGGTTAAGGTGAGAGGAAGAAACCAACTTGAGAAGAAAAAAGGCCTGAAGCCTCAGGTCAACCTGGTCTCTGTGTAGCACAAAAAAGGGGTTTTTATAGGTTAAGGCCAGGAACTCAAATTCGCCTTGCAGAAGTGATGGCAACCTTAGAGTATATAGAGGAATATCCCTGATAGGTTTAAAGGGCACTTTTATGAAGGACTGACAGAACCAGGTTGAGGTCCTACAGTGTCATTAGGGGACATACAGGGGGGAGAGGGAGCAATGCCCCCAAGAAGAATCACCAGGGCTGTAATTTGATCCAGACTGTAGAAAATAATGGAGAATTAGGTATGCTGTCTTTTAAGACCTGGGCTTCAACAGCTACGCTGTTACAGTTGACAACTGTGAAGCAGCATTATAAACCACTCCTTGAGGTAGATCTGCAAACCGGGAAAGCCTTCAGGGAGTCTGATTGAGTCAGAGTACCACATCTGTATGGGCCACACAGCGATGCGATGAGTATCACTGGAAATGCCCTCCACCTCGATCCTGCATAGCAGTCATGGGTGGTGTTTTAGAGAAGGAAAAGCATAGAATCAAGTTGAGCTGATCCCATGGAGTCACCAGAGTAAAACTACTACTACAGATAGTATTTTGTATGACCTCCATGATTTCTAAGTACAGCACCAAGTCTTCTAGGCATGGAATGAACAAATTGGTGACATATTGCAACATCTATCTTTTTCCATTCTTCAAGAACGACCTTTTAGATGGATGGAGAATGATGCTCAACTTATCTCTTCAGAATTCCCCATAGGTGTTCAGATCAGGAGACATACTTGGCCACGGAATCACTTTAATCCTGTCCTTCAGAAATGCAACAGATGTGTGCATTGGATCAATGCGATGTTGGAAAAGTGCACGACGAACAAGGGCATGGAGTGATGGTACCATCTTCTCTTTCAATATAGAGCAGTACATTTGTAAATTCATGATACCATCAATGAAATGCAGCTCCTCGACACCAGCAGCCCCACAGAAGGACATTGCCACCACCAAGCAATTTTTCTTTGTACTCCTAACCTTTGCGACGCCATACAGTTTTGAATTCATCAGTTCCAAAAACATTTACGTTGGTCTCATCACTCCAGAGTACAGAGTCCCAGTAGTCTTCTTCCTCTTTTTCAGCATGGGCCCTGGCAAATTCTAGGCGGGCTGTAGGAGAGGCTTCTTTCATGGATGACACCCATGAATGCCATTACTATGCAGTTTATTCCGTATTGCGTCACGGGATACAATCACATCAGTTTGGCTTTCTACTTCTTTAGCTAACTGCAGTGCAATTGCATGCTGATTTTCTTCAACCCTTATCAGCAGAAGACACTCCTGTCAAGGTGTTAACTTCCGTGGAGGGCCTGGATGTCTGTGTGAGATGGTTGCAGTTCCATCTTTAAATTTTTGTATCACTTTTGCTACAGTATTTTGACTAAGTAAGGCTTTGCTGATCTTCTCGTAGCCTTCACCTTTCTTGTCTAAAGAAATTATTTTGTTTCTAAGGCCTTGTGACATTTCTCTCCCATGTGGTGTCATTGGTGTCACTTATACCTAAGTTACCTCTAAAGGTAGACCCATAATGGGGAAAATAATAAACCAAAGCCTGCGTCAGATGGCTATTTGGGAGTTCAGAAGGTACTACTCTGGGGCACCCCTGCATGACTGAGATCCCTGTGATTTCTTGGAACGTTCCTGGACTCAGCACCCCTCATAAACGCATGATTTTTTTACTGCCTTAAAAAATTTCCACCCGGGGTTGTCTGAAATACCCTTGGGTGGGATGGGCTTGTTTTCTCGGGGTGTGAGTGTTCTGGTACATAGCTTATTGAATTACCAGGAATATGATGTTAATATTGATTCTGAAGGAGGCTTTGTTTTTTTTGCATTGTCATATTGGGGTTTTGCCGTGTATTTTGGCTTGTATATACATTCCTCCACCCTTCACTGAGGCAATGCTCCAGCTTCTGTTGTCCTAATTGGAGGGGAGGCCGGACCTTCTGTTACTGATTGTTGGGGATTTTAATAGCGGGCTGAACCCTTCTATTGATAAACATCCAGCTCCTCAGGATCCTATTTTAATGAGGGGAACCCCTCTGTTGCGGTTGTTGAATGAAGTGGGATGGGTTGATATTGGGAGGCATAGTAACCCTCTTGATAAACAATTCTCATGTTTTTCAAAAACTCACGGTACTCTATCCAGGATCGACTTGGCAGTGGGTAACTTGGTCATGCTCCCCCATCTATCTCAGAAATCATGTATAAGCCCCGCAGTGTGTCGAATCATTCACATCTGGTGATACGACTTATAGTTTCCCCACCCTTTCAACTGTTCAGGACGCCCTGGAAATTCAATTGCTTTTTGCTGAAATGATTTTCCTCTCCAGGGGAGCATTCACCAGTTCTTTGCCAACCAGAATCCTGATGATTCTACTCTCCTTGAATGGGAGGCGTTTAAAGCTTATTTGAGAGAACTCTTTTTTACAGAAATTACCAAAGTGAAAAGGGCTTCTTCTGTATTGCAAGAAGAAGTTGAGTCTCAAGTTCATATCCTGGAGACGCAATATGAACAGGACCCCACTGACTACACCTGGGAGGCTTTGCAGTCGGCTTGGTCTGCATACAAGCACCTGCTATCCTCCTTGGTGGAAAATGGGTTTTTCTCCAAATTTGCATTTGAGGAAGGGAAGTGCACGGGTCACCTTCTGGATCGCTAATTCTCAGCAGAGCTCCCCTGCTAGTGGAGCGATTAAAGACCGGACCGCCACCTAGTGCACTCCCCAGATCAAGTAATGCAAGACACTGTACCTCCCCAACTCCAGTTATTCTTCTTTAGTACTAGAGGAATATTTAAATGAAATTACATTTCCACTACTTGCTTCTGTTCAAAAGAGGGAATTAAACTCTCCCCTTACATTAGAGGAGTTGCAGGTGGCACTTGCTGCATTTCCTAACTGTAAGGCACCCGGGGAGGATGGTCGTCCCATAGAGATATATAAACAGTATTGCCACAATTACTGAAGGTCTTTAATTCAGCCTGGGAGCAGATAACTCTACCTCCCTCTATGTCCACGGACAATATTGTTTTAATCCTAAAACCTGGGAGAGGCCCGGTTGACCCAGGTTCATATAGACCAATCTCACTTCTACAGAGTGATATTAAACTCCTAGCGAAAGTATTGACAATCAGACTCAATGGGGTTATTACATCTATTGTGCACTCAGAGGAAGTTGGATTTATGCCCAATCCATCCACTGTGGTGAATATGAGAAGGTTGTGCCTTAATTCAAACCTTGGCTGATAACGTGGGACATAGGGCCTTGCTCTCACTAGATATGATGAAGGCTTTTGATAGCATCGAGTGGCCATATCTCTGGTGCTTAAAGGGCTTGGCTTTGGTGAGACATACATCTCCTGGGTTAAATTATTGTATTGTCATCTACAGGTAACACATTGCAGATGGGAAAAATTATATATCATCATAGGGGGTGCTCACAAAAATATGACAAGTTATGGGATTCATTGCTAGATGTACCTGGACTTGCCCTGGCGGATCTAACCATGGACAGGTTACTAAGATTTAATGTTAGATAAAAACTTATAAGGCATTATTGGTGGCTGGAATGGTAAAATGATTATATATATATAATCTTGTTATAGTTTCTGTATCTGCTTGACATTTATATATTAAGCGTGTACCCGACAGCATTTAAGCTGTGATTTTTTTTTTTTAATCCGAGTTTATTATTTTTGAAAGTTATTATATGCAAATTGACAGTATGCTATGTCATTTTGGGCCGTATTCTATTAAAAACTTTCTTTCTGGGGAAAAAAAAAAAAAAAGGAAGGGGGGCAACAAACGGGAAATTTTCCATGCCCACCTCAAAATGCATGTAGCGCTGATACACCAGAAAGATTGGGATATGGAAGCAAGCAACCTTAAGATTCACAGAGTCTCTCAAAAAGAGTCTCACAGATGAAGGGAAGCAATAACTGACCTTGTAAATTCCATGCAGAATGTTTGTACCCAAAGGAAAGTGTTGAGAACCTTTAGAAGAGTATGGGGCAAATGCCCCATTTTGCTTTGAGAACTAAGCAGGTTTAAGCAGAAACCCCGAAACCCTTTCTGCTCTGGAATAATGGCTTTAACCCTTTGAGAAAGGAGATGTACCAGAGAAATGCAGTGATCAGCTAGGCTTTTTGGAGAAGTTTACAGGTTTGACACATGAAGCAAAGTTTGAAATTCTTGTTGCCCTGGATACCACATTCTGGACCCCAGTATCTGAAATGCCTTTAAAGACTAAAAGATATCACCCACTCTGATAAATGGGGGATTCCCACATTGTGTGAAGGACTTGTTCAAAGGTTTGGAGGACTTTATAGTCCAAGACTTGCGGTAAAGGCCCCAAGCCTTTACCGCATTTGGGAAAAGCAAAAGGCCTCAGAGGTAGAGGGTTTCCCAAACTGGGGCATGCGTGACAATTTTAAAAAAGTGTTGCAATGTCACATTAAACTGTCGCAGCGCACACATTAAAGTTGAAGGGGATTGCTGGAAAACACTCTGTAAGGGTGCCAGGCTCCCCTTAACAGGAACAAGTTCTGTTGCTCATCAAGTAGCAGATGGCTAGAAACGTTCTAAAGCAGTGTATTATGCACATACCAGAACAAAAACAAGAAATTAGCATTTTGGCATTGCCCTAGAGAACCAGCTGATTATTGCTAAGGGTTTCACCTTACTTACCTGCTGGCTTATTTCCAATTATCCTGCCAGTGCAGTCTGTGCCTGTTTACTTCCTTATAGCAATTTATTTTCACTGCCTAATGACAGCTGTGTATCCAAGACTTTCCAAATAACGATTTGATACACAATGAGCTACATTCCTTGTTGACAGGTTGCTAGTAAAGACAGATACAGGACTTCTGTGCACAGCATTAAATACATTTGTGACCTGCAAGTCTTACAGGCTGTGTGTGTTTGTGTGTACTTGATTCAGCCTTGAAGCAACATTGTATCAACATGGCTTGACTCTCTGTTTGGGTTGTCTTTAGGTCCCTTTCAAACTTGTGCGACTTGGGACTGCAAAGTCGAATGACAAGTCATACCCCATGATTGCCAATGAGTGCCGTTGATATCTGTGCAACTTCACAGTAGTCCCTTCACTACTTTGGTCTGGCTTTGATGCGACTCGAGGTCCAAAGACCTCAAGATTGCACAGGCATTGCTTCAAGTCGTGTCAAAAATCACAGCCAGGTCGCACATGTGTGAAAGGGGCCTAACATGTGGACATTCAGCTGTTGGTTCTAGTCTCTGCTCATTTATAGCTGAATACATGGTTTATATTTATCACATCGTTTAGTATGTTCCATGATGTGTTGTTGATATACCATTTTTTGACAATGCTCAACTATATGCGGTTGGGTTTCTCCGATTGTATATGGATCCATGTGTGCCATTTAACTACTTCAATAGGCATGGTGAGTTTTTTTTAAAGTTGGAAAAAATTTGTCAAAATTTTCTCAAAAATGAAGAAATTAAATAATTTTTTTTTTCACATTTATCTTTTCATTTTTACACACACTGTCAACAGTACAGCATTACCATATGACTGTGTGGCAGTGTTTAGGGACACAGACTGGTGACAATATGGAAAAAAGAAATCATTTTTGTTTACTTTCTTTTTACAATTTCTATTCCATGAACAGTGAATATCTTGTTAGATTTAGCAGGTCTCTTTGTACCCAAAGTGGCATGGTGAGACAGAGGAGAAACAAGTGGGCAATGCCGAGACTTTTGCTCACAGTAAATCAACATTTGCAAGCATATTGGGTAAAGTTATAACCTCACATATATAGGTGGCTGGGGGTGAGAAATCTTCCGCAGCCTGCTCCAACACCACTTCCAGGTCCTCTTCACTTCCTTCCTATGTCTGCCGCTTTCTACGGCAGGCATATCAGCATCTGAATTCGGTAGATACGGTTAAGCTGGGAAAGGAGCCTGGCATTTCTGAGCCCTGAACAGTGATGGCTGTATGAAAGCCCCTTAGTTGTCCAAGAAATTGTGACATAGTTGCAGAAAAGTCTGCCAAAGTCAGATAGGCTGCTTTGTCGCTTGCCTGAGATAGAGCTAGATTTAGATAGTTTAGTGGTGTTAAAACAGTCCGGCGCCAATGCAAAGGTAGCCGATTGAAGAATCTGAAGATAAAATAAGCCAGTTAAGCTAAGAGTGACTTCTCTGTAAGGGAAAAAAGATCCATCACCTTAGGACACTAGTGAAAAAATAAAACAAAAAAAAAAACAAACAAAAAAAACAAAACAAAAAAAAAAACACAAAACAGTATTTAGAGAGGTAGGTAGCGATCGGTTTATCTGTTCGCCTGGAGTTCAGCTTAAGCAGCCCATAGATGGTACAAGTTTCTTTCCTGCAACCATGGGTTGCAGAAAATAAATTTGCACGATTCCCCCATCAACACAGACAGTGCTGACAGGGCAAAACCCCCTTCCGAGCAATAGTCTTCTCCCGGCGGGTGGGGGAGGCCGTCCCCACCGGGAGAAGACAGTGATTGCTATAGCAGCCGCTTGCGATTATCGGAAATGAATCTGGCAGGCTGGTTGATCAATCAACTTGATACATTCAGCCTGCCCATTAATGGTTCAAATGTTGTCCAGTTCCTTCCTGCTGAACCGGCCTGAGATTTGAACAGTGTATGGCTGGCCTTAGAGTCCATTTACACCAGGGGTCATAGTTACATAGTAGGTGAGGTTGAAAAAAAGACACAAGTCCATCAAGTCCAACCTATGTGTGTGATTATGTGTCAGTATTGCATTACATATCCCTGTATGTTGCGGTCATTCAGGTAATTATCTAATAGTTTCTTGAAGCTATCAATGCTCCCCGCTGAGACCACCGCCTGTGGAAGGGAATTCCACATCCTTGCCACTCTTACAGTAAAGAACCCTCTACGTAGTTTAAGGTTAAACCTCTTTTGTTCTAATTGTAATGAGTGGCGGCGAGTCTTTTTAAAATCTCTTCTGCAAAAAAGTTTTATCCCTATTGTGGGGTCACCAGTACAGTATTGGTAATTTGAAATCATATCCCCTCTCAAGCGTCTCTTCTCCAGAGAGAATAAGTTCAGTGCTTGCAACCTTTCCTCATAACTAAGATCCTCCAGACCCTTTATTAGCTTTGTTGCCCTTCTTTGTACTCGCTCCATTTCCAGTACGTCCCTCCTGAGGACTGGTGCCCAGTACTGGACAGCAAACTCCAGGTGGGTCCTCAAACTTTTTAGACAGGGGGCCAGTTCATGGTCCCTCAGACTGTTGGGGGGCCGCACTATAGTTTAAAAAAAAATATGAACTAATTCCTATGCACACATCTTATTTGTAGTGCAAAAAAAAAAAAAAAAATACAGAAAAAAAACCCAGCACAATATTTAAAATAAAGAACAATTGTAATCAATATGAACTTATCAGTATTTCACAGACTCCCCTCATTACAGAACCACTCCCAATCACAGACCCCCCTCTCCATCACAGACTCACCCCATAACAAAGCCCCCCCATGACAGATCCCCCCATCACAAAGCCCCCCAACACAAACTCCTCTCCATCACAAAGCCCCACATAACAGATTCCCCCAATAACAGACTCCCCCATCACAGATCCCCCCATATCAGTCCCCCCCCCCATAGCACAGACTCCCCCATAACAGACTCCGCCATCACAGATCCCCCCATAGCACAGACTCCCCCATAACAGACTCCGCCATCACAGATCCCCCCATATCACAGATCCCCCATAACAGACTCCGCCATCACAGATCCCCCCCATATCACAGATCTCTATATCACAGATCCCCCCCCATATCACAGATCTCTATATCACAGATCCCCCCCATATCACAGATCTCTATATCACAGATCCCCCCCCCATATCACAGATCTCTATATCACAGATACCCCCCATATCACAGATCTCTATATCACAGATCCCCCCATAAAAGACTCCCCCATATCACAGATCCCCATATCACAGATCCCCCCCATATCACAGATCCCCCATCGCATATCCCCCCCCATATCACAGATCCCCCATCACAGATCTCCCCCAATGTCACAGACTCCCCATGTCAGATCTCCCCCCCAGTCACAGACTCCCCCCCCTGTCAATATTACACTGCCGCCCCCTATAAAATCACAGCACTCCCACTCAACACTTACCTGTATCACGCAGGATACGAGGCATAGCAGGTCCGGACGGAGGGCGGGACTTTGGAAGTGAGGGGCAGGTGATTGGTTCCTGGGACCGCCCTGATGCCTAGTAACCAATCACCTGCTTCTTAGCACAGAAGGTCCTTTGTCCGGGCCTGTCATGTTTCCCGTCCTGTGTGATGGAGGGAGCAGAGGTGCAATGTTAAAGGGGCAGTCCGCGGGCCGGATAAAAAACGGGCCGTAGTTTGAGGACCCCTGATTTACACTATTAAATTGGACAAATTGGACAAATTAATGTGCATTGCATAAGGGCAGTCTATTCATCTGGATGGTCTGTATACACATCAAAAAAGGTACACCTAGAATTTTTGGTAGCACATCAAACTACAAGTCTGTTGGCAAGGTGTGCTACAGTGACTTTCAGATTGATTGCCACCACATCATACCAAAGTACGTTGCTGTGATTTGAAGTAGTGTACACATTAGCACATTAACTTCTTTCGTACCCCCCACCACACATATACTGCAGCAGGGCGACCCAGCTGTGCAAAACAACATACCTGTACGTTGTTCGCGCTTCCTGGTCTGGAGCATGCACGCCTGCCGCCGGCTCCCGCTGTGAATGGACACAACGGGAGCCAATCAGTGGGTCCAGCAGCCACGATGGCCGCCGACTACCGGCGATTGTTTGGGGGAATGACAGAACGGCGGTCTACCTATATATACAGGCACGCCATTCTTCTGTCCCAGAGGAAGAGAGAGATCTGCGATTCCTACTAATTAGGAACACAGATCTCTGTCTAGTGAGAGCATCCCCCACACAGTAAGAAAGCACACCTAGGGAACACATTTAATCCTTTGATTGCCCGATGTTTACCCCTTCCCAGCCAGTGTCATTCATAGTGTCAGTGCTTTTTTTTTTTTAGCACTGATCACTGTATTGGTGCCACGGGTCCCCAAAAAGTGTCATTTCATGTCCAATTTGTCTGCTGAAATCCCGCTAAAAATCGCTGATCCCTGCCATTACTAGTAAAAAAACAAAAAAGGGTCTCTAAATCTATCCCATAGTTTGTAGACGCAATAACTTTTGCACAAACCAATCAATATAAGAAAATTGGGATTTTTTTTTTTTTTTACAAAAAATATGTAGCCGAATACAAATGGGACTAAATTGATGAAGAAATTAGATTTTTTACATATTTGGATTGGATATGTTTTATAGCAAAAAGAAAAAAAATTTTTTTTTTTCAAAATTTTTGCTCTTTTTTGTTTACAGCGCAAAAAATAAAAACCGCAGTGGTGATCAAATACCACCAAAGGAAAGCTCCATTTGTGGTTAAAAAAAAAAAAAAAAAACACATCAAATTTTGTTAGGGTACAATGTCGCATGACCGTGCAATTGTCAGTTAAACTAACGCAGTGCCTTATCATTAAAAATGGCCTAGTCATTAAGGTGGTAATTCCTTCCGGGGCTGAAGTGGTTACAATCGTGTGAATGGGCCCTTAACACAGGGCTTCAATTCAAGCACTGCACGCCTTGCTTTGATACAGTCTAGTGTTTATTGTATGTTATGGAAGGTACACTTGAATTTCAAAAAGTTAAAACATATAAAAGTGGTTAAGGGAAAAAGAACAATGTATGAACATTTGATAAATGCATGAGAATGTCATACCATATAGCAGATTACAATGGTAATGTTAATACCAACAGAGCATTATGGAAATTAGTTGAATAAAAAAAAATACTATGCTTTTTACAAACATCTGCTGCTTAAAATACCGGAAAGGAAGTCTGTACTGTAAATAATGAGTAGTCACAGAATGTGGAGAGATGATTTTTTTTTTTTTCAATTTTTGTTTTAGAACTTACTGCAAAATGCAATGGGGGAAAAAAAAAAAGGAAAAGATGTAAATGGTGCAATTACTTCACAGAAAATCACAGAATCACCTAACCAAACCGTTATCGATAAGAACATAAAAAGGTACAGATTATAACTCTCCTATATGAAATAATTTACACACATATGTCACCTATATCACCATCTAAAATAATCACTAAATACATTTCTTTGAAATAATAAACAAGCAATAATATTTCAGCATGATGAGTTATCAAAAACAAAACAAACAAAAAAAAAAAAAAAAAGCAAAAAATAGTGTTTTGTTTTAGTTTGTCCCCTCATTTTTATTTTATTCTCTGGATGAAACTGTTCTGAAACTTTTTAATTTTTTTGTATTTTTTTTTCTGTAATGTAGTGCAACCAACCAAGCTTATCTGGTAGTACAACTGCAAAAAAAAAAAAAAAAAAAAAGAAGAAACCACTTGTCAAAAATACTTGTACAATGGAATGGGGGGGAAGAATTTAAGTCACAAAACCATTTTCATTTCCCAATCATTCAGGAAAAAATACTCCACAGTTTTCAGGCTGAACAAGCTTGTGCCGTGTTTTCACAAAGTAAATGTTTATGCAGAGGATGTAACACTCTGTTTGTAAACTGCGTGGTAAGCGTTTCTCAGTAAGACGTATGGGAAGCAAGATTCCAGCAAGTCCATGGTCAGGAATGGTGACTCTTGCACAATCTGTGTGAGCAGAAACAAATGTGTTTATTACATCAATCACCGCATTATACAAAAAAGTTAGGACATTTGAACAATCACTAATTTAGACAGTTATGCTTGAACAAGTTGGGTGAATGAACTTCTTTGCAAGCATACCAGTTGTATTTATTTTTTTATTAACTCTTAGCTTGCATCCTGTAAAGATTTTTTTAAAATCAAACCCCTACTTTACGCAGTTATTTGTAGCAACTTTCAAGCAAACTGTGACCATTAAGGACTCATGCACACAGGATGATGTTTTGCTCCTGGCAGAAAAAAAAGCTTGCCTAAAGTCATGTTTTCCACAGGCGTTTAGGCGCATTAAGCGTTTGGGCTTTCATAGATTCCATTAGCCAGAACGTTAATTTATTCTTGCTACTGGTATGCATGAACACGCTTATTTCTTCTGCCCAAAAGTTCCTCTCCTAAACGCGCTGGTGGTGCATTTTTTTCAGCCTCAAAACTTTTCCTCTTTCAATATGCCTGTAAACACCTGTGTGTGCATGGACACATAGGCTAACAGAGATGCGCTTACAGGCTGGGGAAAAATCAAAATCAAAAACGTCTGTAAAAGTGGCATTTTCAAAGGGATAGTAAACTCTGTTCCACCACTTATACCTACAGGTAAGCCTTATTATAGGCTTAACTGTAGGTATAAGTGGTGGAACAGAGTTTACTGTTAATATCTCCTAAACTTGCACTGCTTAGGAAATATTCAGAATGCATGCAGCTGGTAACGTCACCGGCACATGCACTCTGATGGTCTGGCATACAGTACCTGACCTTCAAGGCCTGTGCTGTAAACGGTGGCTCCCGTGCACATGCGCGGGAGTGACATCATAGTGTCACAAACTTGGGGGGAAGATGGAAGCCCTCTCAGCTGTGACAGCGTGGAACTGGAGGACTTCACTCAAAGGTAAGTTTCTCATAATGTGCTAGTATCGAATGCATACTAGCATATTATAACATTCCCTAGCAGTGTTTTTGTTTACCCACCAGCTGCGATTTACCATTGCTTTAAGCCCTGCGTGCATGAAGCCTAATTTTTCGCAATTCAAGGGTCAGTCCATTTTAAAATAGAGTCAATTGACTTCACACATTTCAGCTTTGTATCATTGCTGGAGGCATAAATTGCCCAGCAACTTTAGATGGTTATGGAAAAATATCCAGGCACCCGATTTCCCAGGTCCACCCATTCATTTCAACTGGCTTACCCCTGACAGTTGATATTACCTGCTACAGTATTAAAATGGTGATTCTTCAGTGGAAATGACTGAAAGGGATGAGCATGGGATGAAAATCCCATAAATATGTATTTGCAATCAAAATTTTAGTGTAGGGTAGACTAATCCTCAACACCAGTCATTAAAAAAAAAATTTAATTTGTAATGTGTGAAATTGCTGCATGTAGAGTAACATAAAACAGCTACCCAAGGGCAATCTTTTTGCAAATGCCAATTTTTGGAGAGAAAGTCCAGGACAACCATGCTCCAGCCCACTCCTCTTGTCTCAGTATTGGTCACTGGGGCACCCACACTGATTAAAGCTAAACTACAGGTACAACTCTAGCAAAAACTTCCAGGACTAAGCTTCTGGTGTTCACAGCTAAAGTATCTGGAAATGATCTACCTGAAGGAGCAATCAACAAGCGTGGAGCTTTTACTGAGCTATCTTGTAAGTTGTGCAAGTTTTGTGAGATGTGAAGAAATGACTGCAGGACATACCATATCTAGCAGCAAATAAACAGATTCTCGGTTTCTTGTTGTTGTTTTATCAGTCTCTTGGCCAATTTTCAGGAGGCTAGAAGATGCCAGCTGTGAGAAAATAAGCACAGTGGAGAGAAACATAAGTACACAGGTTCGCTGAACGGGTAAAAGAAGATGCACATACAAATGGATATGGGGTCATTTTATCAGGGATCCACTAGACTGTCTTTACACATCAGCAAGACAGCTGAAAGGCCTAGATTTAGGTATAAATCAGTATGTACCTCTGGATATAGTTTTTCCCTCCAGTGTTGCCTAAAAACCTTTCAAAGTGGTGATTCCAATACGGACTCTCTGTGTCCGTATCTGCATAGCTATTAACAATTTCCGCTCACTGTACTTCTTCCCCCCTCAGGTGCCACATTTGGCACCTTTTGGGGGGGAGGGGGAGACGGGACAGGATACCTGTCTTTCACAGGTATCCTGTTCCCACTTCCGGGAGCCTCAGCCGCAGGTATTGACGTCACCATCTGGACTCCCTCCTCCTCCTCCCCAGGCTGCCGGGCCAGTAGGAGAGAGAGGAGTGGAGCCTTGCGCATGCGCAGCAGGGTTCCCAGGGTGAAGCCGTGAGCCTTCACTGCCGGGTTCCCTTACTCGCAATGGAGGTGGCATGCACGCGACATCAGCTGCGGTGCCAACATCACTAGACTCCAGGACAGGTAAGTGTCCGATTATTAAAAGTCAGCAGCTGCTGTACGTGCAGCTGCTGGCTTTTAATTTTTGCAGCGGTGGGCGGACCCTCCACTTCAAGTTGCTCAGGCACTGAGCATTGTATTGTGGGACAGGTGTATGCTCAATATACACTTCACATAAGAACATTTCGTACATTTTTTATGCATTCTTTATCTTTGCTTTTCTTTGAATGATTTAATCGCTCACATGCACTGTCAATCAGTTCTTGACATACAGGCATACCCCTTTTCGTTCCTAACTTGTCCTTCCGAACAAAGGATATCCCTGGATATTTGCAGTCCAGTCGTGTGAGCCATCTAACCAGGTTTCTGTTACTCCCACAAAGTCAATATTGCCCTTAAAGTGGAAGTAAACTTTTTTTTTTTTTTATAAACCTGTGTATGTATATGTATATTAGTGCTGCCCAATTCTGGCCAAAATTAGAATCACGATTTTTTTGCTTAGAGTAAAAATATCACGATTCTCTCGATGTAAACTCTTTCACATTATACGATAACGATTCTTGATTAATCGTGCAGCTTTAAATGTAAATGTATATATATATATATATCTCTCTATATTACAATAAGGCTTACCTGTAGGTACAGTGAACATATCCTAATCATACACCGTTTAGGAGATATTCACACTGCATGCAACCTGTGATGTCACTGGCGCATGCGCTCTGAAGGGAAGGCATACCTGCGCCATGACTCCCGCGCGCAAGCTGGAAGGCTTCGTTCTAAGGTAAGTATTTTATATTGTGCTAGTATGTGATGCATACGAACACATTATGTCATTGTCTTGCAGAGTTTAAAAACAACAAAAAGTGCGGTTCACTAGCGCTTAAAAAAAAAAAAAAAAAAAAAAACGACAAATACTGCAGCTGCTGACTTTTAATAACCGGACACTTACCTGTCCCAGGGTCCAGCGATGCGGGGGGAACGAAGCCCCGCTCGTCTCCCCCTCTGCTCGGCAGGGCCGGCATTGTAACTGTGGCTTCACAGCCGGGCACCTACTGCGCATGCACGAGCCGCGCGCTGTGACTGGCCGGGCAATCATCTGCGACCTGTCACATGTCCCAGATGATTGCCTAGAGGGAGAGCGTATCTCCCTTCCTGCACCAAGGGAAGTGACGTCAGGAGCCCAGTCGCCGAAGGAGGCAGATTATGAGGGACCCCCTAAGCAAAAGGCATTAAAGAGGTGAGTAAGAAAAAAAAAAAAATTCTTCAAATGTTTTTTTATTTTTTATTCATGTCCATGATTTTTTTTTTTTTTTTTTGGGTGGAACTCCACTTTAAGATAGCAGAAATTCTAGATCTTCCATCTTATTATCCAGACTTCTAGCATTTTTTCTAACATACCTTTTACTTTTTTCTTTGTGTTAGGTATTTTATTAGTGCACACTCTTAGACTGTCGTTAGCATCAGACAAACTTCCAGAATTGGTCTTAGATAATGTACTTTCTCTGCTAATTAGTTAGTAAGCCATCTATCAAATCCAACTTATAGAGCAAATACTTGTCTTTTTTTAAGGTCATGTTGACTGCAAAGGCAATAAGATGCCAAAAAATTTGCAAAATTACAAGGTGCAGAACGAGCAGATTGAGCTCACGCAAAGTGAGCAAGTAATCAGATTAATCAAGTCTGTAAAAATTACAAAGCATTAGTGGTGCAAAAAAAAAAAAAAAAAAAAGACTGCGGTTTTGAGGTTTAAAAAGTTATCTGCCCAAAAAAGGCAAAAGAAAGTGAACAAAAAATCCTCAGTTTTACAATATACCATGTATTTGTTTTTTCCTCACTAGAGCCTTGATTGGGGCAATTTTGATGCTATGCCATTGCTTGGCCACTGCATACATTCGAAAATTATTATTATTATACGAGATTTATATAGCGCCAACAGTTTTCGCAGCGCTTTACAATGTATTAGGGGGACAACACAATTACAGTACAGTTCAATACAAAAGGTACAGGAGGGCCCTGCTCGTAGAGCTTACATTCTAAAGGGAGGGGGTGGTGGTACAAAAGGTAATAGCTGCAAACAATGATTTGATGGGGGTGGCTCAAGGACAGTTATGTGGGTGTGGGATAAATGAGTTTTCAGGGATCTCCTAAAAGGTGGACAGGGTAGGGGCTGATCGGACATACTGGGGCAGGAAATTCCAGAGGATGGGAGAGGCTCTGGAGAAGTCCTGAAGGCGAGCATGGGAGGAGGTAACAAGGGAATTAGAGAGCAGGAGGTCCTGGGAGGAGCGGAGGGGGCGATTTGGGCAATATCTGCAGATGAGGTTGGTAATGTAGATGGGGGCGATGTTGTGAATGGCCTTGTATGTTATGGAGAAGCCAGGAAAGCCGCCCGGGACCTGGATGGGGTAAGTGCGGGGCTCGCGGGCAGGGCTTTTTTATGGGATATGTTTTACATCAACAAAATTTCCACTGCACATGCATCTTAACAAATGAACATGAAAAACAATGTTTTCTAGAAATGGTTTCCAGATTTGTATATAGCAAATCTACACATCACATGTGACAATAAACCCAATGGCAGCTCTCAAGCACTTAGACGAGCATAAATAAATTAGGCTCTGACTGCATGGAGAAATATACCAAATGCCTGCATGACAAGTTATACGTACAGCCAAGAACTCCTTAAGACGATCCTCAATACTTCCTTTGTGAATGGTAAATAAAGCTGCAGCAATCTGGTTGATGGCCTTTGCCAGGCAGTGAATATTATTGCAGTGACCTAAATGAAAAAGAAAATTGTTAGTACATACACAGTTGCTATGCATAACAATGCATCTTTCTGGCTTATTGAACAACATTACAATACCTTCTATGGCAGGGCTGTACTGAGACATCACGTTGCTAGCCAAGGTTGGCAAAGACACGGCCACAAAGACCATGAGAAGGCAGGCAATTTTGTATTCTTCCTCTGGACTGATTGTTTCTGCAATGAAAGAGGAAATTGCTTTAGCTATACAACTTAAAGTGGTTGTAAAGGCTCAAGGTTTTTCATCTTAATGCATTAAGGTGAAAAGCCTATGCTGCAGCTCCCCCCCCCCCCCCCTCCGATGTGCATGTCTCTCTCCTCATTGGAAAGATTGACAGCAGCAGGGGCCATTGGCTCCCCCCCTGCTGTCAATCAAATCCAGTGGCACCTAGCAGGGGGTGGGGCAGAGTCCCGCTGTCAGCGTCTATGGACGCAGCAGCGGAACTTGAGAGCGAGCCCACACAGGTGATCCCATTGAAAGCAGCTTTCCATGGGGGCACCTGATAAAGAGGAGGGGCCTGGGGCACCCCAGAAGAGGATCGGGGCTGCTCTGTGCAAAAGCATTTTTTTTTAAATATAAAAAGAACAAAAGAAAAGGGTGATAGCAGTCCCCTCTTGAATAATACATACATACTGTTACAATCCCTATAAAGTTTTAATTGTATTTATATTGTTCTACAAAAGAAAATCACCTATCTCAAATGATCATGGCACTATGATCTGTGGCACCTGGGTTTTTTTCTGCTCAGTTAACTCAGAGGCACAGTTAACAAAACTTAAAAAAAAAAAAAAAAGTATCCAAAGTACAATAGACGTGATTGTATTTGACAAATGAATTCTGGGAAATGAATTGCACTTTAAACAGCAAGTGAGCACACTATAGTAGAAATACACAGAAAACGCATACAAAACACATGGGAAATGCATGCGTTTAATAAAAGGGAAATTATTAAAAAAAAAAAAACCAGACATGGCTACTACTGGTTCATCAGCTGCTTCACAAAGCTTCATTACATTTTCCTTAAATCGTGTTAAAAAGTTAAAATGTACAGTATATATGGTTTTTATTAACCAGATAGTATTACCAGCTGATGCTTTCAGGTCAACATCGCTTAGTTTTAACACTGCGCTTCCAACAAACTCATCTGTGGTTTTCTAATAAAACGGTGGTTGCCGCCACAAGAAGGTCCAAGTCAGATAAACAAATTGTGGATTGAAACTAATAAAATGAACAAACCACAAAAAAACTACCCCCAATGTATTTTCACAAGCAAAAACATATGTGTGAGGGGTACATGTTTAAAATACAGTTCATGACACTATAAAAGGAGCAAGTAAAGATTAAATATTTTCATCACCGGCAGAAATCATTACACCAGTTACTTTAGCATTGGGTTACTATTTTTTGTGCCCAACGTCGTTTTATAAAGTAGTAGGCGGATCTGCATAAAACATAATGACAGACTGCAATCCCTATAGGGATGTGGCTTAGCAAAAGTGTATGGTCCGCTATAAAATATGGTTGTTGATGCAGCTTCTTAGATTAAAGTGGAACTTTATATAGGAGGGGTGGATGAGCAAGTAGGCAGGATTTTTAATGCAGAAGAGACAGGTCTCTTGGTCTCTGATGCATTAGAGTTACTTACCTGCCTGTCTGCCCCTGTTGTGCACACACAACTCATTGTACAAATTTGGCAATGCTGAAGTTAACTGAACTCCAGCACATGCGTGGAAGTGACGTAATCTCAGCCTGGCCAATGAAAGCGGACAATCATTGAGACCCGTAAACCAGCCGCCTGAAGATATCAGCAGCCGGCGGGGAGCTCTGAGATTCTGCACCGCTGGACTGAAGGTGAGTATAGTTCCACTTTAAAGTTAAAAAGCTGGTATGAGACATACAATTAAAATGTAATCCATGAGTGGGCCACCGGGCTGTGTACCCCGTACATTCCAGAGAGTCCCCCAACTTATACACACCCTCACAAGCCCTTAGGCGGGCCCCGCTTCATCTACATACTTCATGAAAACATGGGGCTTCCAGAGCTCCTGATTACTCCCTTGGCGGGTCCTATAGAGCTATCCCTAGAAGAGCACTTTACATTAGATTAGTAGTAATGTATGTGTTTGTTCAACCCTCATATCGAGCATTGTTACTGAAATGACCCTGCGAGGCCATTGTTTACAGGATTTGCACTGTTGGACATGTCATGTAATGTCTTGTTCTAAAAATAAAAACTTATTATACAAAAAATGTAATCCATGTGGAGTGTTAACTGTATTGTATACTGTCTATTTTACATAAATTTAAAATTCTTCAGTAAATGTATAATCTTACTCATACAGAATTTTTACACTTTAAATTGTCATATGTATTTGCAGAATCTCTATGAGGTTTTGCAGTTTGGAAGTAAACCAATTTTTACAGCAACACAATCTGTATTCAAAACACAGGCAAATAAAGCATACTGCACATACAGTGGGGCAAAAAAGTATTTAGTCAGCCACCAATTGTGCAAGTTCTCCCACTTAAAAAGATGAGAGGCCTGTAAGTGTCATCATAGGTATACCTCAACTATGAGAGACAAAATGTGGAAACAAATCCAGACAATCACATTGTCTGATTTTTTAAAGAATTTATTTGCAAATTATGGTGCAAAATAAGTATTTGGTCAACAGCAAAAGTTCATCTCAATACTTTGTTATATATCCTTTGTTGACAATGACAGAGGTCAAACGTTTTCTGTAAGTCTTCACAAGGTTGTCACACACTGTTGCTGGTATGTTGGCCCATTCCTCCATGCAGATCTCCTCTAGAGCAGTGATGTTTTGGGGCTGTCGCTGGGCAACACAGACTTTCAACTATCTCCAAAGGTTTTCTATGGGGTTGAGATCTGGAGACTGGCTAGGCCACTCCAGGACCTTGAAATGCTTCTTACGAAGCCACTCCTTTGTTGCCCAGGAATTGTGTTTGGGATCATTGTCATGCTGAAAGACCCAGCCACATTTCATCTTCAATGCCCTTGCTTATGGGAGGAGGTTTGCACTCAAAATCTCACGATACATGGCCCCATTCATTCTTTCATGTACACGGATCAGTCGTCCTGTTCCCTTTGCAGAGAAACAGCCTCAAAACATGATGTTGCCACCACCATGTTTTACAGTAGGTATGGTGTTCTTCGGTTGCAACTCAGCATTCTCTCTCCTCCAAACACGACAAGTTGTGTTTCTACCAAACAGTTCTACTTTGGTTTCATCTGACCATATGACATTCTCCCAATCCTCTTCTGGCTCATCCAAATGCTCTCTAGGAAACTCAGATGGGCCCGGACATGTACTGGCACTGCAGGATCTGAGTCCCTGGCGGCGTAGTGTGTTACTGATGGTAGCCTTTGTTAAGTTGGTCCCAGCTCTCTGCAGGTCACCTGAGTTTTTGCTCACAGTTCTTGTGATCATTTTGACCCCACGGGGTGAGATCTTCCGTGGAGCCCCAGATCGTGAGAGATTATCAGTGGTCTTGTATGTCTTCCATTTTCTAATTATTGCTCCCACAGTTGATTTCTTCACACCAAGCTGCTTGCCTATTGCAGATTCAGTCTTCCCAGCCTGGTGCAGGTCTACAATTTTGTTTCTGGTGTCCTTCGACAGCTCTTTTGTCCACAACCTCAAGCAGTCACACTCCAAAATCCACTATGGTGAAGACCAGTGTCTTTTATACTGATAACAAGTTCAAACAGGTGCCATTAATACAGGTAATGAGTGGAGGACAGAGGAGCCTCTTAAAGAAGAAGATACAGGTCTGTGAGAGCCAGAAATCTTGCTTGTTTGTAGGTGACCAAATACTTATTTTCCACCATAATTTTCAAATACATTCTTTCAAAAATCAGACAATGTGATTGTCTGGATTTGTTTCCACATTTTGTCTCTCATAGTTGAGGTATACCTATGATGACAATTACAGGTCTCTCATCTTTTTAAGTGAGAGAACTTGCACAATTGGTGGCTGACTAAATACTGTTTTGCCCCACTGTATGCAAAGGCAACTTTAGATTTACCAACCAAGTTCAAAACCCCTTAAAGTATAACTAAAGACAAAATTTTTTAATTTGTTTTGGACAGAGTGGAAAGGGAACAGAAGGCCTATTATACACCGCTCCTACAGCGCCTCAAAGATGGTGCTTACAGGACTTTTTTTAGCATCCTGTCAGCGCACCGCTCCAGTGTGAAAGCACTCTGGCTTTCACATTGGAGCAAAAAAAAAGGCACTATTTTTAGCGTTATAGCGTCTGTAAAGTGCCTCAATGTGAAAGGGGTCTAAACATTGTAACGATTTGTCCTTTAGATCAAAGGAATACACTTTGATGTGTAAATGAGGGAAGTTTAACCACCTAAACACTAAACCTTTTTCTGACATTTGTTGGTTTCAAGTTAAAATATTTTTTTGCTAGAAAATTACTTAGAACCCCCAAACATTATATATATTTTTTTTAGTACAGAGAATAAAATGGTGGTTGTTGCAATTCTTTATGTCACACTGTATGTGTGCAGCACTGTATTTGTGCAGCAGTCTTTCAAATGCAATTTTTTTTTTTTTTAAATACACTTTAATGAATTAAAAAAACTAACCAGTAAAGTTAGCCAAAATTTGTTTGTATAAATGTGAAAAATTGTATGCCGTGAGAATCGTGATCTTTATTCTAAGCAAAAAAGATCACGATTCTCATTTTGGCAAGAACCGTGCAGCTCTGAGTGACAAAACAAATCTCTTGAGGAGGTTTAAAATACTTCAAAACAGATCAGACCAAAAATGAATGTACCACAGAAACAAGGGGGCTTCATGGGAGAAACAATCTGTGTGACATTTGCACAAAAAGTATTTAACCAAGGAATGAGAAACAATAGGGCTCTGAAACAGCATTTCCAAAGTTCCTTGATGAAAGTCAAAGCCAAAGACCTCTTTACATCAAACAGGAGAAAAGCCAAAATTCACCACACAACATACTGACAAGGATGAAACGTATGAGGTGAAATAAGCCTTCCTCCACATATGATGTCCTTTCCAGCAGGGTGACTTTCTAGTCTTGAGGAGAGTAAGAATCACAGAATCAGACACACCTCTACCCCTCAGGACATGGGCTTCAACGGCCAAGCAGTTTGAAGATGGGACTATTCGCTGCGAGGGGGATTTGCCTCTGACAATGGAAGACTGGCTTCAAACAACCACCTCCCAATTTGTTTCTTGCCAAAAAGTTCCACCAACCAACACTTAAGCCACAGAATCTCATGTGGACATACATCTTGCCCACTTGTGAAAATTGCCACATGGAGTCTTCAAAAGGCATTCACCAAGAAGGTCAAGGCTTTTGGAAAGCATTCCAAGATCTTCTGGGTCTGATCCTCTGAAAGAAAGCAAAGCATACACTCTGAGACTTTAAGGACTGGCGAACTCTCGCCATAGCCATCGCAGGCTGCAGGGACGTTCCTACCAGAGAAAGATGCCATAGGTTGGAGGCCCTCTAGAAGTTGTTTCGCTCTCTCGCTCTCTAAGGACTGGGACCACCAGGGTCGCAGCCACTGGGTATACCACAAGATATAGCACAGTGCTTTTGTCATGTCAATTGTCCCTTTCTATGTTGTACAATACCTGGTTGATCCTGCCTGTTCCCCCATTTAAACTGACCCCGTTCATCGTGGCTGCTGATCCATGATAGCGTGGTCAGATCACCTGCTTCCATCATCCTGCTCTCTCAACTTCTCTACATCTTTCCCTCTCCCCTCCCTGTCATTTCCGTAGTCTGAGTGTGAGTCGATCACCTCTTCTCCCCGCCCCTCCCCTCATTGAGCAATACTATTTCCTGGCAGCTGCTCCTCTACTCCTCTATGATGCAGATGAGAAGAAACTGAAATTAACCAGATCTCACAAGGTCAGAGTGCGAATGGAACAACAGCCCAACACCCCCACTGTGAGCAGACTGAACCATGTGACTGCACAGAAGAGCTCCCATCTAAAAGATAGAGAGTATTTTGCAAAAAACAAAAAAACAAAACCAAAAAAAAAAACCCAAAAAACACCCTTCTATCATTAATATTGTCACATGAGAGAATGAATAATGGGAGTATATGAGACTTTACAACCACTTTAAGTAGAAAATTCCCATTTCTTGTAGAAAAACTGAGGCTAAGCTGAAAGTGGTTATGCCAGAACAGGGATTTCTGCCTTTTTTGGCCAGTGTTCATACACTTGTAGGTGGTAGCATAACCCAAGTAGTCATTTATATGAAATAATCAGTGTTCTTTGATGTACGATTAAGAAAATGGGGGGTTTTTTTCTATTGAAAAGAGGTCTATTTGTGCATCTAGTAAATGTTTTGGCATGCAGCTTCCACTGAATCTCTACCTATACATTTTTATCATATGCTTTGTGTGGATTGCACTTATTTTAGGACCAAAACCCAGCTCATCGCCATTTATGACAAGTTTACTTTATGCACCCCTAGAAGTGTCCATTCATCATTAGTTGCCTGCAATGTTGCAAGAACATTTTCAAACAATCCATTGCGTTTTTTAATTCCTTAAAATTCTTATATATTTTTTTTTTTTATAATACATGAATTGTCTAAAACTTCACTCGGGGGCGGTTTGTAAAGCTTGTAACGCAAGCAAGTAACTGACACATAGTTTCAGAATATTATTTAAAACGACAAAGTTTTATGCTAGGAGAAAACTAAATAATTTACCAAATAAAAAGTTTAAGACATACCAGATTTTTGGGAAGATAATGCCACGACTAAGGCTGGATCAATTTCACAGGGCAATCCAGCTGCAGATGACAATTCATACACATTCATTGCAACCTTTAAAAAAAGGAAAAAAGAAGCCATATATAGTTATTCTTCCAAGCAGTCCATATCCAGCTGTGGTTTTTCATCACAGCAACTAAAAAAAATTTTAGCCAGATTTCACACACAACTGTAGGAAAGAATGTGTTGCCCATAGTAACCAGGATTCACTTAGGAGTCCTTCAGTGCATGCAAGTAATAAATTGTCTCACTTTTAGCCCTGTGCAAAGATATTCTGTCCTCCAGATGTTTATGAAGAATGTCTGGTTTAAAAAGATTCAAAGTCAGCACGTACAAATACTCTACCTGCTGCTATAAAAAAAAAAAAAAAAAAAAAAAAAAAAAAGAAAAATGCTTGCTGTAGCATGGAGTCCAGCTTTATCTTTCCCTCAGCAGATTCTTATAAGGGTTGCACTGTCATCTTAGATTAGGGAGGCAGCTGTGATTTCCTGATAATTTACAGCCAGCTCCCATCTCATGATGCAGGAAGACCTGAAGTCCTGCAGTATCTTTAACCACTTGGACAATTCTGACACTTCTCACACACACACACGTAAAAATATGTACCGTATTTATCGGCGTATAACACGCACTTTTTTCCCCTTAAAACCAGGGGAAAATCGCAGGTGCGTGTTATACGCCGATCCCCTGCGATCCGACCTGTCACATTTTCAAAATCGCCGATCGCGATTTGAAAATGACGCCGCCGGCGCCGAAATACACAGAGCCGGTCCTCGGCTCTTTCCGGCGGCTGTCGTTCATTTTCGGCTCCACTCGTAGTCCCGAGCGGAGCTATCCGAACCTACTCGGCTAGGTTCGGATAGCTCCGCTCGGGACTACGAGTGGAGCCGAAAATGAACGACAGCCGCCGGAAAGAGCCGAGGACCGGCACTGTGTATTTCGGCGCCGGCGGCGCCATTTTCAAATCGCGATCGGCGATTTTGAAGCCCAGAATGGCTGGGATCACTTTAGCAAGGCTGCACTGGGGAAGGCTGCACTGGGGAAGGCTGCACTGGGGAAGGCTGCACTGGGGAAAGCTGAACTGGGGAAGGCTGAACTGGGGAAGGCTGAACTGGGGAAGGCTGAACTGGGGAAGGCTGCACTGGGGAAAGCTGCACTGGGGAAAGCTGCACTGACAAGGCTGCACTGACAAGGCTGCACTGGGGAAGTCTGCACTGACAAGGCTGCACTGGGGAAGTCTGCGCTGACAAGGCTGCACTGGGGAAGTCTGCACTGACAAGGCTGCACTGGGGAAGTCTGCACTGACAAGGCTGCACTGGGGAAGTCTGCACTGACAAGGCTGCACTGGGGAAGTCTGCACTGACAAGGCTGCACTGGGGAAGTCTGCATTGACAAGGCTGCACTGGGGAAGTCTGCATTGACAAGGCTGCACTGGGGAAGGCTGCACTGACAAGGCTGCACTGGGGAAGGCTGCACTGACAAGGCTGCACTGACATGGCTGCACTGACATGGCTGCACTGACATGGCTGCACTGACATGGCTGCACTGACAAGGCTGCACTGACAAGGCTGCACTGACAAGGCTGCACTGGGGAAGGCTGCACTGACATGGCTGCACTGACAAGGCTGCACTGACAAGGCTGCACTGACAAGGCTGCAATGATGAGCGTTTAAATGTAAGTTTTTTTTCCCTTCAACTTCCCTCCTAAAAGTTTTTTTTTCCTTAAAATTCCCTCCTAAATTGGGGTGCGTGTTATACGCCGGTGCGTGTTATACGCCGATAAATACGGGTATTTTGTTTGCTAGAAAAATGCATAGAACCCCCAAACATTTATGTTTTGAACACGAGACCCGGAGAATAAAATGATGGTTGTTGGAATTTTTTTTTATGTTGCACGATATTTGCACAGCCATTGTTAAAATGCAAATTGTGAGGGGGAAAAAAAAAAACACTACTTTACTGAATTTTAGTGCACACAAACACCAAACTTTTTGGTAAAAAAAATTAAAGGTGATGTTACACCGGGTAAATAGATACCCAACATGTCATGTTTTAAAGTGTGTATGCCTGTCGAACAGTGACAAACTACAGTAGCTAAAAATCTCCACAGGCAACATTTTAAAAGCCTTTACAGGTTACCAGTTTAAAGTTACACAGGTCGTCTGGCGCTAGAATTATTGCTCCTAATCTAACATTCGTGACGATACCCACATGTAGTGTGATCACCATTTACATATGCATGAGGGACCTATTTTTTGCGTTAGCATTTGCGTGGTAGCATGGGGGGAGGGGGGCATTTTAATTTTTTTTTTTATTTTGATCAACTTTATTGCTATCACAAGGGATGGACAACATCCCTTGCAATAGCATGAGCAGTGACCAGTACACTTTACTGGAAGATCTAAAGCAGGGATATGCACTTAGCGGACCTCCAGCTGTTGCAGAACTACAAGTCCCATGAAGAATAGCAAGACTCTGACAGCCACAAGCATGACACCCAGAGGCAGAGGCATGATGGGACTTGTAGTTTTGCAACAGCTGGAGGTCCGTTAATTGCATATCCCTGATCTAAAGGGTCTATTAGACCGAGGATCCCTCCTCGCCTCTGCCCTCAAGCATCTGATCAAATGTAGATTTGTAATGCGTTCTTTGCAAGTGTCCAGTCACCTGAAGGTACTATCTTAATAACACAGGGTTCATGAATATCAAGTCTCTGTCCTGTAGGCCTCATGCACACTGGACATTTTTACAGCTGTGGCTTTTGGCTTTGGGTGTTTTTTTCTGCAGCCAGTAAACTCCCCAACATGTTATCCTATGTGTCCATGCACACATAAGCTGTTATCAGTGTTTTTTTGGCAGGGGCGTTTTGTGGCTGGAAAAAAAAAAAAAAACCAGCACTATTGGGTTTTAAGAGGAGTTTTTCAGCTGTAAAAATTATCTAACTCTGATAACAGCTTAAAAATACAGAAAAAAACAAAACAAAAAAAAAAAAACCTAAAAAACTCATTCTAAAGCTACAGCTAACGCGACTGACGTTTTTAGAACGTCCAGTGTGCATGAGGCCTTATTGTGCGATACAAGAAGTGGAAGAAAGGAGACTAGTAATTGACAGATTTAAATGCCCTTAATTGTATTCAGTTCACTGGGAAACTAGCAGCTTTATTCTGGAAACGTTAATAATGGCAGTGGGAGAACATGGTTGAACTTGGGGTTCTTGCTACAAGTGAGTGTACTATGCATTGGTGTAATTACAATGCACCTTATGATACAATCTTTTCATTTGTCACATTTTCCTGTACCTCTGCAAGAAACTGTATACAGGACTATTCACCCTCTACAAAGAAAGAGAGCAACAGTGTCTGGTCTTTATTTCTTCAGTTTTCACACTGAATCATTGCACAGATCTTGTAGAAAACACAAAGTACACCAAAATTCAAATGTTTAAGGTTTAGACATTTATTTAGCATGAATTTCAGCTTTAAGGAAATTGGCATTGGGGGGAAATATATAGCCTGCCATTGCAGACCATTGTGATGTAGTCCTCCATTGCTGACCACAGTAAAATTGTGCTAGTTTCCCAGCTGTCCTGGTGAAGCTTTAGAATTAATACATCCCAAGTCGTTGACCAAAAAGGCGAGAGAGGAAAACAAACATTCTGACTCATATACTTTATTTGGATGACCAACAAACATTTTAAAGTGATACTAAAGTCTTGTTTTTTGTTGTTTAAAAATAACAAACTTGTCATACTTGCTCCGAGCAGTAGTTTTGCACAGAGCAGCCCAGATCCTTCTCTACTCGGGTACCTCTTCGGAGCTCCTGGCTCCTCCCACCTGTCAAGTGCCCCCATAGCAAGCAGCTTGCCTATGGGGGCACCCGAGCCGAGCAGCTGCTCTGTGTCTCCATTCAGACATGGACCTGTGGTTAGACCCCACCCCCTCTCTTCCCTCATTGGCTCACTGACTGACAGCAAGGGAAGACAATGGCAAATGCTGTATATCTCAGCCATTTAGACTAGCCTAGTCTTTTGTACAACCTTGCTGGATTGAAAAAAAAAATAAAATAACAGCAGCCTATTTTTTTTTTCTAGGCAAGTTTAATTTATCTGAACTACTTTGTACAGTTTGACTACTTAAGGTAGGAGAAAGACTCCTCTGAGTGGGTGTTGCTGCTTCGTGGCACAGTCTCTTACCTTCATGTCAGTCTCCCTTGGAATGTGATCCTTGAAGTCTTCAACAGAACTTACAAGGAAAGGAATGTGGTAAGATAAGACCTGAAAGAAGGATTGAAAACTGTTATTACACCAGTCTCTCTGATCTGCTAAACAGCTGATAAAAGATATTCACTATGCATTTATGAAACAAGTTGTTCAAGAGGTTTGCTGCTAAAATGTCAGGCATGAAATAGATTATGAATATCAAAAATAGATCAAAAGTAAGAAGAAAAAAAATGCTGTAATTTTTCAATGAACTCTTTAAAACAGCATTAAATCATCCATTTGTGAAAGTATTTATGGTGCCTTCAAGACAGAAGTAATTATGATCCTAAATGTCCACTCATATTATAATTGTTTATGGTCAAAATACCCCAAGTACAGGAAGTCCCAGAGTTATGAACACAATAGGGACTGTAGGTTTGTTCGGAAGTCGCAACACTGCAATTGTAAGTGTAACTTCCGGTCGGAACACTGTATTCGTAAGTGTAACGTCCGCCTGTGCATAGATGTGGGATGTTCCAGACACTTGTTATGTTATCTGGGGCTCTTCTGGCCATACAGTACATGTAGTACTGCAGTAATACCTTAGATTGTAAGCTCCTTGAGGGTAGGGACGGATGTGAATGTACAATGTATATGTAAAGCGCTGCGTAATTGACGGCGCAATATAAGTACCTGAAATAAATAAAAATAAATAAAATAAAAGTAACCACTTGCTATGGATGCAAAAAATTCTGATTGCTCACATACAGTACATGCAGCAATCAGGTAATAAACAATGCATGAATAAAAACAACAAAACTGACAGAATTAAAAGGCAGAGCAAAGAACTGGTGACTGACAGTCAACAGTTCTCTGCTCACAGAGCACTGAGAACTGAACGATCAACTGTCTTTGATTGCTCAGTTCTCGCTCTTAGTGCCAGAGGGGGCCTAGGTAAATATTATTTCTTAAAAAAAAAGTTTCCAATACTTCGCTTATAACAAAATGTAGGCTGCTGTCAGATAACAGTCCATATGATAGAAATCGTTAATTGGCAACTGTAAATCTCTTTAGAAATAAGTTTATGTCCCACCTGCGGTTAAGACCAAGTGAAACCCCTTGAGTGTAAATGAAGAAAATTCACTTTTTTCTGCAGCAGGGATATTGCCTCCTCTAAGATCAGGAAGCGTCCTTTCAACAACAGTAGTAGCAAAAGTGGGTACACCTTTCCCATGTTGATTTGTCTTTTACATTTTACCTTTAACTGAATTAATTCTTTCCTATCCCTTGACATGGCTCATCTCTTTGCCTTACTGATTAGCCAACTGGGATAGCCTCTATTCTACAAGCATGTGTTAATACAGTAGCCTCGGCCTCCATTTCAAATGATTCCACAGAGGAACATTTCAAAATGCCCTTATAATTGCCCATTCAAATGGCCTTGATGATATGGCCAGGATGGCAAATAGCGCCTCTTAAAATAGTTACATCGATATATCATTTTCCACTGAGACAGGAACTCTCCCCAAGGCTTTACTTTTTCAAACACCTTTTCGAAGGTGGCAGGACATCGATGATATAATCTTTTCCTTCATCAACACAGTGCTGATGGGGAGCTACTGTTTTTTCCCCAGTGGGGGGACCGTACCTGCCGGGAGAAAACAGTGATGCATAGTATAATAGCCACTGGAAATAATCGCAGGTAAAACTCAGACATGCTGCAGATCGATGGTTTGAACCATCTATGGCCAGCTTAAGTCTGTCGTCCGGGTCCCTTGCTAGCGCTATTTCCATGTGTAGGAGACTGGTAATCCAGCACTACAGATGTGCAGACGTCTCCTGTGCACTGCTGAAGAGAGAAGGCTTGGGTCCTGAACATCAAGTGTTAACAGACTGTAGTGAGTTAAGGGGAATTCAGAGATATACATTTCTTTATTATAGCTATTAGTTTAAAAAGAAAAAAAAAGGGGGGCAGGGGTTGGGGTGCAATGGGGAACTCACCAGAGTTCAATCAAAGTCCCTAAAGCACGTATTTTTAAAATTACCGTATTTATCGGCATATAACACGCACAGGCGTATAACACGCACATTCATTTTAAGAGGGAAGTTTTAGGAAAAAAACTTAAATTTTAAATAAGGAACTTTGAAGCAAAATAAGGGTCAGTGCCTATCTACAGCCTCACCATTGCCATCAATGCAGCCTGATCAATGCCCATCTGCAGCCTTACAAGTGCCATCAATGCAGCCTCATCAGTCCACATCAATGCAGTAGCCTCACCATTGCCATCAGTGCAGCCTGATCGATGCCCATCTGCAGCCTAGAGGGGACAGGGAGGGGGGCGGGATGAGCGCCGACAGATTACAGTGAGAATCTCCTATGACAGACAGAACAGTGGTCCAATGGCGGCCCAGGAGACGGGACTTCCTATTACAGAGGCCACTAAGTAAACAGGAGTTTCTCACTGTATGTAATCTGATGGCACTCGTCCCGCCTCCTTCCCTGTCCCCTCCGAGGCAGCCAAAATTGAAGTATTGGCGTATAACACGCACACGCTCTTTGCACCCAATTTTCATGGTGAAAAAGTGAGTGTTATACGCCAATAAATACATATATATTATATATTTAGTCCATATACAGTTGTAAACAACTGTAACTACAGTTTCCAGTTTGAAATCTAAAACAAAGGATATTGAGGTAATCCACGTGTTTCTTGCAAAGCTTATTTTACTGCCCTGCCTAAATGCAAACTCATCAGAAACACAGAAACACAATTTAAGGGGACGTAATTTTCAGCAACACAAGTTAAAAAGCAGTTTCTCTTTTCAGTGGAGGCTGCTGGAAAGCGCTTCAGAAAGCCACTAAAAGCAATGCTTCTCTGGGGCCTGAGCTTTATTTCAAGGTTTGACACTAGACCACAAGTGAAAGGGTTTTTTTTTTTCTATTTGCATGCTAAACTTAAACCTTCTAAGTTGATTCAGACAAAATTTGGGCTATGGGGGCTAAAAAGTTAAACACATTCTCAGTTAGGGAACATGACCCAAAACACTTCACAAGCATAGGTTTTCAAAAGGGAAGCATATGATCTGCTGTATTCTTGTGTAAACTACAGCTAGAACAGTGTGCGTAAATGGAGAGGGTTCAAAAGACAGAACAATGGCATGCTAAAATGAAGGATTATTACCATTATCTCTTTTCACAGTTAGCACTCTGAAGCATTAAAGAGGATGAGTCAATCTGAACAGCTGGAACATCAAACGCACTGTTCTACTTTGGATGCATGTGAGAAAATAAGCACTTGTAAAGTCTTCAATTATACACCTGACCATATCGAAAAGCAACCATTACACTGGCATGCTGGAATGTGGAGTTTATAATCACAGTGTAGCAAAAATGGTTCTGACATTTATGACGTGTCTAGGTTTGAGAAGCCATTGTCTATTTTTTATTTTTTAAAAGGGAAACCCACACTAAGAATATAGAGAGTCTGCTTGAACTGTGGATCACGTTATCTGACTTAAAATGGAAATCTGTGCTAAAACGAAAATCCCTGCATCTATAGACACCAACGATCTAACAATAACCTATCTAGCAAGTAAAGAAAAAATCAGTATACATACCTTTTTGGAAGCCGATCCAACCCAATCTCCAGGGGTGGAAGAGCTCCCCTCTACCCAGGCTGAACCCCCCAAAGTGCTGTATATGCACCACTGTCTCCCATAACTTGGTCTCTGCAGAAAAGGTTTTATTGCTACCATGCCTCACTACGATATTAGTGAAGATATGGTGAAGGTGCTTCTTATGTGCTTGACTAGCTGCCATTTGCTTGTATCTGATCTTCTATGTATCAGCCCCTCACCTGTTCTTTTTAACCACATTTTTGACTGCTGCCTTGACTGACCCTTTGCCTGCACACTGATCACTTCACTGCTTGCTGAACCGATCTTGACCTATTTAGTGAACACATTTCTACCTACCGCCTGGACCGAGCCTATGCCAGTTTGCTAACCACACCTCTGCCTGTAACAACCCATCTGCACAGTCCACTGACTATATTCTTGCCAGACACCATTCCAAGCCACCCTTTGCCGATAACTGCACTCCTGGAACCACAGGTCTTCTTTTGTTCAACCAGTAGGTTAGGCCTGCTTGGCTTATAGGAACAGTGACTGCTGTAGGTAAAGCTACAATAAACTAAATTCCCTGACTATTCGTACAGAGGCTAGCATTACAGAACACGGTTTTTGATACGACGGATGACTTTTTTGTGACACACAAGATACAATGTCCAGTGCATAATTAGTTCAATCATTGAAAAAGTTTCACATGTGGGATCCCCATATTTGAAAGAAGTAGCAGAATGTGCTTTGGGACCCAAACTATATTAACAGGTGCCTCTCAAGACTCCACCGGTTTCTCTTATGTAGCAACCACTTGGAGTGAAGACAAGGACAGAGCTTGCCCAAGCTCTAGACCTCTAATAGAAAAGTCGTGGAAATCGCACATCTCTGCAAAACCAGTAAGGTGGTGTATGACGGCCTCAGCCCGGGTTCCAACCAGGCCACACACCCAACAGGTTTCACTGCGCCCGCAGAGCTTAGTCACAGAGGATCCCCATGACTAAGCTACGTGGGTGGAGTGAAACCTGTTGGGGGCATGGCATGGTTGGAGCCCAGGCTGAGACCGTCATACACCTCCATACGGGTTTTGCAGAGATGTGTGACTTCCAGGACTTTTTCCTATTAGTTTAGAATGTGTTTTGGAATGTAATTCGAATATCTATAAAATATCTTATTGAATGAAAACTTAGAGGTGCACCAAATGAAAATTTTGGTGCCAAAACAGAAAATTCAGGATGCACTTCACCAAAACAAAAAATACGTTTTTTTTTTTAAATATAAATTGTATTTTGACTTTTTAATTAATATCATGAATTTAAATTAATATGAATTTATTGTTGGCCATTATCGACACCCTTAGTGCAAAAAAAGCTCACAAAAAACGCATCCATTTAAATTCTATGTAGGTCTTCACACTGGTCTGTTGCGCTTCCATTGTGGTGTTAAAAATCTTGCTTGCTGCATGTTTGGTCAGTTAAAAAAAAAAAAAACGCATCAAAATTGCACCTCCCCATTGAAATGCATTGAAAACGCAGCAAGAACACATCAATAGCGCACCCGTGTTACAGTTTTGATGCGGTTTTTGAGGCACATGACCTATGAAAAACACACCATAGGCACAGTAAAATTGTGGCAAAATTGCTGCAAAATGGCGTGCTTTTTTGGCGCCTTTTTCTTTATCTGCAAAATGCCGAAAACACAAATTTTGGCCGCTGAAATTTCTGTGCATCCCTAAAACTTTGTTTAAAAAAAATAAAAAAACATTTTTATTTTCTGAATTTTCCAAAAACTTGGCAATAAAATGTAATCCTCAAAAAAGACTCCCTATGCTTCCTAGAAAATACCTTAGGTGATTGCTTCTTAAAGTATGTCTGTGGGCGTTTCTATTGTCCTAGTGCTCCAGGTCCTCCAAAAATGTGATAGTCAGGAATGTATGCTCCTTGGACTTTGGGCCCCTCTATGCAGCTAGTCTGCAAAAATATCTCAAACATGTGGCACCCCCATTCTCAGGAGGAGCAGAAGAAGAATAGGGTGCAAGTCTTACTATACTATTATAAGATGTCTTATTATTTGACATCCGAGTAAAAATATACATACACTGTTTTTCATATTGCAAAAACTTGTGGCTAAAAAATGTGATCTTCAAAAGACTCACCAGGTCTTATGGTAAATTAATTGTATTTATAAAGAAAGTTTATTTGCAAAGTTTGCAAAACAAACCGTTTTTTTTTTTTAACCAAAATGTTTGTTCTCGTTTCCCTTATAAAAGTAAAAAACAAAAAGAACCCAGTGGTAGGTAAATACCACCAAAAGTAAAATTAATTTGAGTACTGTGTTGCGTGACTGAATAACTGTCCAGGTATCAAAACTGAAGAATGGCCTGGAGAGAAAGGGAGTTAAACATGCTGGTCTTCAAGTGGTTAAAGAGAAACCATAATAAGTTTAGGCATTGAAAATAAATGTATTGGTAGCAGACAACAAAGTGTCTACACACATTTTACTACAGTAATGATCCTCTTGCAGAGCCTAGGAGTTCTCTTAATACAAGTATTCGCAGCATACAAATACCATCTTGAACAGAAATGCAGACCTCTATCACTCCTCACAACATCCCACTATAGCATGTGCAAAAGCTCAATAAAGTAAGCACGTTGCATGATGTAAGACATACATTTTTTGAGCCAGAAATGTATAAGCAGACACCTTGCCAGCTAAAAGGCAGTAGCAGTGACTAAAGTCAAAACAGTAGCAGGTTTAGCTTAACTTCATTTCCCAATCAGAAAGAACACTTGTAAATCAGGAAGCCCCAATAATACCTATGAATAGTAGCATGCTTTTAAAACAGGCCAACAACATAAAAGGGATAAAAAAAAAAAATTCTCCTAATGAAGCAACCTTTTACAGTTCACCCCTAACTATGCTTTCACTGGAGATATCATCAGTGTGGCTTTCAAAGTAATTTCCTGGAAGGGAATGTGACATCTACATCTTAGATTCAATCTGAGATATTCCTGGCTAACGTCCTCATGTAAGAAGAAAGAAAGAAAAAGGCCATTACCGGATTATACTGAACCAAAATCAGGTGGGATACAAAGCTAATTTATATCTGGCACAGCTTCACACGGTAGCAAGACAGATATTCTGATATACTTCAATGGCTCATAGATTTAAAGCTGAACTCAAGGAATTTAGCTCCTTTTTAAAAAAAAAAAAAAAAAAAAAAAAAAAAATGAAGGTATACTATGAGTTAAATCCAACAAGGTGCATGACACCTCCTGGGATTATATACATTTTTTACATCTGACAGGTTTATTTAACTCCCGAAAGACAGCGATCATAGTTCAGGAAGTCTGATGCTGGACCTTCTAGTCTCAGCATCAAGTATAGTCAATACACATTTATAGGGCTGCAACTAACGATTATTTTCATAATTGATTAGTTGGCTGATTATGGTTTGATTAATCGATTAATAACCTTTAAAAAAAAAAAAAAGTGTATAATTTAGTTAATATGTAACGTTAAAAAAAAAAAGCAATTTATTCTTAAATATCTCTATACGTAGTGGTAAATATAAATAGCCAACTATCTGGTTAGGGAGTAAAATCTTTAATCCACTCTGAGAATAACAGACAGAAGAGATATACTGTATATACTATTAGAGGAGATATACACTGTATATACTATTAGAGGGGATATACTGTATATATTACTCAGAGATCAAATTTTTTAGACTGTTTTGCAGATTTTCAAACAGAACTGTAATATATTATATGCCGGCCATAACAATGAAAACAATGTCTTCCTTCAAAAAAAAAAAAAAAAAAGGAATTTTAAGAACATTCGTTCGATTTTCTAATCATTAGTGGGGTAAAATCGATGTTCATTTTCAACCACGATGACGGGAAAATGTAGAAATAATAGAAAACTTCTTGGTGAAAGGAATTTTCAGACAGTGTATGTGGTTTTCGTTCAGAAATTACATTCATTTTAAAACAGAACGTTACTGTGCAACAGTGAAAGTAATATTTACAGTAGCAATTATTTGCTCTTTTTGTACAATAAAGGGCTAATTTTAGTTTCTTTAACCCCATTATGTTACTGGCCGAATAATTGATTATGAAAATAGTGATCGATTAACTGTTTTGGCCCTAGACTGTTATGCTTGCTCTACCCCTCCTGCTGCCCAATTACAGAAGCCTCTGTAATATGTGAATACATTCACAAAATACAAAGGCTTCTGTGCATTGGAAGCAGATGGGAGGGGCAGGCGTACCTGCCGTGTGTGCTTCTCTCCTCTCTGAGCCATAAACTTATCAGACGTTAATACTAGAAATAAGTCCAAGAGGTTAGATCCAACTCATAGTGTGCTTGCACTTGTTATAAAGTGGCGGAATCCCTGCAATTCAGCTTTAATAATTGAGACTCAAAACATACTGAGTACTCATTGGGAACATGCATATGCTGATGTGTTTGTGGAGGGGAAGATTTGAGGATGGCATTGTGTCAAGCTTGCACCTTTTAAAAACAATCCATTCCGTTTAAAACAGAAATTAAAGGCAAAATGTTGGTGCATTAGAGCTGCATGATCAATTGGTAAAAGATCGCCATCTCGATTCGGAAAAAAAAAAAAAAAAAGAAACATTGCATCTTTGTTTATTCATTTACAGGTCAAAGGAATGAACTTCAGTCTGCAAATGCAGTCCGTTTAAAGCAGGGGTAGACAACCTGGGGCCCTCCAGTTGTTGCAGAACTACAAGTCCCATCATGCCTCTGGGAGCAATTGTAACTACCAGCCTTGCAATGCCTCATGGGAAATGTAGTTCCACAACAGCTGGAGGGCTACTGGTTGCCTACCTCTGGCAGACCAGCCGCCGCAGTTATACTGAGGCAGATTGCTCCCCTGCGAGAAACCACGTAGCTATACGTTGGCTCGCGGGGTCCGGATAGCAGGCGCGCGCCCGCTGCACAGCGGGGGTGCCGATGCTCGTGGCAGACGGTCGCGATGACCGCCGGCCACGAGTGATCGTGAGCAGTAGACACAAGAACAGGGACGAGTGTGTGTAAACACACACTTCCCTGTTCTGACAGGAGTGACAGATCGTAGCTAGGAACCACGATCCGTCACTTCCTCTAGTTAGTCCCTCCCCCTTCAGTTAGAATCACCTCCCAGGCAACACAATGAACCCCTTCATCGCCCCCTAGTGTTAACCCCTTCACTGCGAGTGACATTTTTACAGTAAAAAATGCATTTTTAATCGCACTGATCGCTGTATTAATGACAATGGTTCCAAAGACGTGTCTAAATTGTCCGATGTGTCCGCCATAATGTTGCAGTCACGATAAAAATCGCAGATCGCAGCCATTACTAGTAAAAAAAAATAATAAAAATGCTATAAATCTATTCCCTATTTTGTAGACGGTATAACTTTTGCGCAAACCAATCAATATACGTTTATTGCGATATTTTTTTTCACCAAAAATATGTAGAATACTTATCAGCCTAAACTGAGAAAAAAATAGCTTTTTATAAAAAAAAAAAAAAAGGGATATTTATTATAGCAAAAAGTACAAAATATTGTGTTTTTTTTCAAAATTGATGCTCTTTTTGTTTATAGCGCAAAAAATAAAAACCGCAAAGGCAAATACCACCAAAAGAAAGTTTGTTTACAACATCGCACGACCACGGAATTGTCGGTTAAAGCGACGCAGTGCCGAATCGCAAAAAATGTTCTGGTCAGGAAGGGGGTAAATTCTCCCGGGGCTGAAGTGGTTGAAGCAACCTTGTCAAGTAAAAAAAATAAAAAAAATTATATATATAATTTGTGCAGGTGGGCTTGTCAGAACAAGTCTAACCATTGGAGAACATGCAGGCTGTGCACCCAGCACAGCCAGAAAACTGACCACACCTGCAATGCATGTCTAGTGCGGTCAGTTTGAAATAGGAAATCAGGGGGACTGGCAGGAACACAAGGTATTTCAAAAAAGGAAGCAATACAAACAGGATACTTTTTAAACAAAAGTACATGGTACAATAGACACCTATCAAAAATATGAAATGTTGGGGTAACACATTCCTTAAAGTGGATGTAAACCCGATTCATGAAATTTGAGCTGGGCACAAATATCTGCAGTGTTTTTTTATCTCTATCTAAAGCACCAAGTCCCGTGGCTTTCTCCTGCTCCGTTCTTCTGTTACCTGCCTGATCACTTCTGACAAGTTCTCCATCAATTGAGATAAAAGCAGCCTGAATTTTTTGTTGGGGAGGATGCTATAAATAGATTAGCAGAGAGCTGAACTATACAATGAAAAGCTCTGAAAGTCTCTACCTACAAAAAGAGGGGGTGTGTGCCTTTTCTCCAATCAGCTGTCTTGGATGTATGCCCAGACTTCACTGCAGTGCTGAATAGGAAGAGAAAATCTAACAGGCGCTAAACTTTCTAAACAGTATAAAAAGATGAAGACAACAGAGATGCATGTAAAACTTATGTAGGGAGATTTGTTTCATCCCTGTGTATCATCTGAGGCTGTTCACTGTGTATATGTGAAGGTTTACTTCCACTTTAAGAATTAGATCATACATCTTTGTAAATTGAACATGGCCCCATTTAAAATGATACTGCTGTGCAGTACTATAACTGTACTGCCATATACAATTGTTACTGCCAGCATGTGCAAGACAGACATAAAGAAGCAGCATTCTCAAATGGAAAATAACGTTTTTTAAGTTTCTTACATCTCGTAAAGCTTCCTGCGCAAGCGAGCGGAATGACAAAATCACTCCAATGATGGTCATCCTCTTTAAGACGCTGTCCACAGCTACAGGCAATGATACAAAAAAAATAGGTAAGTTGAAGGTTTTAGTATATAAACACAAGCACAAAAAGGAAGCATATTTATAAATTAGTAAAATGTGACACTCAAATATTCGCTGCAATTTAAACACAAGCACCAGGAAGAGAATGCTCAGAGAGAGAATGCTCAGTGAATGACACTTTTACCACTTTATGAATATGCCCATTTGTTATTTGACATTTACTGATCAAAGCCAAAATGTATTTAAAAATGAAAAAAAATGTAAACATCCCACATGTTCCAAAAAAAAAAAACAAGATTTTTATTGAGCTATAACAGGATTGGTTAAATAATTCAATAAAATCTGTCTACTTAATAACCATTACACCCATTCTACCCAACCACATTACTTCTTATCAAACTTACTTAAATATAACTTGGGCAACAGATACACAAGGACTGAATAATGCTTTGTACACCAATCTATAGAACAAGGAGATGCTGAACACTTATGGGCTGTACACACGATAGGATTTTCCAACAACAAATGTTGGATGTGAGCTTGTTGTCGGAAAGTCCAACCGTGTATATGCTCCATATAACATTTGTTGTTGGAATTTCCGCCAACAAATGTTTGAGAGCAGGTTCTCAAATTTTCCAGCAACTAGACTTGTTGTTCGAAATTCCGAGCGTGTGTACACAATTCCGACGCACACAAAAGTCCACGCATGCACGGAACCAAGCAGAAGAGCCGCACTGGCTACTGAACTTCATTTTTCTCGGCTCGTCGCACGTCACTACATTCATGACGTTCGGAATTTCTGACAACATTTATGTCATCGTGTGTATGCAAGACAAATTTGAGCCAACATCCTTCAGAAAAAAATCCACGGTTTTGTTGTCGGAAAATCTTATTGTGTGTACACAGCATAATAGTTTCCATTTTTGGTGTCTTCGTTACTTACAAGACAGTCGCTTAAAAAGAGCTTGCATTTGTTCTGGTTTGTCGAAGCTTGTCCTCATCTGTGTTAGGACATCAACATTCTCCACCACTAGTTTCTGAAAAGATGTGTAAATTGATAAATTAGCAACAATAAAGGAAGAGAGAAAAAATTGTAATGCATTGAGACTAAAGATTTTATCAGCTCTAGTATAAGACACTGATTGCTTCATTCAGAAAGTCAGTACCCACATGGAGTTTGCATGCTCTCCCTGTGCCTCCGTAGGTTTCCTCCAGGCACTCCAGTTTCCTCTCACACTCCAAAGACATTCTGGTAGATTAATTGAATCCTGTCTAAACTGGTCCCAGTATATGTGTGCATAAATGTGTGTTAGGGACCTTAGATTGTAAGCTCCTCAAGGGCAGGGACTGATGTGAATGTACCATATATACATTGTATTACCAAAAGTATAGGGACACCTACCTTTTACACACACGAACTTTAATGTCATCCCAGTCTTAGTAGGGTTCAATATTGAGTTGGCCCACACTTTGCAGCTAGAACAGCTTCAACTCTTCTGGGAAGGCTGTGCACAAGGTTTAGGAGTGTGTCTATGGAAATGTTTGACCATTCTTCCAGAAATGCATTTGTGAGGTCAGGCACCGATGGTGGATGAGAAAGCCTGGCTCACAATCTCCTCTCTAATTCATCCCAAAGGTATTCTGTGCAGGTCAGGACTCTGTGCAGGCCAGTCATGTTCCTCCACCCCAAACTCGCTCACCCATGTCTTTATGGACCTTGCTTTGTGCACTGGTGTGCAGTCATGTTGGAACAGGAAAGGCCAACCCCAAACTGTTCCCACAAAGTTGGGAGAATGAAATTTCCCAAAATGTCTTGGTATGCAGACGCCTTAAGGAGTTCCCTTCACTGGAACTAAGGGGCCAAGCCGAACCCCTGAAAAACAACCCCACACCAAATGATTTGTACCAGTGCACAAAGCAAGGTCCATAGAGATATGGATGAACGAGTTTGGGGGTGGAGAAACTTGACTGGTCTGAGTCCTGACCTCAACCCAATAGAACACCTTTGGGTTGAATTAGAACGCAGACTGAGTCAGGCTTGCTCGTCCAACCTTAGTGCCTGACCTCGCAAATGTGCTTCTGGAAGAATAATCAAACATTCCCATAGACACGCTCCTAAATCTTGTGGACAGCCTTCCCAGAAGAGTTGAGATGCCATCAAAGTTAATGTGCGTGTAAAAGGCAGGCGTCACAATACTTTTGGTAATATAGTGTATGTAAAGTGCTGTGTAAATGGACAGTTCTATAAAGTACCTGTTATAAATAATAAACATAATTTTAGATATGTGGGAAGTGTGCACAGAGGCACAATAAAGGTGTTTTGAGTAACGCTGAATGCTATTTTAGTTCATGCATGCTACACAGGCTTGTTTTCAGCTTGAATCATTTGAAAGCCAACCAAATATGACTAAGTGGAAAGCATTTTAGACGTCAGGACCATGCACATTAGAAAAGTTACATTTGCATGTTCTCCTATGTGGATACCCTTCAGTTGTGTCAGTTTCCTCCTGGTGTGTATATTTCACCATGGCTGTGTTAAGGACTTCATGCTCTAAGCTAACTTGGAGATAAAATATTTATGTGAAAAAAAAAAAATCATTCCCTGTAAAGCATTATGGAATTCACTGGCACTACATAAATGAACACTGAGCATCTCTGTCAGGGATGCCACCTCTACACCACTTACAGATCTTTAAAGCTTGGTAGAAGACCAGTGTGGATCAGTACACAGCACTATGCAGCCTAATAGTCATATGGGGCTGGGGGTAAAAGGGAACTAAGGAGAGCGTCAGAAAGATTATATGAATGTACTGAGAGATTGTAGTAAGAGGCTTGCTTTAAAAAGCAAAAGGGTGCAGACCTTTAAAGAAAAATGAATCTCCTTCCTCTAGTCTGCTTGTAGTACAATTGCTGTCTAAGATGTGTACTCATGAATTTAAAGAGTAGAGAACAAGGCAGAAGGCAAACAAGCAGAAACAGGACTTTTATGTAGGAATATGCATACTCCAAATGAAAGACACACTCTCCAAAGATGGAGGCTTTTAGAAGCAGAAACAAAGATCAACTATAATATTGACAAAGGAATTGTTTAATTAAGACTGAAATTACAGCAGCTTGGCCCGTGTCTTCTGCTGAAGAATTTGCTACTACCTAGCCTTTTGTAAAGAAGACAAAAGAACATTTTACGTCTCTGGCAGCCTGCAGGACGTAATTCCAGTTGAAAACTCAAAAGGAAAGAAAAATTCAGGCAAAAAAAAAAAAGGGGGGGGGGATGAGCTCTTGCAGTCCTTATGATGAGAATGTTTTTTGTTTAACAACTTACTCCCCCTTCTTGCCCAGGCCATTTTTCAGCTTTCAGCGCTGTCGCACTTTGAATGACAATTGTGCGGTCGTGCTACACGGTACCCATATGAAATTTTTATCATTTTCTTCACACAATAGAGCTTTCTTTTGGTGGTATTTAATCACTGCTGGGTTTTAATAAGACCAAAAATTTTGAAAAACACATTTTTTTTTTACTTAGTTTCTGTCAGTAAATTTTAGGGGTGCAACGGATCAAAAAACTCACGGTTCGGATCGTTCCTCGGATCAGGAGTCATGGTTCGGATCATTTTCGGATCAACAAAAAAAAAAAATCTCCCCCACTGTAATATCCACAATCTCCCTATTGGCAGGGTGTGGCAGAGTATTGGCAGAGTATTGCAGGGTATTGGTGGGTATATTGGCAGGGTATTGCAGACTACTGGCAGGGTATGGCAGACTACTGGCAGGGTATGGCAGAGTATTGGCAGGGTATGGCAGAGTATTGGCAGGGTATGGCAGAGTATTGGCAGGGTATGGCAGAGTATTGGCAGGGTATGGCAGAGTATTGGCAGGGTATGGCAGAGTATTGGCAGGGTATGGCAGAGTATTGGCAGGGTATGGCAGAGTATTGGCAGGGTATGGCAGAGTATTGGCAGGGTATGGCAGAGTATTGGCAGGGTATGGCAGAGTATGGCAGAGTATTGTCAGGGCATGGAAGAGTATTGTCAGGGCATTGCAGAGTATTGTCAGGGCATTGCAGAGTATTGTCAGGGCATTGCAGAGTATTGGCAGGGCATTGCAGAGTATTGGCAGGGCATTGCAGAGTATTGGCAGGGCATTGCAGCAGGGCAATGCAGAGTATTGGCAGGGCATTGCAGCAGGGCATTGCAGAGTATTGGCAGGGCATTGCAGAGTATTGGCAGGGCATTGACAGGGCATTGCAGAGTATTGGCACTGCTGCCATCCGATCTCTCCCCTCCACTGTACAGATCAGTACACAGAGGGGAAAGAGGAACCGGCGTCATGACATGACGCCGGTTTGTTACAAGTGATCGCTCCGTCATTTGACGGAGCGATCATGTGCTAAACGGCCGTCGGGTGTACCAAGATGGCCGCCGCTCCGGAGCTAGGCCAAAGCCGCGGCCTTTCCTATGGCCGAGGCCACAGAGCGGATCGCGGGTGTCCCGTACGGATCAACCTCCGCGGATCGGATCAACCTCTGCGGATCGGATCACGGATCGATGGCGATTTGTTGCACCCCTAGTAAATTTTGTAACTGAGTAATTTTTCTCCTTCACTGATGTGCGCTGATGAGGCGGCACTGATGGGCTGAATTGGTGGGCATTAATAGTGGCACTTATGAGCACTGATATATACACACACACACACACACACACACGTCCTGGTTATAACCGGGATCATGGTTGGGGCCACAACCACAATCCCAGTGTCATTTTTTTCAGCTGAAGATTCTCTGTCAGGTAAAAGTATTCCAGAGCGGCTGGGCAGCCGCTGTAATACTTTTACAAAGGGCGGAAGGGGGTCCCACCCTCATCCCGCCGCCACCAATCCGACCAGCGGCATCCATCTCGGGCTTCACAGTGAGAGGAACTTGCATTGTGTGCGACATCAGATTCGCCAAGCGTCAACGATGTTGTCACTTCGCTTCTGGGTCTTCGTTTCTCCGTTGCTATGGGGCCAGTAAAGCAGCTGATCAAACCTCTATCTCTGATCAGCTGCATTGGAGCCCAAAGAAGAGATCTAATAGACAACCCCCCCCCCCTCCAATCTCTCTATAAAGAGTACCCGTCATTGCTATTGCCATTAAAAAGAATGTTTACATTCCTTTTGACAGCAATAAAAATGATCAAAAACATAAAAAAAAAAAATTAAATAAACACTGCAAAAATAAAACAAAACAAAATAAATTACATTTTTTTTTAAAAGCGCCTCCGGCACCCCGTGCTCACACACACAGTGGTGAACACACATGTCAGTCCTGCATGCATGTGTACACAGTGATCGCAACACATATGAGGCATCACCGCGCTCGTCAGTGCGAGAGCAATAATTCCAGCACTAGACCTCCTCTAACTCTAAACTGATAACCTGCAAAGGCTTTTAAAGTGTCCTCTATGGATAATGTAAATTACTGTAGTTTGTCGCCATTCTATGAGCACACGCCATTTAAAGTGTGACATGTTGGGCATCTATTTACTCAACATAATATCATCTTTCACATTATCCAAAAAAAATTGGACTGATTTTTTTTTAATCCATTAAAGTGTATTTTTTTCCAAAACAATTGCGTGTGAAAGATTGCTGCGTAAATACCGCGTGACACAAAATATTTTAATGACCACCATTTTATTTTCTAGGGTCTCTGCTCCCTTACTCTATGTAAATGTGTCTCAACTCCTGTCCTTAAGTGTCCCCCAACAGGTCATTTTCTCAGGATTTCCCTCTTCAATTCACCTGTGAAAAATAATGGCAAGCCTGAAAACATGGACTGTTTGGGGTACTTAAGGACTGCAGTTGAGAAACATTGCTCTATACAAGGAAAAAAAAAAAAAAAGGTGTGCCTTAGTTCTACTATAAACCCAAATAAATATAAAGTCCAATATCACAATTCAATTTAGGTCTTAACGAAGCTTCAGAATGGAACATGCTGTGGACATGAAAGTATATCACATACTTCAACAAAAAAAATAATTCTTTTAAATTGGTACCTTAAGTTCAGCCACTTGGGAGGAAATATGCCACATGAGACTTTCACTAAGGAACTTCATGCCATATGGACCCAGCAGCTCTGACAAGGCTCGCATCTCTGCAAATAGAGCACAATAGATAAAATAGTATCATAGTACCTGAAAACTGAGTAAAATGCTGCGTGTATTTAAAAAAAGACAGTAAAAGTGCCAATTTGCTTAAAAGAGAATTACAGTGTACTATCAATCCATGCATATTTTTGCTATTGCAGCAAAAATTCCCAGGCGCCTACAGCTCCTACTTCACATTCAGACCATCTGGTCATTAATTTAAATGGATGGCCTGTATTCATGCCAGACCCCAGCCATCTACAGAAGTACAGACCAAGCCATAGGGAATGAATGGGCAGAGGGGCATACTTACACAGCAGCTGCTGGATGCGATCAGGAGTTTTTGGTACAAAAGGCTGGGCAGTGCCAAGCAGGGGCACATAGTAAAGATCTCAGGAGCAGGGATGAAGGCTGTTACTAGGTGGATGCCTTCCTGAGGGTGAGCTTGCATCAGGGCTGAGGTCTCTTCGCCCTACCATTATCTGCCTACATTACACAGAAAAGCACGGTGACCTAGAGACGGGTCCTAAATTATTGAATAAAAAAAAATATGAAAGGTGTTCTTTTACTAGAAATTGCATTGTCAAGGATAGAGTTACTTCAGTGATGACTCACTGAAATATATAAAAGAATGGCTTTTTTTCATTTTTAGAGGGGGGTGTCAAAAACTGTAACTCATCTTAACCACTTCCCAAAATGTAGGACATCCATGGACGTCCTTAGGTGGAAGTGGTTATACAGGAAAGACCTGCAGGCATCATCCCGGTATCAAAATTTTCAACAAGCGATCCCTGTTCAGCAGAAGTCGAGTGAGCTTCTGGAAGTATGGTCAAATAATCCCATAGACACACTCCCAAACCTTGTGACCAGCCTTCCCAGAAGAATCGAAGCTGTTATAGCTGCAAAGGGTGGGCCAATTCAATACTAAACCTTACGGACTAAGACGGGAATGCCATTAAAGTTCATGCGTGTGTGTAAAGGCAGGAGTCCCAATACTTTTATTAATATAGTGTACCCGAATCCTCCCTTCATGTCTGCTATGGCAGAATGGACAAAGCATCACTTCTGGGTAGTGAGAGAGCTTACCCGCTGCTCACACCACCACACACATTTATTGCCCCTCCCCATAATGGCTACTGTCTTTAGTTTCTGAAGGAGTTTTTAACATCAGAAAACCATGATTTGTGTTTCTGGATCTCCACCAAAAAGTCGGGGTAAAATTAGATTCTAGTACCATTGAACTAAATATTCTGTCTTTTGCGAGCCAGCCTCAGGATAATTTCTCTATCTCTGTAATTCAGTAATCTCACTAGCAGTGGTGGATAAAAACACACAAAAATCTGTACGCGCAAAACCAGGAGTAGGTCACCATCCCGTGGACGCAGTGGAACCCCCTTTCCAAAGATTTTAGTCAGCCATTGCTACACAAATTCAGTAGGGTCACGGCCCTCCACTTTTTCTGGTTACCCCACGATGCACATATCATTGCGCCTTAGACGATAAGTCCTCAGCCCGCATATCATTAGCTTTGGCTAAGCGGGCAGTAGTTGGAGTCTCCCTGAGAAGAGGGGGAAGCTTGTCCTCTGTCACAAATTCTGCTCTCTGCAGCCGTTCTTTCCCTTATCTTTTGCAGATCCTGCCTTATCAGAACGACCTCCTCTTGTAAACCTCCAAATCTTTCTTACAGGGGATTAGTAGAGGGAGTGCACATGTTAACAGCCCTCAAGATTGTTGCCAAAGTCGGTTGCTCTCCCTCCTCTACAAGGAAATTGTCAGTCTTCGCTATAATGGCAGCAGCTCCCTGCCCTTCTTCCTCCTCCACCATCTCTGAATCGAGTGCCTCTGAAACATTATCAGTCTCCGAGGAGACAGCCGTCAGCTTCTGAGCATAATGTTGCACGTCTCTGGGAGGGAATACCCGACCCGGGTCTTTGGGGGTTTTAGGCGTTTACTTACAGCAGGGGTCTCAAACTGGCGGCCCTCCAGCTGTTGCGAAACTACAAGTCCCATCATGCCTCTGCCTATGGGATTCATGCTTGTAACTGTCAGCCTTGCAATGCCTCATGGGACTCGTAGTTTTGCAACAGCTGGAGGGCCACCAGTTTGAGACCCCCTGACTTACAGCCTCCTTGTTCTTCTTCACACCACGAGCATGCTGTGGAAGGGACTTCAGGAAACAAAATGAAAGACCGCACTCCAAAATATAAGGATAGACGCTTTAATGTGTAAAAGCCGCAGCGCCATGTTGGCGATCCTGCCTCGGACCCTCTCCTTTATTTCCACCGGTCATCATGCCAATTCAACAACTGCAAACCAGTCCAGGAGCTGCTGTCGGTGTCCTGGATTGCTCGGGAGCCAAAGCAGGGAGCTCACTATGCTGTTAACCGGATCAAATCTGAATACATGTTGGGAGCTCTGTGAAAAAGCAGCTGCTCACATGCCATACTTGGCCACGCCCACAATGGCTGCCTTATTAACCAATAGGAATGTTTGTGAGGCAGACGGTCTCAATCACCACAAGCCAATATTGGTGCAGTGCTCCGTGATGCATTCAAGTTGTAGCAGAAGTTCATTAAAGCTACCCGAAATACCTGCTTATAGCAGTTCTTTGTTTCTGTCAACTACTGCCTGTCTAGTTGGCTTTCCTGATGGTGGAACAGTGGACCATGCCTGTGAAATGTCTTGTGTAAGGCCACCTGTAGTCTCCATCAGAAGCACAATTGTGGCGCAGAGATTTGGAATACTATATAAATCCCAAAAGGGAAATTATTGATATTAATCGCAAAGAGACCGAGCACTATCACCGTTTAATTTAGGTGCCTGAACAATGACCTGCTTGGCAGGACCACCAGGTATTTTTCTAATGAAAGATTTATCATGTCTTTAGAAATTGCATTAACATGTGAAAAGTATAAATATTTTAGTGATTGAGTTTGAATATACTTTATATCTTCTAAACAGTACACTTCCATTGCAGTTTACAGCTAGACCTGTCTGTAAGACATCGAAAACAAATCAAACTTCATGCAACAATGGACCTCGATCAAGAGGGGTGGTCTATACAGTTTGTGCAAAGGACTTCCATAGAAGTCACGTTTCCTATGTAATAGGCTCACTTTTTTCAGTATATACAGAGCCTGAGGTCAAATTCTAGACATCTCCCAGCTCTTAGGTTTACTGCACCAAGCTTTTTACAATATTCATATGATAATAAAAGTCATATCTATATTTGCTGGACATGCAATATTTCTCCCAATACCAACAACACTGGATCAGACCATGGGACAAAAGCATGTAAAAACTGCAAACAAATTTAGCTATAACCCGTGAAATATGAACAATTAACCTGACAAAAATTAAACCATCACTGTAAACTATTAGGAGGACCAAGTAAAAATGCATCAGTTTTGTAGGTTTTTCCCATGACTAAACCTAGTGCACATTCAGTGCCAGCAATGGTCTATGTGAATAATTAACACTGTTTGCATAGCAAGTTAACACGCTCTCATCTCAAAAACTGGTATGAAACAAACACAATCCAACTTCCTCTCAGCTGCTTCAATCTTATCTCACTTACCAGATATGTCTGAATACTCCTCCGCATTGAAGGTTAGCTCATTTTCTGTGGGAAGATTTACAAAGGCTTTCATTGCTGGAAAATAAGCTATGTGGCCATTGCTAACTTGCCTCAGTAGTGTTTCCAAATACCTAGAAGAAAACAGAATGAGATAAGTTTAACATGGGTAATTCTCTCACATTAAAGTAGATCTACAGAGGAAATTACTCATCAAAATGCTCCAGTACTCGAAGCCGGAAGTGTCAGTTTGGGAGCGGAATGCCTCCACCTTGTACTCCTCTGGCTGACTGTCTCCTCTGGTGGGCGCCATCCCCACCTAGTTCTCCCAGTAGCATCGCTAGGGGGGTGCATACCACACCCAGTCGTCTTTGACTTGAGGTAAAAGCCTGCAACAGTGGCAGAACTCCCAGCTTGTCCAAGTCCCGCCTGTCAAAAATGATTGGTTGCTGGGCCCGCCCAAGCTATCAATTAGGTGCATGGAGGCCCTGGCATTTAGAGGAGAAAGATGCAACTTCCTCCTCCTGAGCTGCTCTGCATCCATCCACTTCCCACTGACAACAGAAGGGCAACAGAAGGGCCTGGAGTCTGAGGAGACTTTCTATCTGGATTGGCACATGGCTACTGAGCTGGATGGCCAGGAGTCCTGGGGACCTGAGTGCAATCCGGACCAGGACACTGCTAAAGTAAGCAAGCAGAGCTTCAGCAATGGCTGCACAAAGAGGAGGAGGGGAGGGGGCAGGAATCACAGAGGTGTATTCTAGAGGGAGGAAGGACAGGATTCCCCAGAGCTGTGTACACTGACTGCAAGTTCACCACACCACTTGTACCATGCCTGCAGTCGCTGACCGCCTCCTGTACCATGCCTGCAGTCGCTGACCGCCTCCTGTACCATGCCTGCAGTCGCTGACCGCCTCCTGTACCATGCCTGCAGTCACTGACCGCCTCCTGTACCATGCCTGCAGTCGCTGCCCGTTTCCTCCTCCTTCCCTCCACCAGCTTTCGCCTCTGCCCCCATATCTCCCCATGACCCTCTCATCCACCCAGTGATCACAGCCTCTTCCATCACAACTCTCCCACTCCGCCCTCACTTACCCCTCTACTCCCCTTAGCCTCACCCAACTCCCTAACACCCCCCCCCCCCTCAAAACCACCCCTCTACCTACTCTTCCTAGGCCATCTGAGTCGGTAATGGTATCAGCAAGTTTTTGAAAAAAAAAGTATCAGTACTCGTAGTTTAAAAAGAAAAATGGTATTGGTGCATCCCTAATTCTATGCATCAAGATAAAAAGCCTTCTGTGGGCAGCAGCCACCCCAGCACCCCCTAATACTTACCTGAGCCCCATCTAGATCCAGAGAAGTTGTAGGATTGTCTCGCCTGCCCGGAACTCCCATTCTCATTAGCTCCCGCTGCTGACTAAAACAGTCAGGTAGCCAATGAGGAGAGAAAGGGGGTGGGGCCAGGCCACAGCTTAGTGTCTGAATGGACACAGGGAGCTGCGGCTTGGCTCGGGTGCCCTCATAGCAAGCTGCTTGCTGTGGGGGCACTCAACAGGAGGGAGGGGCCAGGAGCACCAAATAGGGACCCGAGAAGAGGAGGATCTGGGCTACTCTGTGCAAATCCACTGCACAGAGCAGGTAAGTATAACGTGTCTTTTTTTAAATTAGACTTTAAAATCACTTTAAAAGCAGACCTAGCTATTCCTTTAGTGGTCCCAACAGTACCTAAGCTGAGAAAAAAAGATTGCGTACCCTATTTATTGCCACCACTCACAACTCTGAAGCAAACCCTAAGCGGTTGTGAAATCTCTAAAAAAAAATCACTTTATCCTTCTTGTAGATCCTTTAATCCCTCCAATCCACATTGACTAGAACTATTTATGCAATTGCCTGACCTCAATCATGTGACAGTGCTTTGTGCGGATTGTCACCATGCCTTAACACTGTCATGTGGGAAGGCAGTGGCTTTATCCACCTGGGTAAACTCAGACACCCGAGTGGACTCCTGCAGTGGATAGGTGCAGGGAAGCATTGATCCGTAAGCATAACTAGGTGGACGGGTATCAGGAGGAACCACCATAACTATTCCCTAAATAGGCAGGTGACCATGTCTCTTTAAAAAAAAAAGACGACACTTCTGCAATGTACTTCACCCCACCGTGTTTTCTGAAATATTAATTGAACTTTATCATGACAACATTGTATAAACTTTACATATTTTTTAATGGATGTTAACATTATTATCTGCTGCATGTACAATATTTAAAAAATATAAGTGCAGATATGTCTATTTCTATTTTATGCTTCAGTAGGGATGCCTTAGACCAGGGATCCTCAAACTACGGCCCTCCAGCTGTTGCAGAACTACACATCCCATGAGGCATTGTAAAACTCTGACATTCACAGACATGACTAGGCATGATGGGAATTGTAGTTCCTGAACACCTGGAGGGCCGCAGTTTGAAGACCCCTGCCTTAGATGGTTCCTCAGATTTCATATTGCATATTGCATTTTACAGTTTTAGATTTTCTACATTTCTTGTATTCATCTTAGGCAATATATGCATGTAATAATAATTAGACATCTATGCCATTACTTTATCAAATAATCGATTTAATTTGAAATACAAATGTTCCCATACTGCTAAAATACATAAAAAAAATAGAATAAAAGAAAGAGCTGAAACAAGACTTTGAATTGTCAATTAAACAATGCAGTAACAGAATATGTAGAAGAAAAAAAAACACTGCATACAGACCTTATCCCCCTTACTTCTGCCTTGTGCACAGAATATCCCCATTTTGAGGTTTTTGAGAAAGGTTGAAAAGCTGACATTTGTTGAAAAGACCTCAGCGGAGGAATACACAATTAAAGTTAAACATCAAGAAAGGCATCTCCAGACTTCAAAAATCTGTCAGTGTGAGCACTTACCAATTAGTGTACAAACTGGTGATTGTTGGCTCTCCATGGCTGTCTAGATGTTGCGTTTGTTGAAGCAGAACATTGTTGAAAACCCTTGTGATGTCAATCTGCACATAATTTTCTATTGACTGGAGCACAGTCATGTAGGCTCTTACACTAGTTAATAGCTCTGAGGGTTTTGCAATCTCTTGTGTGGCCTGATTGTACATGGTCATGCCAACAATAGACCTGTGTGGTGGACAATACATGAAAACATTAGCTAAATCTCTACAGCATGATTGCCAAAATCCAAACACAACAGGAGGGAAGACATAGCTTATTGTTCACAGGGTTGCATTAAAAACTTCTCCTAAGTTTTACTTCATTTAACCATATAGAGCAAATTAACCCTGTATAATACGTGTAGTAAATAAAATAAGAAAAACGTGATCTAGAGCTGCTACCAGCCACCTCTAGTGTTGGCTGATGGCATCTGCCATTGGGGAGAGATGCAAACAAAAATCTTCTAGGCTGGAGGTCCCAGTGCTGGAAACTCCCATTTCTTAGCAACACAGGTACCCCTTGCAATTTACTTTATTGTGCAGGATGTGAAAAAAGTACAGGTGCTGAACGTGATCCTGTGGTAAAGCTATGGACATTGAGGCATTTACATATTTGAAAAGATGTTGTCAGATTGACCATGCATGGAAGAAAAATGAGTGCTCCCCCAAAGGGCCAGAACACTTCCTCCCCCTAGCTTCCCCCTCCCACACTTACATTACTTGTGCTTCTTCTTTTCGCAACTGGCACTAAAATCACCAATGTCAGCGACCAAGGAGAACAGCGACATCACATCAGTCATGTGACAGTGCTCGGGGTCTGGTAGTCTATTGCTAGGCATGAGCAAAGTCAGGGTAGGTCACATACACCTTCATACCAGGTAGCATTGCCAGGTGTGATAGAGGAAGGAGCACTGGCAAGGTGAGTAAAAAGGGATCGGGGGGGAGAGTACCCACTGTTAATTCACCAAGGTGACAAGTATCTCTTTAACAAGATGTAAATTAATTTTAATGCAATCCCTCACTGACCTCTGTAGCTGCAGGCACCATGAAGAATTTGATCCTAAAAATCACAGCAGAAGCACTGAAGTTGTCCAGTTTGTGTTCTCTGCAGCTCAGCTAACCATGTTCTACACTGCCCTTTGTTAAAATAACAATTCGAGACATTAGAAGTCTGCACAGTCAATGCTGGGATGGGATGGCGAGCTGAGCTGCTAAGAGATTGACTTGATTGCATCTGCAATTAAAATATGAGGAGAATTGCTCCACAGTACCTGGTGCTAATGAGAGCTTGTTTAAAAGCTCATTTACTTTGTAAAGTGACTCTGTCATATGAAAAGTATGGGGTTGCCACAGCTTGATTGCTTGAACATGCGAGCTGCCTGGCTGTCTGCCTTTAACACCTCAGACACAAAACAAGAATTCTGTACAGAAGTGTTTGAAATGTCTCGGAGCTCCTTATTCCTACATTTGGGCTAGGTTAGGGACTCAGAAAGCAATGAAGCCAAGCTATTAGCATGATAGCCAGAGAACCAACATCTTCAAATAAAAGGTCAGCAATAGCAGCATTCTGCCCATTCCTTCCTTACGACAGTCACTTAAGGGGATGTGAAAAAAACTTGAATGACCATAGCCTGGCAACAGCTTCACTTAGGTGTGAGCTTAGAAAAGCATGGGGAACACTCTGCAGAAGGCACTAGTCTATGATGTGTTTGACATGGACTTAGTCAAACGTTACACCGCTATGTCCATCTGATGCTGCAAACAGCATAGTTAAAGCAGCTTTTTCATCAATAGGGTTTTTATTTATTGAAGTATCGAGAAATAACAAGGTGTCGTGTTAAAGCTGCTAATTTAACAGCAACAGAAATAAGAAGGCAATGTCCTGCTTAATCTACTAAATGTCCAACCTGTAGTCATTCTAACAGAACATCATTTCTCAGTGGCAATTTACACAACTGTCCCTTTGTTTTATAAAGCCAAAAATCTATCACTGCAAGACACGTGTGTTGCAAGATGCAGAAAATTAGGACTATAACTTTTTCCAAAGACACATTCCAATGAAAGCCTTGCACATCTTTATTTCAACACTTCAACATGACTGATTGCTCAAGAATTCCACACTATTTTACCTCAAACATTCTTTTATTTACTGAGCAAGTCCAAATTTCTGTGATTTTACTTTTTGGGAAGCTAAAACACTGCATGGTATAGCAAGCACTCACTTACTTGGTAAAGCGAATTTCCAAGTGCGAGGTCAGGTACTCTCTTGGAGTGAACGTATGTTCCCACACCACCATATTGGGCGCATAATTAATGGAGAAACAAAGCTCTGAAAGTGCTGTATGTAGCTTATCCAAACTAAGGGAAAAAAGGAAGAAAAAAAATTGTTAAATAATATACAGAGGTCCAACCATTAGGACCCCTTTCACACTGGGGCGTGGGCCGCGTTAGCGGTAAAGCGCTGCTAGTTTTAGCGGTGCTTTACTGGCGCTGTGTGGGCGGGAGCGGGGTGCTTTTAACCCCAAAGAAGGGGTTAACAGTGCTCGAAACGCACCGCTGCCGAAGCGCTTTCGCAGCGCTGCCCACTGATGTCAATGGCAGGGGTGGTGTAGAAACGCTGTATACACCGCTCCTGCACTGCCTCAAAGACCCTGCTTGCAGGACTTTTTTCTTTGTCCTGCAAGCGCACCACCCCAGTGTGAAAGCACTCTGGCTTTCACGCTGGGGTGGCTTAAAAGGCGCTTTATAGGTGCTAAAAAAAGCACCTTCAGTGTGAAAGGGATCTTACGCTGCTGACAAATTTCCAGACAACCCGTAAAGTGATCCTAAACCTGTTATTATTTTTTTTAAAAATAAAAATAACAAAACATGTCTATACTTACCTGCCCTGTGCAATGATTTTTGCACACAGCACCCCCCCCCCCCCTCAAAGCACTTAGTGAAAAAACTGTTTGCCTAGGAGCTGCTACTCTTCCAGACTGATAACCACCTATCAAGGCATTTCCAAGTGCCATCATATTGTGTGTTGGGGTGGCAGGGGTGTGCGGGGGTGTGTGTGTGTGCGGGGGGGGGGGGGGGGGGTGTTGTGTGTGTGCGGGGGGGGGTGTTGTGTGTGTGCGGGGGGGGGTGTTGTGTGTGTGCGGGGGGGGGGGGGGGGGGGTGTTGTGTGTGTGGGGGTGCGCGTGTTGTATGTGTGTGTGTGTGTGTGTGTGTGTGTGTGTGTGTGTGTGTGTGTTGTGGGGGTGCGCGTGTTGCAGAGTCCCTCCCCCACTTCCCATCCTAGAAAAACATCAGTAAAACCAGTGGAAATATAAAGCGAAGGGAATTCCTCTCTGACAGTCGTAACTGAAGCATGCATCTCCCCCCTGCTAGTTTTCTCCTTTAACTCCAGGGCAACTGTAAATGTTGCTTTCCTAGAATTTCCTGATCCATGACAAATAGTGAATCAGACAGCAATAAAACAAACCCCCCCACCCCAAAAAAAAAAAAAAAACACAGGGTCTAGCTCTTCCCAACTGTTAAGTAAAACTAACAAAAACCCAGGCTAGAGATCACTAGGTGGGAATATCTAACACCAAAAAGATTTGCAGAACAATTCCACTATTGGAGCTACCAAAAGTTTAGCTGAAATGTTACTTTTTCATTTCGCAGAGCTATTGTATTTATATCTTAAAGAGTTTGTTATTATTTAAAAAAATATATACTTTTACAAACATGTTCTACTTGCCTGCTTTGTGCCCCGAACCTCCACTTCCGGGGTCCCCCTCCAGCGATCCAGGCTCCTCTTTTTCTCGGTCTGCCATCATAGAAAACCTCTTCCTATGGTGGCACACCTGCAGGCTTGTTCCTGAGCCAAGCTCTGTGCGTCTATTGACACACAGTGCGGCTCAGCCCCGACACCCACTCACAGAATTTGATTGACAGCAGCAGGAGAAAATGGCTCCCGCTGCAGCCTCTATGAGCAGAGAGTGAGGAGAGAGCTGCTGCAGATGCGCACAGCACTGAATACATGAATACAGAAAGAACTCAGGTAAGTATAAAAGGGGGCGATACAATCACTGGGACATTTTTACCTTAATGCAGCAATTGCATTAAGGTTAAAAAACGTGCAGACTTTAGATCCACTTTAAGGCCATTATACATGTACTGAAAGTTGGCTGGTTTAGCAGGAACTGGCCAACTTTCGGTACATGCGTAACGCTGTCTAACATTCTTATTGAGTGGTCAAAAATCTGGAAAACCAGCATTCGATCAGCGCTTGCAGCCAACAGAAATCCCCACATCAGACATTGTTGTGTTAATGTGAGGATCTGTCAGGTTTTTTTTTGTTTTTTGTTTTTTTTTCAACCAATCCGTGGGTTGAAATTAAAAAAAAACAACGGGAAAACTTCAACCCTAATAAAAAGGATTTTCAAGTCTTGCTAGATTTCCTGGGTATGGCACATTTCCTGTAGGAAAATTGGTAGAGATTGGCCTTAAAAAATAAAAAAGAAAGCATAACAGAAGTCTTACTTTGTTACCACAAGTCTGTTCTTTCTCATGCTTTCAACTCCAGGCTTCTCTCTTTCGGGTTCTCCTTTCTTTCCAGTCTGCTTTTTTGACTTTTTATTTACTGCTTGACTGATTGTTTTGGCACAATGTTTTGGCAGGAGCTATAGAAGAATAATAAAAGTGTTAATAAGGAAGAAGCCATCCTAAAAACAAAGGCAAAAAAAAGAGACCTTACAGCTCAGAAAAGTGTTCTACCCTCTTGAGCACCACTTCTAAAATATTAACAAATCACTAAAATACATTGGAACACAAAAAGTCAGGTACGCTCTCTAAAGTAAACCAGGAGTACAAAAATCTGGTCTACAAGATGGTAGAGCTGCACGATTCTGGATAAATGAGAATCACGATTTTTTTGCTTAGAAGAGAGATTAGATTCTCTCGCGATTCTCGCGGCGTTAACATCTTTCACATTAAAACAAAACAAAATTGGGCTAACTTTACTGTTTCGTTTTTTTAAATTATTCATTGAAGTGTATTTTTTCCCATAAAAGTGCGTTTAAAAGACCGGTGGGCAAATACAGTGTGACATAAAATATTGCAGCAATTGACATTTTATTCCCTAGGGTCTCTGCTAAAATATATATAATGTTTGGGGGTTCCAAGTAATTTTCTAGCAAAAAATGTTGAATTTAACTTAAGAAAAAAGTGTCAGAAAAAGATTTAGACTTTAAGTGGTTAAACTTCCTGCATTTACACATTGGTAAAAACTTGGCAGACTGTCTGGATGTTTTCTTTACATGCACAAGTTTATCCCTTTGATCTAAGAAGGAAGAGTTAGTTACAATGTTTTATGTTAAAAACTTGGCAGACTGCCCGATGTTTTCTTTTGACAGCTGAGTGAGCAGATAAGTCTCTCCACTTGTTATATGAAAGAATCGGCAAACTCTGCAATAGAGATCATCAGGGGGGTTGAATCGAGATCACGATTTTTTAACGATTAATTGTGCAGCTCTACAAGATGGTACGATTTCTCTGCCATCTAAATGAGTCTTTAATTTCACGATCAAAGCTTCATTCAGACACTAAGGCAAGGACAGAGAATTGACAGAACTAAACACTAAAACCTTTAGCACTGCCCTCCGTAGCTGCCTCTAACTAAGCAGCCATTTAGTTCTCATGCCTGTACACAGTTCTTACCAAACAGAAATCACAAGCCCACCAATACCGAGAGGGACATTGAAGCTGCTACTAGCTACCAAGAGGTGCCTGCACTTTTAGGGCTAACTTACACCAACTGCTGCGTGAGGTGCAGTCCAGTGGTATCAATGCAGTACTGATCTTACACTGGCACGTTGACCTTTTTTTTTTTTTTTTTTTTTTAACAAACATTAGTGAAATGTCACACAGCGACATTCAATTGGCTTGCCATGTTGTGCCAGGTGGGACTGCCTCACACTGGGTTGAGCTGCAAAGTATAGTATGCCATACATTATTTTTTTATTTTTTTTAACACACACCTCCACAATGCAGTGGTGTGAACCGGGCACACAGGAGATAACGGTTGCCTTGCCATGGGACTCTGCTGCCCAGTGCAGTCTCACTGCCCCCCTGAAAACCCAAATGCAACGATCAACTTACTGAATGACAACAGCTATACAAGGATACCACTACCCCATGATGCAAAGTTTGAGCTTCAGTAACTAGCTAGGTATGAGTGCATAATTGTTGTTGGTGTTCCGACTAATTGGGAATTTTTATTGTGCCCCTGTGAGAGATTGAAAAGCAATGAAAAATGGTGGCAACCTCTGGGGCTTGCTACCATGCTGCAGTTTTAACTGCCTTGCTTGCAAGCTCACTACAGTCTCTGTGTGAGTCAGTAAACAGCTGATAATTGCTTGCCCTGGTGTTTACCATTTGTGAATTTCATTGGCACAGAGAGTTCTAGTGGCCAAATTGTTTGCCTACAATTTGCCAAAAAGTACAGCAAATCTAAAAACCTATATCTATGACTACCAGTCATACATTACCAATTGATCCATTCTAATATGACATTAAGCGATAAAAAAAAATCCATTCAAGTATGTACAGTATTCTTAACCACTTAAGTACCGCCCACCATCGATATACGCCGCTACTTTGACGTTATATACAGTTAAGCTGCCATAACCTCAGTATTCTCTTAAGCGTCGAGCGGTCCGCTTTAGGATAAAAGTGGTCTCCGCGGCAGATTCCCCATGAGATCACTTATCGGCGGCGGTAGAGGTGCGCACCAAACCACCCCACCACCCCCCTTCGTCCCGGTCATCTTCACTGCTTAATGGAGCCGTCGGTAGCGGCGGAGACGATCCAATACTTTCCCCTGTTAAGCAGGAAGTCGAGTGAGGGAATGATGACCTCATCTCTATGCCACTGGATGACAGAAGCAACGTCAAAAGTCATTTCCACCCAACGGCCTTAAAAGGACTTTTTTTTTATTGCTTTGAAGTGTAAATGTGAGATCTGAGGTCTTTTTGACCCCAGATCTCCTATTAAAGAGGTCCTGTCATGCTTTTTTTCTATTACAAGGGATGTTGCAATAGGAATAAAAGTGATACATTTTTTTTTTGTTTTTGTTTTTGTTTTTTAAAGGACAGTGTAAAAATAATAAAGAAGTAAAATAAATAAGAAAAAAAAAAATTAAAAGTGCTGCGTCCCGCCGAACTTGTGCGCAGAAGTGAACGCATACATAAGTTGTGCCCACATAAAACGGTGTTCAAACCCCACATGTGAGGTATCGTCGCGATCGTTAGAAGAGGTCTAGTGCTAGAATTATTGCTCTAGCTACAACTCAAAACTGGTAACCTGTAGAGATTTTTAAATGTTGCCTATGAAGATTTTTAATTGCCAAAGGTTGTCGTCATTACACGAGCGGGCGCAATTTTTAAGCATGACATGTTGGGTATCAATTTATTCGGTGTAACATTATCCTTCACAATATAGAAAAAAAATTGGGCTTAAAAGGTAATTATTTCTCGTCTATAACATGGTTTTCTTATTTTTTTATTAAAAAAAGTGTATTTTTCTCCAAAAAAATAAAAAATTGCGTTTGTAAGACCATTGCAACGACTGCCATTTTATTCCAATGTTTGGGGGTTCTAAGTAATTTTCTAGCAAAAAAAAAAAAAGAAAAAAAAAAAAAAGATTTTAACTTTAAACAACTAGTGTGAAAAATAGGCCTGGTTCTTAAATGGTTAAAGAAGAACTCTGAGGAGATTTTTTTTTTAAGTCTCCAAAAGGTGCCTTATTTTTATCTTGTCAGATTGTGTTCTTGATTCCAGCTATATATCTTCAGTCAGTGAGAAAACTACAATTGCATTTTGAATATAAAGGCTCATTCATCTGCATTCCATTTTGTAAGACCGATGGCCGCTGTGCCCTCTATAGTCAAAGCCACCAGTCTTGTAACTTCCCGACAGCAGGTCTGTTTCAGCTAGCAGTAATGTAATTACATCACCGCTCGCTGCAGTGGGTGGGGCGAGGGGTCTCAGACTCCTGGTCTAAATTGCGCACTATAACTACATCATTTGACTGACATCAGTGGGGGCTTTCATGTTTTCTAGATAGAGCCCTTAGCTCTGCCCACACATCCTCTGCTTGCATTTCCCTTTGCATTATGGGAAATATGATGTTTACCTTAAGGGATGTGAAGTGTAGCAAGAGTGAAAGTCCTCCTCCCTGCGCACGGAAAAAGCTTTATTTCCGAGTGAGGGGGTGATGTCACTGGGACAGAAAAGCTAGAATTCTATGAAAACTAAGTCATTATATTATACACTATGCCAGTTTTTTAATCAAGCCTGGGGAGAGGGATCTAAAAACACAAACGTATTTGTATCCTGGAGTTCTTCCTTAAGTTAAAGTACCTTTTACTGCTCAGTCTGCTCCAAACTTTTTTTTTGCTGCAATCATCCAACATCCTGTTAGAGGGTGGCTACATTCATTCTTCATAGTCCCATTGTGTGAAGGAATGTAGCCAGCCTTTTTGCTCGCTCCCGTAATGGACTAGGGACTACAGACTACGGAATATGTAGTGTGCATAGAGCAGTGCAAATTACCTCAACTAAAGTGCACTGCTCGGTTCAAACAAATGAAAGTGATGGGAAAAATGAGAGGTTCGGGAGCTCACAGAGGACATTGCAGAGGAGGTAGAAAACACAGAAGAAATTACATGAAAAACAGAACAGATTACAGGGATATTAGTGGACGTGTATAGATTATTTTTTTGGAGAATAAGGATACCGCTTAGCGTGACTTTAGGGGCATGTATATAGCTGGAAAAAAAAAAGTATACTGAAGCTCCAGAAAAAATTATTATGACAGATGCAATTTAGATACTTACCTGATCACTTAGAGTACACTGTTCTGTGCAGATGTCTGTGATGAGATTGCGGGCTTGCTTTGCCATTTCATCCAAGAACATGTTACATAAAGATAGGCTGCGATCTCCAATGTGATGTCTCTAAAGAGATGTAGCAATGGAAAATCAATTTCCGGGTTAATGAAAGAGATATACGGACTAAGCAAAAAATTAAAGTCATCCACTACTTTGTAACATTTTCCATGAGATATACATCTGTGTGTATATATATATATATATATATATATATATATATATATATATATATATATATATATATATATATATATATATAAGAGAGAGAGAGAGAGAGAGATCTCTCTCCTATCTATATCTCTTTTTTTTTTTTTTTCTCGCCCACATCAGTGCCTGACCTCGAAAATGCGCTTATGGAAGAATGGTCAAACACGTGTGTGTTGTGTGTGTGTGTGTGTGTGGGGGTGTGGGTGTAGCATATACACAGTCAGGTCCATAAATATGGGGACATCGACACAATTCTAATCTTTTTGCCTCTATACACCACCACAATGGATTTGAAATGAACAAGATGTGCTTTAACTGCAGATTTTTCAGCTTTAATTTGAGGGTATTTACATCCAAATCAGGTGAACGGTGTAGGAATTACAATAGTTTGTATATGTGCCTCCCCCTTTTTAAGGAACCAAAAGTAATGGGACAGATTAACAATCATCCAAACTTTCACTTTTTAACACTTGGTTGCAAATCCTTTGCAGTCAAATACAGCCTGAAGTCTGGAACGCACAGACATCACCAGACGCTGGGTTTCATCCCTGGTGGTGCTCTGCCAGGCCTCTACTGCAAGTGTCTTCAGTTCCTGCTTGTTCTTGGGGCATTTTCCCCTTCTGTTTTGTCTTCAGAAAGTGAAATGCATGCTCAATCGGATTCAAGTCAGGTGATTGACTTGGCCATTGCATAAAATTCCACTTCTTTCCCTTAAAAAAGTCTTTGGTTGCTTTTGCAGTATGCTTCGGGTCATTGTCCATCTGCACTGTGAAGCGCCGTCCAATGAGTTCTGAAGCATTTTGCTGAATATGAGCAGATAATATTGCCCGAAACACTTCAGAATTCATCCTGCTGCTTTTGTCAGCAGTCACATCAATAAATACAAGAGAACCAGTTCCATTGGCAGCCATACATGCCCACGCCATGACACTACCACCACCATGCTTCACTGATGAGGTGGTATGCTTTGGATTATGAGAAGTTCCTTTCCCTCTCCATACGCTTCTTTCCCCATCACTCTGGTACAAGATGATCTTGGTCTCATCTGTCCATAGGATGTTGTTCCAGAACTGTGAAGACTTTTTTAGATGTTGTTTGACAAACTCTAATCTGGCCTTCCTGTTTTTGAGGCTCACCAATGGTTTACATCTTGTGGTGAACCCTCTGTATTCACTCTGGTGAAGTCTTCTCTTGATTGTTGACTTTGACACACATACACCTACCTCCTGGAGAGTGTTATTCATCTGGCCAACTGTTGTGAAGGGTGTTTTCTTCACCAGGGAAAGAATTCTTCAGTCATACACCTAATGTTTTTGCTATCTCTGATGGGTTTGTTTTGTTTCAGCCCAATGATGGCTTGCTTCACTGATAGCGACAGCTCTTTGTATCTCATATTGCGAGTTGACAGCAACAGATTCCAAATGCAAATAGCACACTTGAAATGAACTCTATACCTTTTATCTGCTCCTTGTAAATGGGATAATGAGGGCATAATAAACACCTGGCCATAGAACAGCTGAGCAGCCAATTGTCCCATTGCTTTTGGTCCCTTAAAAAGTGAAAGGCACATATACAAACTGTTGTAATTCCTACACCATTCACCTGATTTGGATGTAAATACCCTCAAATTAAAGCTGAAAGTCTGCAGTTAAAGCACATCTTGTTCGTTTCATTTTAAGTCCATTGTGGTGGTGTATAGAGCCAAAAAGATTAGAATTCTGTCGATGTCCCAATATTTATGGACCTGACTATACATACAGTGTGTATATGTATGAGGGGGAGAAGAGATCTCAAATGAGAACATGATGAGATTCCAGCTGTCGTTTTCTAGCTTAGGTTAGGGGATCGAAGGCAACATCTTGTTGCTTTAAAACATCATGTGCAATTCCAAATTATAGTGTGGACTTCCTATTTTTAATAAGACATTACAATAGACATTAGTTCATTTAGAAAAAAATTCTATGTAAAACGTGACGCCACTACTCTACAGACAGAACAGATTAAAAATTGTACTGTGTCACTTATATCAACACATGGGAAAATGCAGCAATAAAAGGAGTATCCTATGAAGCAAAAACCTGTTAATGCAATTATTTGGAAAACCTATTGTGCTTCAATATAAATCTTTGATGCCTTGAAATGGGACAGATTAATCTTTTTAAGTTGTCCTCCAAGAAAAACAACATTGGCAGCTGTGCAGCACCCAGCCGCAAAACATGCTGAGCAAAAATATGTGTTTAAAATAACTTAAACCTACACAAGACATTTTGTCTGCTCAAAAAAAAAAAGAAAAAAAAAAAAACCTTATATGAGATTTGCACACAGGAATTTCCATAAAATAATAATCTAAAGGATGTACCTATGCAGCATTTATGATACACAAGATAATCAATAAAATAAAAGATAATCTACTTATACCTCAGCGCCCAGCCTGCAGCCCTTCAGTACTTTTTGTGTGGCCCTCTGGGTCTTTGCAGAGACCAGTCTGCGTTTCCCAATTGCCCTTGTATAGCAGTAATTTCTAGAAGTCTCAGGTAACTGAATGTCTCCAGTCTATGAATGTCTCCTGAAGCATGTTCCCAGTCTCCAACAACTCCTATAGCATATGTTCCCCATCACTGACAGTCTCTTACAGCATGTCTGCAATCTCTGACCATCTTCTGAATAAAGTCTTTGACTATATCCTGTTGTGCATCTGCTGTCTCTGACACAGAATTTTATGTGCAACCCTTTAGAGATGTCGAGGGCCACACTTAAGGCCCCCCCCCCCCCTCCGCCCCAATCAAGAAAATTGACCACCACTGACTTATGCCCATCAACTGGGAGCAGCTAACACCTGTGGACAGGGCATTCCTGAAACAACTGCTGGAAGGAGCCTAGATTGAAAGTCTCCTTCAATCTACTGAATGATTACTTTAGCCAAGACAGCCAAGCTAGGTCCCTTCCCAGCACTGAAAGGCTGCAGTGATGGTTGGATTTCTACAACTTTCTCCCATCTCCCGACTGCATCTCTGAAGCTCAGCCACAGTGATCTTTGGGTTCTTCTTTACCTCTCTCACCAAGGCTCTTCTCCCCCGATAGCTCAGTTTGGCCGGACGGCCAGCTCTAGGAAGGGTACTGGTCGTCCCAAATGTCATCCATTTAAGGATTATGGAGGCCACTGTGCTCTTAGGAACCTTAAGTGCAGCAGAATTTTTTTTGTAACCTTGGCCAGATTCTGTGCCTTGCCACAATTCTGTCTCTGAGCTCTTCAGGCAGTTCCTTTGACCTCATGATTCTCATTTGCTCTGACATGCACTGTGAGCTGTAAGGTCTTATATAGACAGGTGTGTGGCTTTCCTAATCAAGTCCAATCAGTATAATCAAAAACAGCTGGACTCAAATGAAGGTGTAGAACCATCTCAAGGATGATCAGAAGAAATGGACAACACCTGAGTTAAATATATGCGTATCACAGCAAAGGGTCTGAATACTTAGGACCATGTGATGTTTCAGTTTTTCTTTTTTAATAAATCTGGAAAAATGTCAACAATTCTGTGTTTTTCTGTCAATAGGGGTGCTGTGTGTACATTAATGGGGGAAAAAAAGGAACTTAAATGATTTTAGCAAATGGCTGCAATTTAAGAGTGAAAAATTTAAGGGGGTCTGAATACTTTCCGTGCCCACTGTATAAAACAAAAGTTATTTATAGTGAAGCATTATGGCTGTACTGTGGCAATAGCCACCCTGCTCTCCAAGTAGGGTGCACACTTTACTCTAAATGCCAACTTTAACCAATTTAAAACTGGAGTTTGTATTAAAAATTCATATTACTTTAACAAAAAAAAAAAAAAATGAAAGTCTGGCTGCACGTTTGCTGTGTTTTTGAAGCGTTGAAAAATCAAGTATTCTTGATACATGCTCATGGAAGTGTTGCTTTGGGAAACGCAAAATCCGTTGACAGGCAGGGCTTTCATAACCTAACACGCAAATGTGAGTCATCGCGGTGAATGTCAGAGCAAACATTCAACTCTAGACTGGTAACCTGTATAGGCTTTTAAGACGCTGCGTATGGGGTTTTTCAGGTACCATAGTTGCTCATTTCATGCATGTGTGAAATTTTAAATCTCGACATGTTTGGCATCTATTTTCTCGGTGCGACACAATCATTTATATTTTACCAAACAAATTGGGTATTATATAGTTTGTGTACACTAAATGCATTCAAGTGTATTTTTTCCTAAAAACTTGCATTTGATAAAGGGCAGCGCAAATAACATGCACTAAAAAATTGCGATAAAAAATTGCAACACCCATTATTTTATTCTCCAGTGTCCCTACTTTCAGGAAATATAAACTGTTTAGGGGTAATTTTCTATAAAGAAAACAAAAATGAAGATTTTTACAACTATGCAAAACGTTTACAAAATTGGGCAGCAAGTGGTTAAGAAGTGACAGCTGGACAATCACTGCTGTAGAGAAAAAGCAAGAATCAAAGACTTTGAGCTTCTGCATTAAGAAGCAGAATCTGAAAACAAATTACCTCTTCAGGACAAAGCTCGTGAGTGCAGCTCATAAAATGAGTACAAATGAGAGGAAATGAAATGGAGTATCTTGACTGGGATGGCAGTTCCAAACACTGCTGAAACATCTTCTCAAATGCCCGACTGTAAAAGCTAAAAGCAAACACAGTTCACCCTTTAAGATAAACATACATTAGCTAATGCTAAATTTCACAAGCACAATACATTTTTTCACAAAATTCTGACACGAAAGCACAAAGGTGAAAGAAAAAAAACGCATATCCTTAATACAATGGTGACTATGGAGGTATGCATGTGCTTAAACCATACATCCAAAAGCAACGTGTAAATTTGAACCTTCTATGATAAGATAATATAGTATGCAAAGCAAAAAATATCAGAAAATATAGTGTTCTCCTAGTATTTGTGGGAAATCTCCCCAATGGCAACACCTGAAAAAACCTGGCAGGGGCTCTTACCCTTTCCCATGCTATGTTAAAACAAAGGTGTTCCTATTAATGTGTATCCCAGCAGGGGCCATTTGCCTTGTGTCCTGTCCCATTGACATGAAGTCATGTCAGACATGAAAAGAACAAATAAAAGTAAAACAGGCTAAACAAACAAACAAACAAAAATAAACATTTTAAAAGCATTTAAAAGGGCAACTCCATTATTGTGGAAAAAATAAATGGCAAAATTAAAAGTAAAGAAAAAAAAACAAAAAAAAAAACGCAACATAGCCTAAACAATTGCTATACAAGCCATTTTGTAATTTAAAGTTTTTAAAAATAACTTTTTCATTTCAATCTGGAGTCTCTGTAATTTTCTTCAGAAATGCAGCCTCTGCAATCAGAACACAGAATGCATCCGCCGATTACAATGAACCATTCCCTCCCATTCAGGTTTAATATCCAAAAAGGCAAGGTAAAAAAACAGCTTTTTGATTTGTAGAATTCTATTGATGCTTCAACACAGTCTTGAATAAGTAGACTCCGCAACAGTTAAACATGCTTGGCTATTGTCTTTTAATATGACAAACTCAAGTCTTATGATCTCTATTTTATGCGATTTTATTATTACTATACTTATCTGGACTTTCCTTTTTGGATAATAATTTTTGTTTTACAATTGTGAAAATTCAATAAAGATTTAGCAAAAAAAAAAAAAAAAACCCTGTGATGTACACTGACAACCCAGAGACAATTTTTTTTTCCCTAAACAAAAGTGGCGTTACTATTTAAATAATTTTACAAAACCATTTGCACCTTTCTATCCATAATCTAAGACTACAGTGCCCCCCAAAAAATTACACAATTTAGCGATGAACCTTACATATCGCAATCTGATGGAATGTTAATCAAAAATACTTTATTCAAGACTGTGTTGAAGCATCAAAAGAATTCTACAAATCGTTTTGAACACTGCTTATATACAGGTCGAAAAATAAATAAATTATAATATAAATATATACATATATATATATATATATATATATATATATATATATATATATATATATATATATATATATATATATATATATATATACATATATACACACATATATATATATATATATACACATACACACACACACACACACACACACGCAATATGCAAACCAAACTATAAATTATTCTGAATTATTCTAAGCCACAGCCATTGACAAGTCATTACACCAACGCTTGTGTAGAAAAGGCCAAGGCTCAAAAAGGTAGCAGTAAAAATACTACAGGCCATCCCCATCATCTTTATGCCACATTTTACAATAACAGTTAGTTACAGTGATTGTAAACGATCACCTTGTAAAACAACTCATTCAGTTAAAAATTTAAATGAAAGGCAAAACATTTTGTATAGATATAAAAAAAATTATAAATACCTTTTGTCCCCTTTTTTATAAGTGTTCACATTCCCTCTGTTCTCAGCTGCATAAGAGCTAGGGGAGGAGAAGCAACAGTACACTTATCTTCCCAGTGAATGGCTGTGCAGGGGGTGTGTGTGAGGAAAAGTCTAATAATTGGAGAAGGGCAAGAGTTCCCAGTATAGCTAGAGAACTGACCACGATGTACTCTCCTGCTTAGTGTGGTCAGTTTTTAATAGGAAAAAAGAGGGCCTGGTAGGAACACCAGGGATTTCACATAAAGGAAGCAGTACAAAGAGAACAGGATACTTTTTCATACAAGTAAATGGTACAGCGGGATCATATCAGGAATATGAAATGCTGTGGTAACAAAACACTAACTTCAAAATACCTCCTGCTGAAAATACAGGGTGCCTAGGTATCACGCTGATCTGGAGATATCACTGCTTTGCGAGTCACTGACCTGGATGCAGATCAGGTGTTCTGACTACAATCATACGTGGTTTCATAATTGTTCTGAATTGATCTTTTTTAGTGCAAATGTGGCCATGCGATGGACATTTATCATTTGTACATATTCTTAACAAGCTGTAAACAAGCTTTTAAACAAGCTTTTAAACAAGCTTTTAAACAAATCCTCGCTGCCTTCTATAACTCCAGAACCTGCAGAGCAATTTCTCCTCAAATCCCACAGCAGATGCACTAAAGTAGGTCAAGTTGTTCTTGACAGCTCAGCCTTACTCAGTATCTATACTGTATTTACATTGGAAGGCAGAAAGGGAGCAGAGTCACTTACAGGAACAGGGTAGCAGAGTGAGCTGATCTTGCATAGAGCAAGAGGAAGAATTGCTCCACAGTGCCTGCAGCTACAGAGGTAAGTTTTATTTATTTTTGGATCATTTACAGCATTATATATAAATAAATGTTCAAAGACTTGTGAATGATTTATTTTAAACAAAACAACTAAGGAATTTGAGGTGGTCAGCAATAGCAGCACATGTAGTTCTCTTCAATACAAAAGGAATCAATAATTCCAATATAATATTAATAAAACATCTTGGCTAGAATGTTTCTACTCTATCAATAAAAGAGTAAAACAGAAAAACACTTGAGACAATAGAATCTTACCAAAATATTGAAAGATCAGAAGTTTCCACCAACATTTCCACCAAGGAATCCACCATTTTTGTGTGGAATATTATAGTGTTCATCATCTTTCCAAGTTCTCTGTGGTCTGCAAGGCTTAATGAAGCTTTGGAAACACTGGTGTAGGCCTAGAAAAGTAAAATTATTCAATGAATTTACAATGGACATTTTAAGCCCTGAAATTTTACTTTCTTGTTAACATGGTATTAATAAACATGGGTCTCATTTAATGATGGCATCTCATAATTGACCAAAATCAAAGTGCTATTTGACACTAGACTGGAAGTAAGAACCTGGCTGAAATGCAGTTCCTATTTAGGTCTAGGGGTCGACCGATATAATTGGCCGATTTTTGGCCTTTTTTTAAATTAATCGGCATCGGCCGAAAGTGCTGCAAATTAGGCCGATTAATTTATGCACTAGCCGGTTCACACAGGGGCGATCCGACTTGCGGGGCGACTCAGCGCGACTTGCAAATGACTTCTGTAATATATATATATTTAGCAGCCTAGAGAATAAAACACCCTAGAGAATAAAATGGTGGACTTTGCAATATTTTATGTCACACGGTATTTGCGCAGCAGTCTTTCAAATGCAATTTTTTGGGAAAGAATACACTTTAATGAATTTTTTTTTAAAAACAGTAAAGTTAGTCCATTTTTTTTCTTGGCGAAAAGTTTTGATTACTTGTTTTTGTGTATTTAATATTTAAGATACATAGTTTTTATTTAATCTAAATTAAACATACAAGTGCACTGATTGTAGGCTTGTTGTGTTTAATAAATGTTTAATTTAAGAAATTTTCTGTATCACTTCTTTTTACTTAACTGTTAGCTTTTATGAGATGAAGGGAAAGAAAAAAAAAAGAAATAAATAAAAAATCGGCCTAATATAGCCGCCCAAAAAAATAATAAAAAAAAAAAAAAAAAAAAAAATCGGCATCATATAAATATATCGGCCATGGGCTGCCGCGATTTCTAAGTATCGGCATCGGCCAGAGAAAAACCCATATCGGTCGATCTCTATTTAGGTCCAGTTTACACCAGGTCCATTTGTGCAGCACTGGGCAACCTTCCCAGCGCAAGACAAATCAAAAACATCTCGTTTTCCTATGAGGCCAGCTCACACCACCACACTGCAGTGATGTGTGCTGAAAAAATAAAAATAAAAAATGTCCCACAGTACTTTTTAACTGTGGTCTAGAAAACATAAGAGAGAAGATCAGGATTTGAAAAAAAACAAACAAACATTCATATTCGATCAAATTGTGCATCTGTCCCCCGCTGGCTCTGCAGTGAGAACTGAGCGATTAAACATTACTGGTCGCTCAGCTCTCACCCTCCTCTCTGAGCAGAGTTAGGACTGTCAGTCACTGGCGCTCTGCCCATCCAGTGCTCACTGGAATGCTGGGCTGTGGAAGGGGCTGGCTCAAGCTCTCAGCAGGCGCCGGTCCAAGCATCTGGGCAGATACCAACCATATGGTCAGGATCTTTTCAGAGCGTAGACCAGCGATGGCGAACCTTGGCACCCCAGATGTTTTGGAACTACATTTCCCATGATGCTTAACTACACTGCAGTGTGCATGAGCATAGTGGAAAATGTAGTTCCAAAACACCTGGGGTGCCAAGGTTCGCCATCACTGGCCTAGACAGACTCTGGTGATGTCAGCGGACAGTGGGCTTCAGCCCACTATCGGGTGAAAACGGATCAAAAAGGAGTACAGAACGAACTGGTCTCCTGAGATTAAGGATGGGCTCAGGCGTGTTCACAGCTCCACATGCCCGAGCCCACCAGGAAGCTTACACAGCGCAGTGCTAATCACAGGCAGTGAGACAATTCCCGATCTCTGCAGCCACGGATCGGGAAATGTCTCACTGTCTGTGATTAGCGCTGCACAGTGTAAGCTTCCTGGTGGCCTCGGGCATGTGGAGCTGTGAACACGCCTGAGCCCCTTCTTACCTGTGATCCATAGGAGAAGTATGGCCAAAAAAGATTTGGCCAAACGCTTTTAATCACTTTGTGACATTTCAGAACAGTGTGATGCCCTGGTTACAGCAGATTGCATTTATTTTTGGCATCCAAGCCTGCAAAGCATTATACCAATGATCGCGCTTAGAGGGGAGGGGGCTTTGTACACGGACACCCTAAATAGGGTTGCAACATGAAACTTGCTCAGAAAGATGAAGTCGATAAATTGGGCTCACTGTAGTACACTTATGCTGTGGTATACAAAACCATACACTTGGGAGGATTTCACATACATTAATAACTGCTATGGTAGCAGCACCAATGATGTATGTATGTGCAAGAGACCTATCATTGCAATCTACTGCCAATCAGAGATGAGTTTAGTCATCTGCCAAACTCATCTCTAGCTGAACTTGCTCTCTTAACCAATAGGCTGTGTGGGCAGGGCCAATCCTGCCATGCAGCTTGCATAAAAAAAAAAAAAAAAAAAAAAAAAAAAAGTTTGGAGGACACCCAAGCTCATCCCAACTTGCAAACCTTATTTAATATCACAGGACAACAATTGGAAGCTTCATAGCTAGAAGACCATATAGGAGAACTTCCTGCACTTGATTGAAAGAAACATATTCATCCGCATTGCATAAATATGGTACATTTTGTAAAGTGGGTAAAGACCAACTTCAAAAATAGCTTACTATCCCCCATTATGCCACCTTCCAGCTTCTGGTAGACGTTATCTGTGTTAAAGTTGTGGAGGAGGCCTTAGGAGCAGTGACTTAACCTTAAGGGGTACTCATTTAGCACTTAGGGCCCTTTCCCATTGATGTGTTTTTACTGCGTTTTTACCTTCCTGCAAGATAAACGCAATAAAATGATTTCTCTTTAAATCCCGTGGGACTATTTAAACACTGCGCTGTGGTGCATTTTAAAAAATCTGCATGCTGCATCTTTGGTGCACTTTTCAAAACTGCACCTCTCCATTGAAATGAATGCAAAAAAAGCATCAAAAAAACGCAGGTTGCATTTTTGGTGTGTTTTTTGAGTCACGTGTCCCATGTTTTGCAGGTGTATGTATGCCAACCATAAAACTCATCGGAAACCCATATGCCTCTTTTTAAGGATTTTTTTTTCAATGGAGCAGTATGAAAGCACCCTTATGATTTAAAAATGAGGGCTCTCTATGGGAATACCTGTGTATCCAGTGCACCAAGAAACACAAGAAATAGTAGTATAGGGGTGCTGCGGTTTACATGAGGGTGAAGAGCCCACCAAGTTCTTATGCTTTGTGGTTTTATACAGAAACAAAAGTGCACTTTTAAATGCACTAGAATATTTTTCCACCCAATACATCAACTCTGTCTACCAGATGCTTTTCCACACCACTGCTCTCCAGCAGCCGCAACCATACTGTACAAAACTTACTAAGAAACCTTGAGATTTGAATTCTGGGGGATTAAAGTGCCATTGTTCAAAGGATAAAGCTCAGATTTTTTTTAAAGCAGCTTAAAGAGAAGTTTGGCAGACACTTCTGATAAAAATTCCTCGGCTTTAAGTTCCCTCTGTATTTCATCTTGGGCAGCTATGAATCTGTTAAAATGATCTGTGTGGATTTCCATGACTCAATCTGAGTGGGATGTTAAGGTTTGTCAGCACATCTTTTGAAGCATGGTTTCACCATTATCTCAAAACAAAGACAAAACGCCCAGATAGCTTGACTTTAAAGTGGTTTATTTTTTTTCCCCTCCTTGAAAAAGAGGACCAAGAAAAGGCCAGCTTGTTTTTGTTGAAACCATTATGCATTTTGATGCACAGCCTCCTGGCTTCCAAGCCAAAAATAATACAAGCGGAAGCCATTCTGCAATCATCAAAGCGTTCTCAGGTCAGAAGAGACAAAGTGCTATTCAGCTACTGTTGCACAGATGTTAGTGCAATTCTTACATCCAGTCTCTAGCCAACCATCCCTGCCTCCAAATCTGGCAAGCGATTTAATGTCTCAGTTGCAGAACAATGTGCGACAGAGAAAAAAAAAAAAAAAAAAAAACGGTCCTTTCCAACTTCTCATTACACTATTTAATGCTGTAATTCACTTTCATTATCTGTAAAAAAATGTTTTCAAGAACACAAAGTTGGGGGGAAAAAAAAGGGAGATCAAACCTTACTTTAGTATGTGTCAAGTGCATTTTTGGCAAGGCAAGTATTTTGCCTGAATAGGTTGTGCTAAGAGCTAATACCAGGAGTTAGGAATCCAGTTTCCCTTCATTACCACTAAAGTAACAGTTTCAGTATATAAAAGGAATACCTCTACACAATACAGGAGGTTAAAAAAGGTATAGAAATTAATAGCCACTCAGTCATCGGAAAGCACAACATTTTTGTTACACACAGTGGGGAAAATTATTATTTGATCCACAGCAGATTTTGTAAGTTTGCTCAATTACAAAGAAATGAAGGGTCTCCAATTGTGAGGTAGTGATGCCGCTCCAAGCGTGTTGGTGTCTCTAATAACCGCCCTCCCCACTCACAACTTCAGGTGCAGGCTCTGCAATGGTATAGAAAATTGAAGAAAAAACAGCTGAACGGCCGCACTCCGAATACCACCTTTTATTCATGGCAACAGTGTAGAAGATCCGAAATCTTTTACAGCATGGTGATGAAAGGTACAGACAAGCTAACACGTTTCACATCAATATAGATGCTTAATCATAGCAAGGTTCTCCAATTGTTATCATAGGTGTATTTTAAATGATAAAGACAGAATATCAACTAAAAATCCAAAAAACACATAAAACAAATTAATTTGCAGTTCAGTGAGTAAAATAAGTACCGTATATACTCGAGTATAAGTCGTTCCGAGTATAAGTCGAGGTCCTAATTAACCACAAAATAAGGGGAAAAACTTATTGACCCGAGTATAAGACGAGGGTGAGAAATGCACAGCTACTGTAAGTGGAAAAGAGGGTCAACAATGCCAATTTGCAGCATCACTGTTCCCATTTGCATGCCTCACTGTGCCCATTTGCAGCCATAGGTCCCCTGAGCTTCAAACTCGGTAGTTAAGGGTTCCTAGATGCCCCCTAGATGCAGCCAAAATTTGTAGTCTCTGAACCCAAAGGGTCCCGAAATGACATTGCTGCAGATGGACACAGTTGACCGAATTTGGGGCCCTGTATCTCGGGGCCACTTAGTGCTAGGAACCCCAAATTTAGTGTGCAAACCCAGTGGAACTAGCACCATAATATTTCCAAAGTTGGGGTTTCTAGCATCAAGTGGCCCCGAGATACAGTGCCCCAAAAATCAGTTTAGAAAATGTCAAGCACTTTTCTGCAGCAGAGAATGACATTTTCCGAACCGGTTTTGGGGCCCTGTATCTCAGGGCCACTTGGGGCTAGGAACCCCAGCTTTGGATATGTTATGGTACCAGTTCCACTACGTTTGCACACCCAATTTGGGGTTCCTAGCACTAAGTGGCCCTGAGATATGGGGCCCCAAAGTCGGTTCAGAAAATGTCAAGCACTTTTCTGCAGCAGAGAATGACATTTTCCGACCCGATTTTGGGGCCCCGTATCTCGGGGCCACTTAGAGCTAGGGACTTCAGCTTTGGATATGTTGTGGTACCAGTTCCACTGGGTTGGCACACCAAATTTGGGGTACCTAGCACTAAGTGGCCCTGAGATACGGGGCCCCAAAGTCGGTTCGGAAAATAAAATTTTTTGCTGCAGAAAAGTGCTTGACTCGAGTATAAGTCGAGGGGGGCACTTTCAGCACAAAAAAATGTGCTGAAAAATTCAACTTATACTCGAGTATATACGGTATTTGATCTCCAAGCAAAACATGACTTGGTACTTGGTGGAGAAACCCTTGCGAAGAAGGTTCTCATCCAAGATTTTACAATATATGGCCCCGTCCATTAGCCCCTCAATGCGGCAAAGTCAGTCCGTACCTTTAGCAGAGAAACAGCCCCAAAGCATCAGGTTTCTATCTCTGTGCTTACTGTAGGGATGGTGCTCTTCGGGTCATAGTTACACAGTAGGCGAGATTGAAAAAGGATACACGTCCATCCTGTGTGTGTGATTTTATGTCAGTATTACATTGTATATCGCTGTATGTTGCAGTCATTCAGGTGCTTATCTAATAGTTTTTGGAAACTATCAATGCCTCCGGCTGAGACCACCGCCTGTGGAAGGGAATTCCACATCCTTGCCGCTCTTACAGTAAAAAACCCTCTACGTAGTTTAAGTTTAAACCTCTTTTCTTCTAATTTTAACGAGTGGCCACGTGTCTTGTTAAGCTTTATACCTATTGTGGGGTCACAAGTATGGTATTTGTAAATTGAAATCATATCCCCTCTCAAGTGTCTCTTCTCCAGAGAGAATAAGTTCAGTGCTCGCAATCTTTCTTCATAATTAATGTCCCCAGACCGTTTATTAGCTTTGTTGCCCTTCTTTGTACTCTGTGCCCAGAACTGGACAGCATACTCCAGGTGCGGCCAGACCAGAGTCTTTTAGAGTGGGAGAATTATCGCTTTATCCCTGGAGTTAATCCTTTTCATGCATGCCGATATTTTGTTTGCTTTATTAGCAGCAGCTTGGCATTGTATGCCATTGCTGAGCTTATCTACTAGGACCCCCAGGCCCTTTTCCATCCTAAATTCCCCCAGAGGTTCTCCCCCTAGTGTATAGATTGCATTCGTATTTTTTCCACCCAAATGTATTTTAAATTGATCTACATTAAATCTCATTTGCCATGTAGTTGCCCACCCCAATAATTTGTTCAGATCTTCTAGCAAGGATTCCACATCCTGTGGAGAAGTTATTGCCCTGATTAGCTTAGTATTGCCCGCAAATACAGAGGTTGAATCGTTTACCCCATCCTCCAGGTCGTTTAAGAACAAATTAAATAGGATTGGTCCCAGCACAGAACTCTGTGGAACCCCACTACCCACCCCTGACCATTCCGAGTACTCCCCATTTATCACCACCCTCTGAACTCTACAAGCCCTTGTAGCCAGTTTTCAATCCATGTACTCGCCCTATGGTCCATGCCAACAGACTTTAGTACAGTAAACGTTTATGGGGAACGGTTTCAAAAGCTTTTGCAAAATCCAGATACACCACATCTACGGGCCTTCCTTTAGATGGCAACTCACCTCCTCATAGAAGGTTAATAGATTGGTTTGGCAAGAACAATTCTTCATGAATCCATGCCGATTACTGCTAATGAGATAGTTTTTATTACTAAAATCTTGTATATAGTCCCTTATCATCCCCTCCAAGAGCTTGCATACTATTGATGTTAGGCTTACTGGTCTAATTCCCAGGGATGTATTTTGGGCCCTTTTTAAATATTGGTGCTACATTGGCTTTTCTCTTGGTACCATTCCAGTCAGTAGTCTGTCAGTAAAAATTAGGAACAATGGTCTGGAAATTACTTGACTGAGTTCCCCAAGTACCCTCGGGTGCAAGCCACCCGGTCTCGATGATTTATTACTATTAAGTTTCCCAAGTCTAATTCTAATTCTGTCCTCTGTTAGCCATGAGGGTGCTTCCTGTGATGTGTCACGAGGATAAACACTGCAGTTTTGAAGCCTCCCTTCCCGATTCCCTTGTGAAGACTGAAAAGAATAAATTAAATACCTTCGCCATCTCCCCATACTTTGTAACCAGATGTCCTTCCTCATTCTTTATGGAGCCAATATGGTCTGTCCTCCCTTCTTTACATACTTAAAGAATTTCTTGGGATTTTTTTTTTGCTCTCCTCAGCTGTGTGTCTTTCATGTTCTTTCTTAGCCGCCCTAATTGCACCCGTACATTTCTTATTGCATTCTTTATAAAGTTTAAATGCTAACAATGATCCCTCAACCTTGTATTTTTAGAAGACATTCGCTTTTGCTTTTATATGCATTTTTACATTGGCGGTAAGCCATCCAGGACTTATATTCGCTCTTTTAAATTTATTACCCAATGGGATGCATTGGCTAATCCCCTATTTTAATATGCTCTTAAAGCGAACCCATCTCTCCTCCGTGTTCTTTGTTCCTAAGATTTTATCCCAAATTATATCTATATACAGTCAGGTTCATAAATATTGGCACATCGACACAATTCTAATCGTTTTGGCTCTATACACCACAACAATGCATTTGAAATGAAACGAAGAAGATGTGCTTTAACTGCAGACTTTCAGCTTTAATTTGAGGGTATTTACATACAAATCAGGTGAACGGTGTAGGAATTACAACAGTTTGTATATGTGCTTCCCACTTTTTAAGGGACCAGAAGTAATGGGACAGATTAACAATCATCCATCAAACTTTCACTTTTTAACACTTGTTGGAAATCCTTTGCAGTCAATTACAGCCTGAAGTCTCGAACACATAGACATCACCAGACACTGGGTTATATCCCTGGTGATGCTCTGCCAGGCCAACTGTCTTCAGTTCCTGCTTGTTCTTGGGGCATTTTCCCTTCAGTTTTGTCTTCAGCAAGTGAAATGCATGCTCAATCGGATTCAGGTCAGGTGATTGACTTGGCCATTGCATACCATTCCACTTCTTTCCCTTAAACTCTTTGGTTGCTTTCGCAGTATGCTTAGGGTCATTGTCCATCTGCACTGTGAAGCACTATCCAATGAGTTCTGAAGCATTTTGCTGAATATGAGCAGATGACATTCCCAGAAACACTTCAGAATTCATCCTGCTGCTTTTGTCAGCAGTCACATCATCAATAAATACAAGAGAACCTGTTCCATTGGCAGCCATACATGCCCACGCCATAACACTACCACCACCATGCTTCACTGATGAGGTGGTATGCTTTGGATCATGAGCAGTTCCTTTCTTTCTCCATACTTTTCTCTTCCCATCACTCTGGTACAAGTTGATCTTGGTCTCATCCGTCCATAGGATGTTGTTCCAGAACTGTGAAGGCTTTTTTAGATATTGTTTGGCAAACTCTAATCTGGCCTTCCTGTTTTTGAGGCTCACCAATGGTTTACATCTTGTGGTGAAACTTCTGTATTCACTCTGGTGAAGTCTTCTCTTGATTGTTGACTTTGACACACATACACCTACCTCCTGGAGAGTGTTCTTGATCTGGCCAACTGTTGTGAAGGGTGTTTTCTTCACCAGGGAAAGAATTCTTCGGTCATCCACCACAGTTGTTTTCCGGGTCTTTTGGTGTTGCTGAGCTCACCGGTGCGTTCTTTCTTTTTAAGGATGTTCCAAACAGTTGATTTGGCCACACCTAATGTTTTTACTATCTCTCGGATGGGTTTGTTTTGTTTTTTCAGCCTAATGATGGCTTGCTTCACTGATAGTGACAGCTCTTTGGATCTCATATTGAGAGTTGACAGCAACAGATTCCAAATGCAAATAGCACACTTGAAATGAACTCTGGAACTTTTATCTGCTCCTTGTAAATTGGATAATGAGGGAATAATACACACCTGGCCATGGAACAGCTGAGCAGCCAATTGTCCCATTACTTTTGGTCCCTTAAAAAGTGGGAGGCACATATACAAACGGTTGTAATTCCTACACCGTTCACCTGATTTGGATGTAATTACCCTCAAATTAACCACTTAAGGACCGCCTCACGCCGATTTATGTCGGCAAGGCGGCACGGGCAGGCAAAATCACGTACATGTACGTGATTTGCCTCCCGCGGGTGGGGGGTCCGATCGGACCCCCCCCCCCGCCGCCCGAGGCGGTCCCGTTTGGTCCCCCGGCGATCGGAGGTGAGGGGGAGGCCATCCGTTCGTGGCCCCCCCTCGCGATCGCCGCCGACCGATCAGATCACTTCCTTTGCTGCTGTATGCTAAACAGCAGCAAAGGAAATGATGTCATCTCTCCTCGGCTCGGTATTCCGTTGCAGCGCCGAGGAGAGAAGACAGGTATGTGAGTGCACCAACACTACACAACACAGTAGAACATGCCAGGCACACAAAACACCCCGATCCCCCCCCCCCCCTGTCACAAACTGACACCAGCAGTTTTTTTTTTTTTTTTTTCTGATTACTGCATTGGTGTCAGTTTGTGACAGTTACAGTGTTGGGACAGTGAGTATTACCCCCCTTTAGGTCTAGGATACCCCCCTAACCCCCCCTAATAAAGTTTTAACCCCTTGATCACCCCCCCTCACCAGTGTCACTAAGCGATCATTTTTCTGATCGCTGTATTAGTGTCGCTGGTGACGCTAGTTAGTGAGGTAAATATTTAGGTTCGCCGTCAGCGTTTTATAGCGTCAGGGACCCCCATATACTACCTAATAAATGTTTTAACCCCTTGATTGCCCCCTAGTTAACCCTTTCACCACTGATCACCGTATTACCATTACGGGTGACGCTGGTTAGTTCGTTTATTTTTTATAGTGTCAGGGAACCCGCCGTTTATTACCGAATAAAGGTTTAGCCCCCTGATCGCCCGGCGGTGATATGCGTCGCCCCAGGCATCAAATTAGCGCCAGTACCGCTAACACACACGCATTCAGCATACGCCTCCCTTAGTGGTATAGTATCTGAACGGATCAATATCTGATCCGATCAGATCTATACTAGCGTCCCCAGCAGTTTAGGGTTCCCAAAAACGCAGTGTTAGCGGGATCAGCCCAGATACCTGCTAGCACCTGCGTTTTGCCCCTCCGCCCAGCCCACCCAAGTGCAGTATCGATCGATCACTGTCACTTACAAAACACTAAACGCATAACTGCAGCATTCGCAGAGTCAGGCCTGATCCCTGCGATCGCTAACAGTTTTTTTTGTAGCGTTTTGGTGAACTGGCAAGCACCAGCGGCCTAGTACACCCCGGTCGTAGTCAAACCAGCACTGCAGTAACACTTGGTGACGTGGCGAGTCCCATAAGTGCAGTTCAAGCTGGTGAGGTGGCAAGCACAAGTAGTGTCCCGCTGCCACCAAAAAGACAAACACAGGCCCATCGTGCCCATAGTGCCCTTCCTGCTGCATTTGCCAATCCTAATTGGGAACCCACCGCTTCTGCAGCGCCCGTACTTCCCTCATTCACATCCCCAACCAAATGCAGTCGGCTGCATGAGAGACATTTTCTTTATGTCCTCCCGAGTACCCCTACCAAACGAACCCCCCCCAAAAAGATGTTGTGTCTGCAGCAAGCGCGGATATAGACGTGACACCCACTATTATTGTCCCTCCTGTCCTGACAATCCTGGTCTTTGCATTGGTGAATGTTTTGAACGCTACCATGCACTAGTTGAGTATTAGCGTAGGGTACAGCATTGCACAGACTAGGCACACTTTCACAGGGTCTCCCAAGATGCCATCGCATTTTGAGAGACCCGAACCTGGAACCGGTTACCGTTATAAAAGTTAGTTACAAAAAAAGTGTAAAAAAAAAAATATATATAAAATAAAAAAAAATTGTTGTTTTATTGTTCTCTCTCTCTATTGTTCTGCTCTTTTTTACTGTATTCTATTCTGCAATGTTTTATTGTTATTGTTATTATGTTTTATCATGTTTGTTTTTCAGGTATGTAATTATTTATACTTTACCGTTTACTGTGCTTTATTGTTAACCATTTTTTTGTCTTCAGGTACGCCATTCGCGACTTTGAGTGGTTATACCAGAATGATGCCTGCAGGTTTAGGTATCATCTTGGTATCATTCTTTTCAGCCAGCGGTCGGCTTTCATGTAAAAGCAATCCTAGCGGCTAATTAGCCTCTAGACTGCCTTTACAAGCCGTGGGAGGGAATGCCCCCCCCCCCCCACCGTCCTCCATGTTTTTCTCTGGCTCTCCTGTCTCAACAGGGAATCTGAGAATGCAGCCGGTGATTCAGCCAGCTGACCATAGAGCTGATCAGAGACCAGAGTGGCTCCAAACATCTCTATGGCCTAAGAAACTGGAAGCTACGAGCATTTTATGACTTAGATTTCGCCAGATGTAAATAGCGCCATTGGGAAATTGGGGAAGCATTTTATCACACCGATCTTGGTGTGGTCAGATGCTTTGAGGGCAGAGGAGAGATCTAGGGTCTAATAGACCCCAATTTTTTAAAAAAAAGAGTACCTGTCACTACCTATTGCTATCATAGGGGATATTTACATTCCCCGAGATAACAATAAAAATGCTAAAAAAAAAAAAAAAAAAAAAATGAAAGGAACAGTTTAAAAATAAGATAAGAAAGCAAAAAAATAATAAAGAAAAAAAAAAAAAAAGCACCCCTGTCGCCCCCTGCTCTTGCGCTAAGGCGAACGCAAGCGGCGGTCTGTCGTCAAACGTAAACAGCAATTGCACCATGCATGTGAGGTGTCACCGCGAACGTCAGATCGAGGGCAGTAATTTTAGCAGTAGACCTCCTCTGTAAATCTAAAGTGGTAACCTGTAAAGGCTTTTAAAGGCTTTTAAAAATGTATTTATTTTGTTGCCACTGCACGTTTGTGCGCAATTGTAAAGCATGTCATGTTTGGTATCCATGTACTCGGCCTAAGATCATCTTTTTTATTTCATCAAACATTTGGGCACTATAGTGTGTTTTAGTGCATTAAAATTTAAAAAAGTGTGTTTTTTTCCCAAAAAAATGCGTTTGAAAAATCGCTGCGCAAATACTGTGTGGAAAAAAAAAATGAAACACCCACCATTTTAATCTGTAGGGCATTTGCTTTAAAAAAATATATAATGTTTGGGGGTTCAAAGTAATTTTCTTGCAAAAAAAAATAACTTTTTCATGTAAACAATAAGTGTCAGAAAGGGCTTTGTCTTCAAGTGGTTAGAAGAGTGGGTGATGTGTGACATAAGCTTCTAAATGTTGTGCATAAAATGCCAGGATAGTTCAAAACCCCCCCAAATGACCCCATTTTGGAAAGTAGACACCCCAAGCTATTTGCTGAGAGGCATGTCGAGTCCATGGAATATTTTATATTGCGACACAAGTTGCGGGAAAGAGACAAATTTTATTTTATTTTTTGCACAAAGTTGTCACTAAATGATATATTGCTCAAACATGCCATGGGAATATGTGAAATTACACCCCAAAATACATTCTGCTGCTTCTCCTGAGTACGGGGATACCACATGTGTGAGACTTTTTGGGAGCCTAGCCGCGTACGGGACCCCGAAAACCAAGCACCGCCTTCAGGCTTTCTAAGGGCGTGAATTTTTGATTTCACTCTTCACTGCCTATCACAGTTTCGGAGGCCATGGAATGCCCAGGTGGCACAAAACCCCCCCAAATGACCCCATTTTGGAAAGTAGACACCCCAAGCTATTTGCTGAGAGGTATAGTGAGTATTTTGCAGACCTCACTTTTTGTCACAAAGTTTTGAAATTTGAAAAAAAAAAAAAAAAATGTTTTTTCTTGTCTTTCTTCATTTTCAAAAACAAATGAGAGCTGCAAAATACTCACCATGCCTCTCAGCAAATAGCTTGGGGTGTCTACTTTCCAAAATGGGGTCATTTGGGGGGGTTTTGTGCCACCTGGGCATTCCATGGCCTCCGAAACGGTGATAGGCAGTGAAGAGTAAAATCAAAAATTCACGCCCTTAAAAACGCTGAAGGCGGTGATTGGTTTTCGGGGCCCCGTACGCGGCTAGGCTCCCAAAAAGTCCCACACATTTGGTATCCCCATACTCAGGAGAAGCAGCTAAATGTATTTTGGGGTGCAATTCCACATATGCTCATGGCCTGTGTGAGCAATATATCATTTAGTGACAACTTTGTGCAAAAAAAAAAAAAAAAAAGTGTCACATTCCCGCAACTTGTGTCAAAATATAAAATATTCCATGGACTCAATATGCCTCTCAGCAAATAGCTTGGGGTGTCTACTTTCCAAAATGGGGTCATTTGGGGGCGGTTTGTGCCACCTGGGCATTTTATGGCCTCCGAAACTGTGATAGGCAGTGAAGAGTGAAATCAAAAATTTACACCCTTAGAAATCCTGAAGGCGGTGATTGGTTTTCGGGGTCCCGTACGCGGCTAGGCTCCCAAAAAGTCCCACACATGTGGTATCCCCGTACTCAGGAGAAGCAGCTGAATGTATTTTGGGGTGCAATTCCACATAGGCCCATGGCCTGTGTGAGCAATATATCATTTAGTGACAACTTTTTGTAAATATTTTTTTTTTTTTGTCATTATTCAATCACTTGGGACAAAAAAAATAAATATTCAATGGGTTCAACATGCCTCTCAGCAATTTCCTTGGGGTGTCTACTTTCCAAAATGGGGTCATTTGTGGGGGTTTTGTACTGCCCTGCCATTTTAGCACCTCAAGAAATGACATAGGCAGTCATAAACTAAAAGCTGTGTAAATTCCAGAAAATGTACCCTAGTTTGTAGACGCTATAACTTTTGCGCAAACCAATAAATATACGCTTATTGACATTTTTTTTGCCAAAGACATGTGGCCGAATACATTTTGGCCTAAATGTATGACTAAAATTGAGTTTATTGGATTTTTTTTATAACAAAAAGTAGAAAATATCATTTTTTTTCAAAATTTTCGGTCTTTTTCCGTTTATAGCGCAAAAAATAAAAACTGCAGAGGTGATCAAATACCATCAAAAGAAAGCTCTATTTGTGGGAAGAAAAGGACGCAAATTTCGTTTGGGTACAGCATTGCATGACCGCGCAATTAAAAGTTAAAGCGACGCAGTGCCAAATTGGAAAAAGACCTCTGGTCCTTAGGCAGCATAATGGTCCGGGGCTCAAGTGGTTAAAGCTGAAAGTCTGCAGTTAAAGCACATCTTGTTTGTTTCATTTCAAATCCATTGTGGTGGTGTACAGAGCCAAAGCAATTAGAATTGTGTAGATGTCCAAATATTAATGGACCTGACTGTACTACAAGGTTTGTAGTTTAGGGAAGTTGGCTCTTTTGAAATTCAGTGTCTTTGTATTTCCCTTATGTTTCCTATTTGTGCGATTTATACTGAAGCCAATTGGCCTGTGATCCTAAATTGCCCCACATTGCCACATCCGTGATCAGGTCTGTATTGTTGGTAATCAGTAGATCTAGTAACGCTTTATTTCTAGTTGGTGCGTCTACCATCTGACCCATGAAATTGTCCTACAAGACATTTAGGAACTGGCAAGGTTTCCTTCGCCCAGTCTATGTCTGGATAAATAAAATCCCCCATTATTATAACACTTCCCATCCTTGCTGCTAATCCAAATTGTGATAGGAGGTCCACCCCCCCTCCTCTCTCAGGTTAGGAGGCCTATGGTATACTCCAGTGTTATTTTCCCTTAGCTTCATCCTTTTGGCGCTCTACCCATAAGGATTCCACCTCCTCCCTTGCTCCCTTAGTAATGTCATCTCTCACATTCACTTGCACATTATTCTTGGAATAAAGGCATACCCTCTCCCCCTTTTTAACCTCTCTATCCCTGAGATAAAGGGTATACCCTTGAACAGTTGCCAGCCAATCATGAGAGCTGTTGAACCAAGTCTCTGAAATTCCCACAAAATACAAATCCTCCTCGTACAACATTATTTCTAGTTCACCCATCTTGTCCGCCAGCCTCCTGGCATTGGTGAACATGCCACGTAGTTTAGACCGGTCGCATATTATCCTCTTATTGGGTGTTCAGAGATTGCAACTAGGACTTGCTACTATACTCGCCTTGTGTTTTTGTGCTTTGGTTAACCTACCACTAATGCCCCCAATACTACCTTCTGGAATATCTTCCGCGCTGGCTATCTCTGTCTCTGGACCCTCCCCCCCATCGCCTAGTTTAAAAACTCCTCTAACTTTTTGGCCATCTTCATTCCCAGCAGATCTGCACCCTCCTCATTTAGGTGCAGTCCGTCCCTTCTATGTTACCGACTGAGAAGTCAGCCCAGTCCTCCAGGAACCCAAACCCCTCCTTACTACACCAGCTCTTCAGCCACTTGTTTACTTCCCTAATCTCCCTCTGCCTTTCTGGTGTGGCTCCATGTACCGGTAGTATTCCTGAGAAGTCCCAAGTCCCTAAAATCATTCTTTAGGACACTCCATCTGCCTCTGACTTTGTCATTGGTGCCAACATGCACCATGACAGCCGGGTCTTCCCCAGCCCCTCCCAGTAATCTGTCCACCAGATCTGTGATGTGCCGAACCCGAGCGCCCGGGTAGACAGCATACAGTTTGGTGCTTCAAGTCTATGTCACAGATTGCCCTCTCTGCCCTTCAAAGAATTGAGTCCTCTACGACCAGAAACTGTATCCTTTCCCTTGGCTTTCCCCCACTCTCACTGGAGGAGTTCTTCCCCTGGCAGCTAGGAGAGTCCCTCAGCTTCAGCAGTGCTGGTCCCTGACTGGTTTCACCAATGTCACTCAATGGAGTGTACTTATTGGGATGCTCCAGCCCAGGATCAGCCTCCCTGGCACTTCCCCCTCTATCCTTCCTGTCACCCATCTACTCTTTTCTGGTGCCTGCACCTCTTTGTCTCAACCTGCCTCTGTGCTGGCCCCTGCCAGGTATCGTTCCCGACTCTCCTTTAGTATGGAGGGTCTTCTCAGTGCTGACAGTTGCTTCCCTAGATTCAGAACCTGGGCTTCAAGGGAAACAGGGTATGATCCCAATTCTCATTAAATTGGTAGGTACGATTCCCAGCGGGTGTGGAGATGCGACTCGGTGTACATCTTGCGGCATGTATGCGTTCCTTAAATATCTGATCGAGGGCGAATACTGCTGTGCAAAATGTAAGCACAGCAGTATTCGCCCTCGATCAGATAATCAAGGAATGCATACATGCCGCAAGATGTACACTGAGTCGCATCTCCACACCCGCTGGGCATCGTACCTACCAATTTAATGAGGATTGGGATCATACCCTGTCCAAACCTAACAACTAGCTTCCTGACACTACTACTCAACAAGACAATACACAGGTACTCAACAAGACAATACACCGGTACTTGCAGACCAGGTTCACTCGCAAAACAACGTGCACTCGCAGAACGTGCACGCATTGTCAGCATTTTTCTTCCTCCAAACACAGCAAGTTAATGCCAAAGAGCTCAATTTTGGTCTCATCTGACCACAGCACTGTCTCCCAATCCTTCTCTGAATCATTTAGATGTTCATTGGCATGACTATACATGTGGCTTCTTGAGGAGGGGGATTTGCCGTGTTTGGAGGAAGAAAAATACTGACTATGACCCTAAGAACATCATCCCTACCAGTCAAGCACAGAGGTGGAAATATGCTTTAGGGCCGTTTCTCTGCTAAAGGCACAGACCAACTTTGCCGCATTGAGGGGCCAATGGATGGGGCCACGTTTTGTAAAAATCTTGGATGAGAATCTTCTTCCCTCAGCCAAAACACTGAAGATGGGTCTTTCAGCATGAAAATGACCTAAAACATACAGCTAAGGCAACAAAAGGAGTGACTCAAGAAGCAGCACAGTAGGGTCATGGAGTGGCCTAGCCTCGCCTAGTCTACAGACCTAATCCTATAGAAAATTCATGAAGGGAGCTGAAACTTCGAGTTGCCAAGCGACAGCCAAGAAACCTTAAAGAGGAAGTAAAGCCTAAAAAAATAAAAAATAAATACACCCTGCAAGGCAAAGTCATAATCTAGTATGCATGGCATACTAGCTCATTATGAATAACTTACCGCAGATCGAAGCAACCCTCGTTGGCCTCCTCCGCCATCTATCCCGGAGCGACTTCCGGGTATTGCGGCTCCGGCGCTGTGACTGGCCGAAGCCGCAATGACGTCACTCCGGCGCATGCGCACAGCTGCAGTCAGTGTCATGTTCCCCTTCACTAACGGCATGCTCAGTGTGCCTGCACCGTTGTCTATGGCACGCTTGCGCCGTAGACAGCGGTGCCCGGTTTTTGTAAAATATCTCCTTAACCGTGTATGTCAGGGATATGCAATTAGCGGACCTCCAGCTGTTCCAAAACTACAAGTCCCATCATACCTCTGCCTCTGGGTGTCATGCTTGTTGCTGTCAGAGTCTTGCTATGCCTCATGGGACTTGTAGTTCCACAACAGCTGGAGGTCCGCTAATTGCATATCCCTGGTGTAGGTTAAGGAGATATTTCTTGCACCTACAGGTAAGCCTTAATCTAAGCTTACCTGTAGGTTAAAGTGGTCCCAGAGGGTTTACAACCACTTTAAAGGATTTAGAGGAGATCCGTAAAAAAAGAGTGGACCAAAATGCCTCCTGAGATGTGTGCAAATCTGGTCACCAACTACAAGAAATGTCCCTCTGTTTGCCAACAAGGGTTTCTCCACCAAGTACTAAGTCATGTTTTGCTTGAGGACCAAATATCTATTTTACTCCCTGAACTGCAACTAAATTGATAACATTTGTATTATGAACATTTGTGTTTTTTTCTGGATTTTTGGTTGATATTCTGTCCCTATCATAAAAATTTATAGACCCTCCATTTCTTTGTAATTGGGCAAACGTACAAAATCTGCAGGTGATCAAATAATTATTTCCCCCACTGTATATTTCCCAATAAACCATGCTCACTCATGAAAACATGGAGGGTATATTGATACCAGCTTTGTTTGTTATATATGATGCTTACCTTTGAGTGGCAAGTTTTTTCAAACCTAAGTGCTGCCCATACAGGCATACCTCCACATTGGAAGTCTGCCACTACGCCTTCAAACAAGCAATGATTCCGCAGCCTTGCGGATATGCAACACATTGAGGAATTAACAAGTATGTTGTTAAAAGGCAGGGAAGAACAATGGCAAAAAAAAAGTGTTTTACTGGAATGAATTTTCGTTCTCTGATGAGTTCAGGCAAATTCTGGCAAAGAGGCCTTGACTTCCTAGGTCCCTCTCTCCTCTTCCCCATTTTCCCACCCCTAGACTGGTATGTTGTGACGCCCCTACACTTTTTAAAAAAATGCAGTGCTGTACCCTGCACTAGTACTGCCAGGTATTGCACTGTAGGAAGAGGCGGAGAGGTCATATCTCAGGAAGAAGCCTTTCTCTTCCCCGCTCAGCACTTCACTGTCTGCTGTGCTGATGTACAGGGGACTTTGGAAGAAGGGGAACAGAGAAGACAGGATCAAACAGCCTTTCCATGCAATGCAGAGGATTAACCCCTTAGGTTCCACAGCGAGTATAACAAGCATGCTTTACTGCATATACAGACTGATTTTACTGTTGTGGGTTTAGTAACACCAAGTGGCAGTTTTTAGGTGGGCTGTCAGGGAGCGGCAAAAACACAGATCAACCGCCCATTTTATCACAACCTAGAATCCAGAGGGAAAGTAGCTATGTGACTTGCTTTACCCAAAAGGAAAAACAGAATTCTACATTTAGAAGCATAGTTACCCTTTTAAAATAACCCCCCCCCCTCCCCCCAATTCTTTTCTACGGGCCAGGTATCTGCAGACAAGATTGGTCTGCATGCCCTGGACATCTAGTCCTGGGTTTTTTGTTTTAATTTTTTTTTTAGAATTTTTTTTTTTTTTTAATAGGCCGCCTAGAGAAATAAAAACACAAAATTAGCAGTAGAGAATATCTGCAGATAAGTAGATGACAGCCAAGCTTTCAGAAAATGCTAAAGCTTGACATTCTAGCTCCAAAGTAACACTCCTATTCTAATTTACTGTTTAGTTTGAGGGGGAAACATGGAGAAATAAAGCACTATAACAAGTACAATTTCAGATGGCACCTTATAAACGATTTATGGGGAAGTGGTTTCCTCCGAGCTTTGCACTGCCACAAATAATTCAGAGCTGGCTGAGAAGGGCAATTGACGGAGGTTACAGAGAACAGTTCCCTGCTGTTCAGCTTATAATACAAATGAACAGTGCCCTTTTGAGTGCAACATTAATCTGACTTATACATTACCCAGAAATTAGACAGTAAATATTACCCACAATGTCAACCTGAACCTGCTCCACATACTAAATGGTTCTGCTTAAAGACTCTTTTCAGGGCTCTGTGGCATCGAAACAAATCTGCTTTTCCAAGAAGCAGGAAGCATTACGTTTATGCAGAAACCATTCTGAAGAGTGCCTACTGCTCGGCAATTAGTGTTAGAAAAATGTTGACAAGTAACGGTTGGGAAGTACCATAAATTCAAATGGTGTGGCATTTAAATAGCCTTAAGTAGAATGTTGCTCTTTATATCTGGCAGACACAATGTTCAGCCAGACTCTGCAATATAAATTTGTTAAAACTGAATGCCAAATAAACAGCTAAATACACAGCTAAAGCACATACACCTGGTTTACCGGCCAAAAGATTCACAGTTCTGCTCAACCATTCACCTCTGCCACGCAACACAAGCAGGCAGGTGACAGCACTATTTCCTACTGTAGCGCTGTACCTTTATGTGCCACCTGTCTACATATTACAGAATTCATTTATGCAAATATGGTCTTTCAAAATCCAACGAGCATGCAGGGGGTTAAAAATCACCAGGATAGTTGAATTTTACTACAAATCGTATTGGTGGGTAAAATACATATCAACTATGTATTCGTTGCTTAGTAGAAGAACCTATAAGAAATTAGGAAAGCTTCTTCACTAAAGCATGTATGCCGATCTGATGTATTATTTCCCCTCAGACTCCTTGTAATCATCTGTTTCAGAACAACTTCTTGGTACTAGAGCTGCACAATTAATCGTTAAAAAACCGTGATCTCAATTCAACCCCCCTGATGATCTATATTGCAGATTCTTTCATATAACAAGTGGAGAGACTTATCTGCTCTCAAAGCTGTCAAAAGAAAACATCTGGGCAGTCTTCCAAGTTTTTAACATGAAACATTGCAACTAACTCATCCTTCTTAGATCAAAGGGATAAACTTGTGTGAGAAAAAAAAAATCCAGGCAGTCTGCCAAGTTTTTAACAAGGTGTAAATGCAGGACGTTTAACTACTTAAAGTCTAAATCTTTTTCTGACACTTGTTTAAGTTAAAATCAATATTTTTTGCCAGAAAATTACTTAGAACCCCCAAACATTATATATAATTTTAGCAAAGACCCTAGGGAATAAAATGTCAATTGCTGCAATAATTTATGCCACACTTTATTTTTACATTTTCTAAATAAAAACCCAAAAAAAACCAAAAATATAGCGTAGGGGTCCCCCCCAAGATCCATACCAGACTGATTTTAAGGTGAACCCGGCACCAAAATTAAAAAGGAAAAAGAAAAAAAAAAAAAAAAGTGTAGGGCCCAACCCCCCCCCCCCCCCCCAAATCCATACCGGGCCCTTATCCGAGCAAGCAACACGGCAGGCCGCAGGAAAAGGGGGGGGGGGGGACGAGAGGGCAAATGTACCCCTACCATTTCACCAAAAAAAGTAGTCAAAATGGTAAAAAAAACACAAGAGACAGCTTGGGACAAGTCCTTTATTAAAAAATAAAAAAAATAAAAAAGTCCCACAGTGTAAGTTCACGCTGCCCGACAGGCTGAAAATGAAGAAGCCCCCGTGGCATCAGAGGGGGCGGGGTCACCCGGTTATGCCACCGGGTGGCCCCGCCCTCAGTTATATAAGAGCTGTCACACCGAAGACGCATCAGACGGCAGGAGCCTCCCATAGAGCGGGTTGGTTGCGGCTTTTATTTTTTTCGGTCCGTCGGACGGCATGAACTTACACTGTGGGACATTTTTATTTGATTTTTAATAAAGAACTTGTCCCAAGCGGTCTCTTGTCTTTTTTACCATTTTGACACTTTTTATGTGAAATGGTAGGGGTACATTTGTACCCAGTTACCAATTCGCACAGGGGGGAGACCGGGATCTGGGGATGTTAAAAGGGGCTTCAAGATTCCGATAAGCTCTCCGCTCACAGAACACATCAACCACCAGGCAAGGGTTGTGGGGATGAGGCCCTTGTCCCCATCAACACGGGGACAAGGTGCTTTGGGGGCTACTCCAAAGCACCCTCCCCATGTTGAGGGCATGTGGCCTGGTAGAGTTCAGGAGGGGGCGCTCTCGCGTCCCCCCCTCTTTCTCTGTGGCCTGCCAGGTTGTGTGCTCAGATAAGGGTCATTAAAAAAAAAAAAAAATTTGGCACAGGGTTCCCCTTAATGTCCAAATCAGACCCGAAAAGCCTGGTATGGATTTTAGGGGGACCCCCACGCAATTTATTTTTTATTTTGGTCCGGGGTTCCCCTTAACATTCATACCAGACCAAAAGGGTCTGGTAATGGACTGGGGGGTTTATCCTATGCTCTTTTTTTTCAATGATTTTTATCCATATTGCCCAGACCCGACAATTCATTGCAGCCGCGAGCAGTTTTAAATGACAATTTTTCCTTTAGAAATGCAATTTTGCTGTGGTACTGTTCTAAACACAGGAAAAATTTGCCACTTTACAGGCATACTATAGACACCCCCCGGCTTGATATTTAAAGGAATATTTCATTTTTATTGTTTCACTTTAAGCATTTAAAAAAAATATATATATATATATCACTGCTCCCGAAAAAATGTCAGCTTTTAAAAAAATTTTTTTGCATTGATGCATGTCCCCTGGCGTAGGACCCAGGTCCCCAAACCCTATTTATGGCAATAACCTGCATATAAGCCTTTAAAATTAGCACTTTTGATTATTCATGTTCGTGTCCCATAGACTTTAACAGTGTTTATGTGTTCTGCCAAATTTTTTGCCTGTTCGTATGTTCTGCTGCTAACCGAACAGGAGGGTGTTCGGCTCATCCCTACCCCCATGTATACATGCATATACCCAATGAACTCATACCATTACAAGCTAAACAAACTAAAATGTATTTAAAAAACATTAACACGTAATGATATTTAAGATAAATTCTTTCAGAGCTATAACGAAAAATGCTTGAAAAGTCTGTACGTTCTTTAAGCCCTGTGATTCAGCTCACACTTTTGTCTAGAAGCTCAGGTAGTCTAGACAGATTCATGAATGGATTTGGCAGGAGAGCCAAAAAGCACTTCTACTGTTCAGGAGCCAAGTCAAATAAGCCATTACAATGATTGGCAGCTAGGTTTGACAGAAAGATGACATCCAAACCCACTGAGAATTTTCCTGTATAATTACTAATATATAGATCTGTCCCATGGCAAATATAAATCACAGAATCTTTTCATCTAGTCTGTTAACCTGGATAAAACAAAGATTTGTGCACAGTTCCTATGTGCTCCATTTATAAGGTTGCAAATTGTAAAGCCAAAACCCCCTTCCTGACACATGCAAGACAAAAAAAACAGTATAATCATCAATTTTTAAAATGGTATTTAATATTTTTTTTTCAGTATGCACTGGCTTAGCATCCTGAAAAAAAAAAAAAAAAAATGTATATAATATATACCGTATATACAGTGGGGACGGAAAGTATTCAGACCCCCTTACATTTTTCACTCTGTTATATTGCAGCCATTTGCTAAAATCATTTAAGTTCATTTTTTTCCTCATTAATGTACACACAGCACCCCATATTGACAGAAAAACACAAAATTGTTGACATTTTTGCAGATTTATTAAAAAAGACAAACTGAAATAATACATGGTCCTAAGTATTCAGACCCTTTGCTGTGACACTCATATTTAACTCAGGTCCATTTCTTCTGATCATCCTTGAGATGGTTCTACACCTTCATGAGTCCAGCTGTGTTTGATTATACTGATTGGACTTGATTAGGAAAACCACACACCTGTCTATATAAGACCTTACAGCTCACAGTGCATGTCAGAGCAAATGAGAATCATGAGGTCAAAGGAACTGCCTGAAGAGCTCAAAGACAGAATTGTGGCAAGGCGCAGATCTGGCCAAGGTTACAAAAAAAATTCTGCTGCACTTAAGGTTCCTAAGAGCACAGTGGCCTCCATAATCCTTAAATGGATGACATTTGGGACGACCAGTACCCTTCCTAGAGCTGGCCGTCCGGCCAAACTGAGCTATCGGGGGAGAAGAGCCTTGGTGAGAGAGGTAAAGAAGACCCCAAAGATCACTGTGGTGGAGCTTCAGAGATGCAGTCGGGAGATGGGAGAAAGTTGTAGAGCGTCAACCATCACTGCAGCCCTCCACCAGTCGGGGCTTCATGGCAGAGTGGCCCGACGGAAGCCTCTCCTCAGTGCAAGACACATAAAAAGCCAGCATGGAGTTTTCTAAAAAAAAACACCCGAAGGACTCCAAGATGGTGAGAAATAAGAGTTTTTGGTCTGATGAGACCAAGATAGAACTTTTTGGACCTAATTCTAAGCGGTATGTGTGGAGAAAACCAGGCACTGCTCATCACCTGTCCAATACAGTCCCAACAGTGAAGGATGGTGATGGCAGCATCAGGCTGTGGGGGTGTTTTTCAGCTGCAGGGACAGGACGACTGGTTGCAATCGAGGGAAAGATGAATGCGGCCAAGTACAGGGATATCCTGGACGAAAACCTTCTCCAGAGTGCTCAGGACCTTAGACTGGGCCGAAGGTTTACCTTCCAAAAAGACAATGACCCTAAGCACACAGCTAAAGGAATGGCTTCACAACAACTCCAAGACTGTTCTTTAATGGCCCAGCCAGAGCCCTGACTTAAACCCAATTGAGCATCTCTGCAGAGACCTAAAAATGGCTGTCCACCAACATTTACCATCCAACCTGACAGAACTGGAAAGGATCTGCAAGGAGGAATGGCAGAGGATCCCAAAATCCAGGTGTGAAAAAACTTGTTGCATCTTTCCCAAAAAGACTGATGGCTGTATTAGATCAAAAGGGTGCTTCCACTAAATACTGAGCAAAGGGTCTGAATACTTAGGACCATGTGATATTTCAGTTTTTCTTTTTTAATAAATTTGCAAAAATATCAACAACTCTGTGTTTTTCTGTCAATATGGGGTACATTAATGAGGAAAAAAAATGAACTTAAATGATTTTAGTAAATGGCTGCAATATAACAAAGAGTGAAAGATTTAAGGGGGTCTGAAAACTTTCCGTCCCCACTGTGTGTGTATATTATATACACACACACACACACACACCAAACAGGCAAAGCATTCCCATTTAGTATAATCAATATATTTAACATTTCCAATCACTTGAAAAACCAGGTAAAAAGAAAAAAAAAAAAAAAATATACTGAAAAAGTATTACTCTTTTGCCTTATAATTTGCAACCTGGAAGGAGGCTATGCAGATACTTGCAGGGCTCATGTACACTGGGCTTAAAAAAAAAAAAACATTGCTTTTACATGCATCTCTATGGTAGGCTATACATCCATGCGCACATAGGCATTTACAGGCGTATTAGTAGAAGAGCGTTTACAGGCAAGGAAAAATAAAAAATCCAGGAGAGGAGCTTTTGGGCACAAAAAACACAGGGCTTGTTTATGCACACTAATGGCTAGAACAAATTAATATTGTGGCCAATAAAGTGCATTAACTCAGACGCACATAACACGTGGCTTTTACAGTGTGCCAAACAATACCTATAGGAATCAACGTCTGACTAATGGCTAGATGAAGAAAAAGCCAATCACAAATGAAAAATGCCATGATCAAGGTGAGGGCATCGAAAAATCAATCTGGATTACTAACACAATGCAGAAATCCTCAATGGCAAAGCTACCAAATGCAAACCATGTACAAATAAGCATTAGAATAGCTTTTTTAAAATATATTTTTGTGACATTCAACGCTTTCCCATTAATCAAGAGCTTGCTTTATTTCACAATGTTTTTACTGCTAAAGCCCAGTACAAAAGATCAGAATATTGTACAAAAAAAAACCACTTTGGAAGCGATCATACGATAATCTGATCGTTAGTACACAGCTGTTGTTCGAAATGGACAAACACGAAAATCGTTTCTCGTACAATTTTCGTTTAATCAGTACAGTTTTGTCCGAAAATACAATGCAATTAAACTATAACATATGACATCACTTCTGAATTTTTATTCTGTCGTACGAGAATTGTCATACTTTAGTAACCCATTAGTTTTCGATATGAAGACTAGCATTAAAAAAAAAATTGGTGATCATTCGTCCGATAATCTCATTGTGTGCATCAGGCTTTACACTGTCTTAAAAGACATGTCTGTCACTAATTTTAAATGCATAATATATGCTAAGAACATTTTATATATAGAGTATTCACTGTATGAAAGTGTCTACCCAATAAAAATTGTTCTTAATGTAAAATGAGGTTTAGAAGTTTAGAAGCTTTAAAAAAGGTACTGTTTGTGTGCAAGAAGATGCAGTATATGCCATGTGACCATCTTCAAAATTATTAGGACACATATCCATATGAAGTGCCAGAGCAGTAGTATTTGTGAACGAGCTTACATAGTTGCACCTTCATTAGTTTCCTTTATGACAGAATTAGCTACTTGTATTGAAAATCTTCAAATAATTAAAAATGTTTCTTACCTGCAGTCTGAACCAATCCAACCTCATTCCTCTGAAGTCAAAAACTTCCCCGTCTTCAACTAGAAACAAAAAACATAGCACTCAGCTATTAATGCAACTCTAGATATAACCCTAGATAGATTTTAGAAGAGTACTATAAAAAGGATTTGTTCAACCATGTCCTAATGGAAAAAGTTCCAAGCAAACTGAGAATTCCACAACAAACTGAATCATTCACCTTGTTCCAGTAAGACCCCTTTCACACCGAGCCGCCCCGGGCGTCAGTGGTAAAGCAGTGATATTTTTAGCGCCGTTTTAGCGGCACTATTAGGCCACTAGCGGGGTGGTTTTAACCCCTGCTAGCGGCCAAAAGGGGGTTAAATCCGCCTGCAAACCGCCGCTTTGCCAGTGGTATAGCAGCGCTGCCCCACTGTTTTCAATGGGGAGGAGCGGTGTATTCACTGCTTCTACACCGCTGAAAAGAAGCTGCTGGCAGGACCTTTTTGTGACACCCTGCCAGCGCTGCGCCCCAGTGTGAAAGCGCTTTCACACTGGGTTTGCAGCTGAGGCTTTTTTCAGGCGTTATATTTAGCGCCTCAATGTGAAAGGGGTCTTAGGGCTCATGTAAACTTGCTTGGACTTCAACACACATTAAAAGTCCCTACCGCTTCAACATGCTTTTTTGATGCGTTTTTGATGCTTCGATGGTGCTTTTTTTTTTTTTTTTTAATGAAGCTTAGCATATGCCCTGTGTGTGTGTGCAGATATCTCATTCCTGCAATTTCTCCAAAACAAAGTGAAGCTAAAGCTGAATTAAAGCCTCTCAAAAGCCGCAGGTGCTTCAAGCAAGTTTTTGCATAGACTTCTATGGAGGCTTTGAAGCACTGCTAAAGCGACATGGGGTATACTTTTTGAAGCAAAACCAAAGCAAACGCAGGGTGTAAACAGGATTGTAAGCTAAAAATTTTAGTGACGGGGGGGGCTTTGACTGGCGTTCAGAGAGCTTTAACAAAGCGTGTCCAATGCCATGTTTTGAAGCAAGTGTAAACGAGCCCTAAGAGACAAGAGGCTTATATGGGGAGTCATCAGCATACACAGAAGGAACATGTAGCATGAAACTTTCACAGAAAGTACTTTAAATGCTTTAATCCAAATTAAAGTTCCAAACTTTTCTTTATAGTCTATGATGACATAGGACTATAATTTTAGCTAAATTCCCTTGGAAATGCTTGAAATCAATGACTTTATTGTAGTGAAAATGTACTCCCTGATTTCACAGGTTAGTGTTTAAAAAAAATAAATAAATAAATAAAAGACACCACGATTATTAACTTTACTGCAGAGAAAGGAGTGCATTAGATCAGGTCTGATTGTAAATGCTTTTTAGAGAAAAAAAAAAAAGAAAAACACACAAACAGGTTTAACTTATCAGCTCTGTGCAACAGAATTGTACAGACCGGCCTCGAACTTCCTTTTCTCGGGTCCCCTACGGCACTCCCTTGCCGCTTTCTATAAAGGCACTCTACAGGCTCGCTCACCTCATTATTTGCTCCTGAGACACAAACAGTGGGACTCAGCCACACCCCCTTATTAGCCTTGAGTGACAGCAGCGGAAGCCAATGGCTTCTGCTGCCTTAGCAAATCCTTTGGGACCAAGAAGTAAGGGAAAAGAGCCACTGCAGAAAAAACGAATTCCAGCCAACAAGTGAAAGCAACAGTGAGCTACTAATGCTTTCAAGTAAAATATACCTTCGCTACCACCACCTAGCAGACAAATCGGATAGTGGCTTTAAGAAATGTCTTAGTACTGGATTTTTATTTAAATAAGGCTGAACCCGGAATTTAGTCACTTTTTATGTCTGGCTTATGTCTGTCTAATGAGGTGTATGTCATCTCGTGGATGTGACTGTCATTACAATTCAGTTTTACTGTGTGCCAGGAGTACAGATACCACTACACTCCCGGAGCTCTGAAAGGAGTGATGTCACTTTCTCACACAGCAGCCACCCTGCCCATTCTTCCTCTCTGCTGTCCATTGCCCGGTGGCTTTGTTTTTTGTAAATGGGTTCATATAACACAAAGGGCTCTGTGACTGGGCAAGAGGAGGGGCAGGCACAGTACCTGCATAAGACTCTGCAGCTGCAGAGGAGAGACCTAAAAAGGTTGTGCATCGGAGGGGCGAAAGTATAGCAATAGCTGTACACACAGCAAAAATATAAACTGTAAATAAAAGAGTTAAGTCCACTAGGTGGCATAAACCTCGCTGGACTTATCCCACAGTAAGCCAGCAGATTTTAAATAATTACTAAATTCCTGGAGTTCAGCTTTAAGCTTGCTGTATGTGTGAGGCAGTTAACGAGAAGGATCCAGCATCTAAAACAGGTGCTACCAACAAAAGGAAATATTGGAGTACTGGTGCCGTATAGCAAACCCTGGATGCATTTCACAGCTTACATTTTCAGTTTTGACTAGAGTACTTTATATCTTTAAAGGTTGTTAGAAAGTTAACCTGTTGTACACTGCCACTGTCTAAATAAAAGTATAACTAAAGGCAAAACCCCCTTTTTTTTTTTTTTTTATAAAGTCGAGAGGGATTAGAATGATTTTCAGTTTTTATTGCCCTCTGTGCCCCCATTAAGGAGATTCACCCTCTCCATTTGTCCCGTTTACCATTGAAAATGAAAGTACAAGAAAATCCCTAATTTTGGGTTGTCCCCAGAAAAGTAGTGTAGGGGAAGTTTTCCCAATGTGAATACTAGTTCTGGTGACCTGGGGGTCCCCAAAGAATTCCCTCAATTTTGCAGGGACCTCTCACTTCTTGTTTGGCTATGGGACAGGAAGTGAAGGGAAAGTTCTGCGAACAGACACAGGGTTTACAAGGTGATTGTAAACCCTTGTTTTTTTAATTTAAAATAACAAATGTCATAATTGCCACTGTGCAGCTCGTTTTGCAGAGTGGCCCCAATCATCCTCTTCTGGGGTCCCCCGGCGGCGCTGGTAGCTCCTTCCCACATCAGATAACCCACTAGAAGAAGCGATCTCCTGGGGGGGTTACCTTGTGGGCGCATAGGATGCATGAAGGTGAAAAAACACGAGGGTTTACAGCCCCTTTAATCTATTCAAAATTATATATAAAAAAAAAAAATAAATCTTTTGCCTATAGTTCTACTCTAAGCTGCAAAAAATAAAAATAAATAATGATGTCTACAGTCCCACCCGTGGGCAGCTTCAGGGGGTCTCCTTGGCTGCCAAACACAACTGTGATTACGGATTACATGCTCCCTGTTAAATGACAGCATTTACCGTATATAATCGAGTATAAGCCGAAGCACCTAATTTTACCACAAAAAACTGGGAAAACTTATTGACTCGAGTATAAGCCTAGGGTGAGAAATGTGCAGGTACTGTAAGGTGGAAAAGAGGGTCAACAATGCCCATTTGCAGCCTCACTGTGCCCATTTACATGCCTCACTGTGCCCATTTGCAGCCATAGGTCCCCTGAACTTCAAACTCTGCAGTTAAGGGTTCCTAGATGCCCCCTAGCTGCAGCCAAAATTTGGGGTCTCTGGACCCAAAGGGTCCCGAAATGACATTGCTGCAGATGGACACAGTTTACCGAATTTGGGGCCCCGTATCTCGGGGCCACTTGGTGCTAGGAACCCCCAAATTTGGCGTGCAAACCCAGTGGAACTAGCACTACAACATATCCAAAGCTGGGGTTCCCAGCACCAAGTGGCCCCAAGATACGGGGCCCCAAAATCAGTCCGGAAAATGTCAAGCACTTTTCTGCAGCAGAGAATGAAATTTTCCGAACCAACTTTGGGGCCCCGAATCTCAGAGCCACTTGGTGCTAGGAATCCTAGCTCTGGATATGTTGTAGTGCACTGGGATTGCACACCAAATTTGGGGTTCCTAGCACCAAGTGGCCCCGAGATACGGGGCCCGAAAGTCGGTTCAGAAAATGTCATTCTCTGCTGGAGAAAAGTGCTTGACTCGAGTATAAGCCGAGGGGGGCATTTTCAGCACAAAAATGTGCTGAAAAATTTGGCTTATACTCAAATATATATGGTAGCTAGCCAATGTTGCTAATTTGGGCATTGCGATGACAATGTCCGAAGATGGGGGATTGGTAATGAGTATGACCTGTATTCTGGCCTATCATTAAGTATATTTAGATCATTTACCTTAGGTGAGGCAGTAAGAGAAATGCATTTATATTTTACCTTGTTTTACGCTCAGAGATGTCATTGTATTTACAAAAGAGGACATGATAATGGACTCATCTTCTGGGCATACTGAGAGATTCTGAAAATATAAAATAAAAATGATTTCAGACATTTATCCCACATTATCTTAATCCTACATCCAATTTACCTAGCCAACCCGTCTCAAAGATGTTGATGACATTACCTAAAACCTTTATATTTGAGGAAATGTTTAGCTAATAATTTCCACTTTTATTTTCCAAAAAGAATTAAAGCAATGTGTTCTTCAAATCTTAGATGTAAACAAAAAACATTCCTGAACATTATTTTCTCATAAAAAAAGAAAATGTTCTTTTTTAGTCAACAGGAGGAGAATGTTCTATAAAGCTACAGTGCCATCTAGTGTGCAAAAAATGCTTTTATAAACAGTTTAGCTGCTTGATCACTTTTGTATATTTAAACTTCTTCCAGCAAATATGGTTATCCAGTAAACTATTATGACAGTAAGATATTCTGTCCTATCAATATTTTCTTCCACAATCTGCAGCAAATTATGCAAATGGCATTTTATAATCTCTACAGCTTTGGGGAGGATTTCTTCTTGCCTAGCAATTGATTCACAGAGCTTAGCTCATTGACTTACAGGAAAAGAGATTCTCAGTAAAGCGTAAACCTATTCAGTAATTAGCAGTAGAAAAATTGGTTCAAAGAATGGACCAAGACGCTCAACGAACACACACCATGTGGAGCAAGATTATATAAGCACCTCTAAGACTACATCTCATACTGCCAAGTTTAGGGATATTTTGAGTCTTACCCATAATCCCTATAGATCAAGGGTCTCCCAAGGGGCCAGTTTACTGTCCTTCAGAGTTTAGAGAGGCCAAACTGTGGTCAGCGGAAGTATAAAAATGTCTTGCTGTCAATGGGAGAAGACAGTGTACCCTCTTAGGTATAAGGGAATAGTGTCCCATCGTTGGTGTCAGTGGGAGGAATAATGCCCCATTTTTGGTATTAGGGGAGGAATAGTGGCTCATAACTGGTGTCAGTGGGAGGAATAGTACCCCATTGTTGGGTGTCAATGGGAGGGAATAGTGTCCCATTATTGCTGTCAAAAGGAAGCAATAGTTGCCGTCAATGGAAGAATAGTGCCCCATCATTGGCGTCAGTGGGAGGAATAGTTTCCCATCGTTGGTGGCAGTAACTATGCCCCACTTTTGCGGACAGTGGAGCAAATTCCCAATGGGCCAGATAAAAGCAAGAAAAGAGCAGCAGATTGCTAAAGAATATTGTTTTGCTGCAGACATCAAATATGCAACAAGCAGGATTTTTTAAATACAAAATACCAAAACACAGAAGCATGAACAGAAGTCAATAACTACTTCCTTCCCTTCGTTTTTAGCAAGTAATGCAGAGTAACACAGGCACAGAGGGAAGGGTGGCCTGTGTCTGGTTCCCAAAGATATGGAATTTACGGGTAATTGTACAGTACAGTACAGGACACAGACTGGATATTCATAGACCCTGGGATATCCCCAATAAATAAGGGTGAGCAACAGCAAGGCAAACAGAGCCCAATAAAACAAAAAAGGTGAAAAGACCCTTGCAGCCAACAGCTGCATCCGCAATGGCCTGGTAATCCACCAGGTGGAAATGATAAAGCTTGATGCTGTAATGCTCAGGTAACCTCTACCGATATGGCAGAGTGAGCATGTAATGGTACTGAAGGTACCATCCCCTTCAGAGTATTAGCTCTTACAAGGAGTTAGCTTCCCACATTGTCATTAACTTTTAATCAGTGATCACTTTTTATCTGTAAGGTTTTTTATTTCAATAAATCCCTTTAAATTTTTTTGACCTACGCCATGTGGAGCCCCTTTCTTTCTTTTTCCTCCATGTTTTTCATCCATGATGGGTTGTTTTTGACCTCTTGAACCTGCCTGGAATCAGAGAATGTGTGATTGAGCTGACCACCCCCACCGGCGACTGTCCTGGCTATTGGTGACCGTGACCCAGGTTAACCTCATCTATCGGAGATCGTGACCATAGAGAGAACCTCTGGGGAGAGTTCATGGGAGGCCACCTCCACAAGCTCTGATAGACGTACTGCCGTATGGCAGATATATCCCACTGGATCTGGTAAGAGTATCTAACTCTAGATGTTTATGACGTATTGCCTCTGATTGCTGTGTATTCCAGTCTTCAGTAAACACTCTTGTGTCCAAGCACCTCCCTTGTCTGAGAAGACTCCTTCCATGCACACCTATTGACTCTGGTCTTTTGGCTCTAGTCTGCAGTGCTTAAATATTGAATCTGGACATTCCTACACTTAGTATATTTCTATTGGACATTTTTATACACCTCACAAGTTTGTATTGTGTTGAGTAACATTATTTGTAGTTGCCTTCAAGTCACCGATTTATTTTCTTTATATTTGACATATTTTTTCACACCTTCTTGGTTAGCGCTGCACGTATTTTTTATGTACTTAGAAGGAGTTGTCCTATCCACCTGGCAATAGTAAATTTGGAAGCATGGTGCCCATTTCAAGACCCTGTTTGCAAGATGAAAGAATTTGCTTTTCGTTTAGAGGCTGTGACTATTAAATAGACTGACAACTCTCATTACGGCCAGACAATGGAGGGAAATTTTTGGGATGCTTAGGAGCAGGATAATGACTTCATTAATGTGGAAGACTGATTAATCCTTTAGAAAAAGGGCATCTAGGTACCCTGTGACCTGGATGTCCCAAGTTATTATGAGGCGAGAAGGGTTGCAAGCACCTTTGTGAATACTCTGGGTGCAGAGGATAGCTCAAAGAAAAGTGTGACAAACGCAAAGTTTTTTTTTCTGCTAATGCAAAGCGCAGAAATCGCTTATGGGGTGGGAAATGGAAATATGAAGGGAGGCATCTTGAATGCCTACTAATGCCAAGTATTCCTCTCAGACTGGCAATAACTGACCTTGCGGATTCCCTCTGAACGTAGAAAGCACAAGTTTAGGAATTTTAGATCCAGGATAGGACTAATACACCAATTAGGTTTTGGTGCCATGAACAGGTCTGAATAATATCCTTTGAACTTTTCCTCCAGATTCACAATCACTTCCTATGACAGGAGATGCTCCAGGGCAGTCTGTAAATCTGACTTGGTTGGTTTGAGAGAAGAAAACGATGAGGGTGGTAGAAACTATTTTGTACCTCTTTGAAACCACCAATAGAACTCAAAGGTCTGTGACCCATCTTTGTGGATAAGCCTTTTAGGCATACTTGTTGGGCTCTTTATTCCAACTCTTGTGCCAATAGGAAGAGCTGAATTTTGGCTTTGAAGTTGAAGAAAGTAGTGTGGGCACTCTGCATTTGATGGCAAAGAAGCCCCAGAAGAGAGGGGTTATTGATATTTTTGCTGTGTGAAAGAGAAATTCTGACAATGTTGCAAAGAAACATGCCTTGGTAAGATAGGCCATTTGTGTGCCTGGGATAAAGCTAGCTAGAATCAAATGCAGAGACCGATGTTAACAAAAAAGGAAGCACTGTCGCTTAGCTGTTTGAGTGCTTTGCAGTCCAATAGCAGAGAGAATGTTTGCCTGAGCTTTTCCCACAGTTTTCTTGCACCTAGTCTCCTCCACTCCCATAAGTGAGGGTATTCCCCTGGGAGGAACTAACGGAGAAGGGTGCAGAAATGGGGTAAGCTTGTTCGAGCAACTATACATAGCAAACCAAGACGTCGATCATCCTGTAGAGAAGACCGCATGGCAAAACGGTGAAAGTGCCTGAGTAACCTCTATGGGCTCTTGGAGGAAGTTGTAATAGTTTGTGACTTGTGGTGTGATGGAACACCCCCACAGTGATTCACTTGAGGCCAAGTCCTGAATGGTGGAAATTTTACCACCAAGTTTGAAAGTTCCAATTTTCTGATTTAAATCATAAAAAATTAATACTATTCAGGAGACACTAATAAGTGTACTGCAAGTTATAACAGGACAGACCTGTCTTACCTTTTCACATTGCTGGTCCCTGTATGGGAGTGGGCATACCCCAGGAGAGGTCCTCAGAACCATTGGAACAGACCACAGCCCTGGACCCTGCAGCTAACTAAATGTGTTGCACTAAGTTTTGCAGTGAACGCCAAGCAAGATCCGGGGCCCAAATCAACATTACAGGCCACAGTATTACCGAGGTTGCACCAAGCCAGATAAATTGCTTATGTTCTAGTATAAGACAGTAAAGATTTCTTTGAACAGTTGTCAAGTAAATAACAACTCGTTAAGCATATAGGCTTCTCTATAAGGATAAAGAGGAATATCACCTACAGGGCACTAGCAAAAAACAAATTTGGGTAGGCCAACAAGGGTCAAAAAGCTTTGCTAGTGTACAGTCACCTGAAGGTAACAGCCTATACTCCAGGGTCTATTAACATCCATCTTGTGCTCTGTAATGTACAAGTATGTACAATTAAGATGAGCACTTCAGAGTGCACACCCGGCCCTTACGCATGATTTTCAGAAAACATGACCATAAGCTTGCTCTTTAGTGTTCCACATGGTCATGCCCAGACCTGCTGACAGGTTGCTCAGGTCTTGAATACTGTTCTGTGAGATGCAGGCATGGGGATTTGGTAAGGCTACCACTAACAGAAAGATATTTACATAGGCACTTTATGGAGGGATGGAGGGTGATAAAAGGAATGCTGCATTAACCGGTTCAATACAGGGCAATTTCACCCCCTTCCTTCCCAGGCCAATTTTTAGTTTATTTTAGTTTTCAGCACTTTAAACGTCAATTGCGCGGTCGTGCAACGTTGTACCCAAAAAAAATTGACGTCCTTTTTTCACCACAAATAGAGCTTTCTTTTGGTGGTATTTGATCGCCTCTGCGGTTTTTATTTTTTGCGCTATAAACAAAAGAAGAGCGACAATTTTGAAAAAAAAACACAATATTTTTTACTTTTTGCTATAACAAATATCCCAATTTTTTTTTTAAAAAACAAATTTTTTCCTCAGTTTCGGCCGATACGTATTCTTCTACATATTTTTGGTAAAAAAAAAAAAAAAAAAAAAAAAAAAAAAAAAAAAATCGCAATAAGTGTATATTGGTTTGCGCAAAAGTTATAGCGTCTACAAAATACGGGATAGATTTATGGCATTTAAAAAAAAAAAATATTTATTTAATTTTTTTTAGCGGCGATCGCGATTATTTTTCGTGACTGCGACATTATGGCGGACACATCGGACACTTTTTGGGACCATTCACATTTATACAGCGATCAATGCTATAAAATTGCATTGATTAATGTGTAAATGTGACAGGCAGTGAAGGGGTTAACCACTAGGGGGCGGGGAGGGGTTAAGTATGTTTCCTAGGGAATGATTCTAACTGAAGGGGGAGGGGACGCACAGGGGGAGGAGACCGGTCAGTGTTCCTCCGTTCTGGGAGCACAAATCGCTCTCCTCAGAGCTGACAGGCTGTGGATCTGTGTGTTTACACACACAGATCCACATGCCGGCCCGGTTAACGGGCACACGCACCGGGTCCCGAGCAATGCGGCGGCACGCGCGCCCCCTAGACGGCCGGGAATCCCAGGACATCATATGACGTCCACCCAGGATGGGAGATCCCATCTGTGGACGTCATATGACTATGGCTGGGTATTGAAGTGGTTAAAGTATCAGAGAATAAGTTCACCTTTACAAAAAAAACGCTGCACATTTTCTTGCAGGTAAAAAAAATATACATTTATTATTTTTTTGTTAGATATCTGTAAAGCATTGCACCCATGAACAGCAGATCATGTGTGTAAGGCCACAGTCCTGCTGACTGACTGTGTAGCCATTTGCCTGTACCTCTGATATGGGCAGGTAGTTACACTATGACAGGAGGCCTGAGCATTTGCTACTCTAAACCTGGATATATCTTTCAGCATTGATGGTGCATTTTCAGATGTGCAAGCTGCCCATTCTATACACACGAATGCATCCCCATACCAGCAGGGATGCAGGCTTTTGAATTTGGTGTTAAGCCAAAAAGGTCCCTTTCCTCTTTAGTCCGGAGGATGTGGTGCCCATGGTTGCCAAAAATATCACATTTCGATTTGTCTGAAAACAGAGCAGTTTTTCACTTTGCAACAGACCATTTTAAATGAGCTTTGGCCCAGAGAAGATGGTAGCGTTTTTGGATCATGTTCAAATATGGCTTCTTCTTTGCATGAAAGAGCTTTAACCTGTATTTTTGGGTGGCATGGCAAACTGTGTTCACAGGGATTTTTGGAAGTATTCCTGAACCCATGCAGTGGTATCCATCATGTAATCATATCTGTTTTTAATGCAGTTCCGTCTGTGGGCCCAAAGATCATGAGCATCCAATATTGCGTTTCCGCCTTATCCCTTGCACACAGATTTCTCCAGATTCTCATAATATTTGGTTGATGTGATGTACTGTAGATGTAGATTTAAAGTCTTTGCAATTTTACATTGAAGAACATTATTCTGAATATGTTCGACAATTATTTTTAGATGCAGCTTTTCGCAGATTGGTGAAACTCTGCCCATCTTTATTTCTGAGACACTCTGACTCTCTAAGATGCTCTTTTTATCCCCAATCATTGTACTGACCTGTTGCCAAATTAGTTGCAAAATGCTCTTTCTTGTTAGTACCAGTTAGTTAAATTGCCAGCTTTTTTGTTGCCCTGTCCCAACTTTGAGACATGCTGCTGCCATAAATTTCAAAATTACCTTATTTTTTTTTACTTAAAATGGTACTTTTTTTTTTAAAGTTTGAGCATTTAATGTGTTTTCTATTTTCTATTGTGAAAAACATAAGGGTTTATGAGATTTTCAAATCATTGCATTCTGTTTTTATGTAGATTTTACCATTTTGGAATTGGGGTTGTAAGCTGTTGCACTACCTATATGTTTTCAATTCTAAAGAGCACACAGTAGGAATATAATTTGTGTCACGAGTTTCAGGTTTCGATTTTCATTTTTTTCCCCACAGAGTCTGATTTTTACTAATGTATAAAGTGGCAAACTTCATCATTATTGCTATAAAATCAACCACCTACACTAAGTGATAATCAAAGATGCCAAAACAAAAATGGCAAATATACTGTATGTAGCCCACATCCATTGCGCCCTTACCTGTACCAACTCATTAAGGACCACTGCATCGAAGCCAGACAAGTACTGTACATAGTATCTCTGCATCACAGGTCCATATTTCCTGACATGCGCCCGAAGTTCTTCCATGTAAAAAATAAGCTCAGCAATGTGCCTGTGTGGAACATTAACACCAAAATTATACCCGTGGAGACTGCAAGTATGTTTTGGCTAAACTAGCATACAACCTTATCATACCAACATTTAAAGCATGCATAACAATTTTTGAAAAACTCCGTTTTGTCACTTTGAAGAAAAAACTGAATACTATGAAAAATATATAGTTTAACAAAAAGGTAAATCTGGTATTTAACCAATAAATTAGAAAGCATAACTATGTATTAGGAGACTCCTTAACAAAACCTACAAATATGACTAATCACTATTACTCCAGATGGTAATATAGGGCATTTTTTTTTTATTTAAAAAATAAAATAAAAAAGGGAACCCTCCCTGCTTCTCGAATCTGCATCCCCAAAGGCAAATTGTTCAAATTGATATACTATAATAATTGCATTCACTTCAATTTCATAGAGATTACCAAAGCATATGCAGATTAAAGTGCAAGCAAAGCGATTTTTTTTTTGGAGTCCATTGAAAGACACAGGAATTCAGAAACAGCTACAGGTGATAAAGCCAACTACAGGATTGGATACAAGCAAACAAAAAAATTGTAAGCCAGTGCAAGTACAACCCCCTCCTCTACCCTGCATGCCTCAGTTTTGTGGGAAAAATAAAACAAACACCCAGAGGGGTGGAGCCTGTGTCCTCCAATGAATTCCAAAAAAGGTTTACATGGTAAGAGCAATAATACTATTTTCTCTCTTGACCACAGAGGAACACAGGAATTCAGATACAGTCAGGGTATGCAAAAGTAGTCTGAGGGTGGGCAACACAGCAACAAGCACTAAAAGGCCTCTCGAAGAGCACTGGATACTGCCTACAGCCCAGGACTGGCATGAAGGACCAACACCCTAATCTGAAAAAAAAAGTAGAACCCCCTGCCAGATAAGGAAACCTGTCAACACTGCCAAAGATAGCACGGAAAATCAACCTGATGTTTCAAGGATTAAGAAAGTTTTTCACCAGAGGGAACAACTACACGGAAGGGAACCCCAACAGTGGAAGCAAAAAGAAAGTTCACTAAAATAGGTTGAACAATAAATTCCTGAACAGGGAAGAAAAAATACACCACTTGAAGTAGTCAACAAGAAATCACTGGAAGCAATCCCCAGTAGGAACATGTCCTAAGCAAAATCTAGGATAAAATCAGTCAAACTCCACTAACCTTTTCTGATCAAGTACTAAAAATGAAAACATCTTCTAAGTCACCCCAGAGTGTTGCTGGGTCTTGCTGATGAATTTTGCAAAGCCTGCCCTACACTACAGCCATGGGTTTAAAAAAAATAAATAACACTCTTGGATCCCCCAGGTCAAGCAAAAAGTCAAAGCAAAGTCAAATTTTAGCAGGACTGCTATCAGTATTCATTCGATTAAGGCCAGAGCAAGGGAAGACATTCCCCAGGAGGCTGTGGGGCAGCGAAGAAAGAAGGACCCATTCCCAGGAGAAGAATCCCACAAAGTTCTCCAAACATCAACTACTTTGAGCAGAAGGCATTGGCAGCAGGAAGCCAGGATCTACTGCCTGCTGACAAAGGAGGAGACTTAGCTTCACACAATGGAGCTGAGGAAGACTCCAATGATGCAGACCCTATAACTATAGGGGCACCAGGTATCAGACATCAGTAACCCCAAAGAATACAGAGTAGACCCATAGCAGCAGGACTGGCCTCCCCAGCAAATGCTGATGAGAATCGGCATGGACAGAGGTGACCAAGTAACTGTAGGTTGACAGTGGGAACAGACTGGGGACCAAAGATCCAACAGGGATAGCAGCAGGACGGTGCTTCCTCTGTGCTGAAAGGCAGGAAAGAGTAAAAAGCAGAATGACATTTCACCCAGCCCCTCAGCGATAAAGGATAGGTTTGCTTTTTTAAAACAAAGAAATAAATACACGTTTTTTTTCCCCAGGTAAAAAAAATGTACATTATTTTTTTTGCAAGAGCCTTAAAAGCATTGTACCAGTGATCAGCAGATCGCCAATGCCATGCAGGTCTTTCTGCAGATCTGTCAGTGTATCTGCTTGCTCGTACCTTGTACAAGGAACCAGATACACTCTGACAGGTGGAATCAATGAACTACTATAGCGCTCAAAGCGCCATGGTAGTTTATTGAAAACTACAAGCAGACAGCCACAAAGGATGTCGGGACTTGTATGTCATTCATACACAGAGCTCTGTGTATGAATGACACGGCCGTGTGGGTGGAGTCCCGCACGGCCGTGGTGTTTTTTTAAAAAAGTGACAGCTGGTACGGGGAACTTCTCCCGGTACTGCTGCAACAGGGAGAACGAGCAGTGGGCGGCGGCTACATGTTCCCAGAAGTGAACTTCTCCTTTAAAAGCATTAGTGGGGTGTTTGAAAGGTGCCCAGTGATGCAAATAGAGACCAGCTCAAGAAATGATGTAGCAAAGACGCTGTTAGTGGAAAAAGAAATTAGAAAAATAAAAAAAGCTAGTAATTTAGGTTAGACTTTTCCCAGCAAACCTGAAGAAGAATATTGTAGACGCCCATTCTCCTAGGACACTAGCAAAAACCAAGGCATGCTGGGTAGAGGAGGGTTTATAAGGGGCTGGCTTACAATATTTTTTGCCTATCAGTAGTTCACTCTAGCTGTAGTATAACACAACTATCTGAATTCCTGTGTCCCCTAATAAATGAGAAAGAAACTTTAGTTTTGTACAGAGTAGAGAAGGGTTAAAACCCTAGGTTATTTTTGTGCCGTTTGTCTACCATAGGGGAAATTTCTTTTTCACTTCCTATCCCAGAGATGCAATAGGAAGTTAGAGGAAATTTCACAAAGTGAGGGGAACACCCATCTTTGACAGTTGCCCCTGAACAGGTGCCTCCATTAGACAAAATTTCCTTTACCTTGTTCTGGGGACAACCATACAATTTTGGATTTCACTCCATTTTCTCTTAGTGACAAAATGAATCAGTACAATTATAGGGGTGAATCTCCCTTCACAGGGACCCAGATTTTAACAAAAACCTGACAGTTTAAACCTATATATATATTATATATATATTTATTTATTTATTTATTAAGGTTCCGCCTTTGCAGACACTTTATATTTATTCATATTTTTCTGCCAAGTGCTGCTGTTGCTACTTTGAGAAATCATTGTGAAATTATTAAAAACAAGTCCTAGTAAGGTGGCAACACAAGTCCCATTCAACGTGGAAAGCCTACGTGTATGAAAAATATCAGGTTTTCCATACACGCACATGAAATAAAAGGAATTTTGGCAAAAAGGAAAACGACTCACTTATCCATAAAGTCATCTGCAATCTTCTTTGGAATGTTATCCGCATGTCGAAGTAACCAGATAATTTCATCTCGGGCAAATGACAATGCCATGAATACAAAAAGTGCCTAGAAGAAAAAACACATGGTTGGTTTGCGTTCAGTAGAGAAAATATCTTCAGGATTGTCAATAAAAATTCTTACCAGGCAGTGCAGCTCCCCTCCTGACCTCAGCTGAATAGGTCCTTTATGCAAGTGGCACACAAACTATATTTTGCATTTTATACAACAGGACCACAATTAGACTACCATTTACTACAATAGAATATTTGCTAGTAAAACGCTATATTAAAAAGCATTTCGTTTTGACAAAAATGAATGGCATCATAAACTTGGGAGTCTACTTTGGGTCTTAAACCACTAAACAGGTATATTTGTTTGAATATTATAAAACAGCTCTTATTTATTAAGATTTCTTTAGGGTGGCTTTTTGTGTTATTTTTAAACAATGACTGGAGCACTAAACAGTTGTACAATACATACCTTAGGCCCGAGCAAACCAGGCTGATCGGAAAGAACTGTTGCAAGTTCCTTTAGGGCAGATCTTAAGAATTTGCGCCTCTCTCTATGTGTCGCACCACTTGATTAAAATAAAAATAAAAAAGTCAGTATCCCCTGCATACCACAACCACTGTTAATCTCATTGGAAAACAAAAAACAATGTGATTTATTATTAGAGCTTTAGAATTGTGTGTAAAATTAATCTCATTGCATCAGGAAGAGAAACGTGTAAAAAAAATAAATAAATAAATAAATTTGCTTACGCATGTGATATGGCGTTCTCTTTGCATTCTCTGATGTCATTTATTCTTTTGTTGTAACTGTAAAAAAAATTTTTTAAAAATTAAAAAAATTATACAGTACAAAGAAGCACAAAGTAACAAACTCTTAAAATGTCAGCAATATACTGGGTTGTATACATAGAAACCTGAAATTGTCTGCTTTATTTAATAAATTAAAAGGGTACTTATATAGCGCTGTCAATTTACGCAGCGTTTTACATATTTATTATACATTCACCCTGCCCTCAATGAGCTTATGCTTTAACACATACTATAGTGTTCCATGGGAGCCTAATGGGAATTGAACCCATCTCATACACAAGCACAGAGTTTTAGGGTCCACTCACAAAGAAAGGATATTCACTGTGTACTTCCAGAAATATCTATTGTTCCTTTCTACAAAATTCAGTGATGGCTCCAAAAATTCATATATCAGTGAGCCTCTGCCTGGCACCACGGTAAAGAGCAGGGCAGTAAAGTGTGATCACTGTTCCCTTTCTCGTCATTACATCTAAGGCTGGGTTCACACATATGCGGGTTTCTTCGCATGACAGACAAGTGTGACCGCCTCTTAATGGAGCCACTTTACACATGTCCAGGGTGGGCGCGGTCCGCATTTAAAAAGGGCCCTGTGAGTCTTTGGGTGCGATTCAGGTTAAAAATTCAGGCAAAAGTTTGGATCAGATTCGCACCTAAACCGGTGAACAGGAACGCACCGGACCCCAGGCACAAACCCGCTGCCGCATATTATTATTATTATTATTATTATACAGGATTTATATAGCGCCAACAGTTTACGCAGCGCTTTACAATATAAAAGGGAGACAATACAGTTACAATACAATAAAATACAAGAGGATTAAGAGGGCCCTGCTCAGAAGAGCTTACAATCTAATAATGTGTGTGCATATATGTGAACTCGGCCTAAAGCCCCATACACACAGGCCGAATGTCGGGCGGCATTGGCCGGTTTAATAGAAACCAGCTGACATTCGACCCATGTGTACTGCAGTTGGTCCAACAGAAGCCGGCCTAAGAGTCATGACGGAAAAACGTCTACCGACCGCTTCCCGATCAGTGCGCTCAGCCAATGGCTGAGTGCGCTGACCGGAGTGTGTTCTGGTGGTGGTGGGGGGGGTCCCCCTGTCAAAACACAATAGAACAGCAGGGGAGATCGCTGTACTAACATTGGATTGTTAGCACCGTGGCTTCGTCCTGAGCTGTCATTTTTTTCCCTTCAGCCCATTGGGTTGAACAAAAAGAAAAACTAACAGTGTGTACTAGGTTTTAGACCAACTGTGCTGATAACTGGATTCCAAACCTAATTGCTATATTTTACTGAAAAATTAGGGGCACCAAAAAACACTTTATGGGCACTTCGCCAAATGCAAAATTAGGTTAATAATTGAATCACCTATTCAACCCAGTTTAAAAGGCGAGAGTCTCCAATCCGCAAGTATAAAAGTCACAATCCTGCCCAAATGTAGTATTCTTGACTTTTGTGACATCAGAAAGTGTCAATAGTGTGAACCCAGCCTTCAAGTTGAACTTGAAGCACAAAACTTTTTTTTTTTTTTGCATATTTTTCTCAACCTACACGAGGGATAGAAATCCACTTTGTGTGAAAGCCTTTGCAAATCCAAATGTTTCCCTGTAAAGTAGCAGTGACATCATCGCATGTGCAGATTGCAGAGCTGTGGGAGGAACCCAGAAGGTCAACTCAATAAAAGCTAAAGAAAACCACAGAGGTGAAACCAGTGGAAATAAAAAAAAAGTTTCATGCTGCATTGGGCCACTTTTACACCGACACGCTTTACAAGTATTTTTGCTTGAAAAATAGCACCTGTAAAGCGCCCTGTAAACTGCCTCTTCTGCAGCCCCAGTGTGAGTGCTTTCACACTGGAGCGGTGCGCTTGCAGGACGGGAAAAAAAGTCCTGCAAGCAGCATCTTTGGGGCAGTGGGGGAGTGGTGTATATTGCCATTGAAATTAATAGGCAGTGCTTTGAAAGCAGTGCTAAGCAGGCGCTTTTTTAACCCCTTTTTAACCCCTTCTGGGGGGTTAAAAGCTTCCAGCTATAACAGCGGTAAAGTGCCGCTAAAACTAGCTGCGATTTACCACTAACGGACCCGCAGCTTCAGTGTGAAAGTGGCCTTAAGCCTGGCACACACCAATTAAGTTTTTTTTTTTTTCGTTCAACTTTTAAATAACTGACAACTCCGGTCGGAGCCGATGTAGTAACGATCCGACGTTAGTACAGAGATCTCCATTGCTGCCGTTTTGTGTTCTGACAGGGAGAGGGCTTTACTGCACAGACCTGAAGGAAATACACAAAGCACCGGAGATTCACGCAAGAATACACATTCATCTTTCAGAAGCACTATAGTAATCCTGATCCATTTCTTATTATATGCTCCTTTTTAAACTTTATCAATATAAATCAGTGACATTTAAATGTACAATATAGGTAAAAGCACTGCATAAAATTGTCAGCACTACATAAATATTTGATAAACTTTTTTGCTGTTCTTAACGTGTAGCACTGGGGTCCCCCAATTCCTAATTAAATGCATATATGGGGCCAAGGATATGCCAAAGTCACAAAACCTATAATTCATCAAATTTATGCAGATTTTTTTTTTTTTTTTTTTTTAAGTTTCCTTTCTTTTAAAAGGAAAGGTTTCCTAATGCTATCTCTGCTACGTATTTGGAAAAAAATGTGCAAGCATGCAAATACGCCTTTCCCTTGCTTTCTTTAACAGATGAGAATATGCTGTGCTGGTGCTATAGGATGACTTGTTAATCTCCCTGGGTTGAGATTCATTGGCCGACGTCCCCAGGGGTCACAGACTTTTCTTTACCTCTTTCCATGTATGTCAGAGCCTTCTGGCATAAGGGTGAATATAATTTGAAGTGCAGTTTGTTTTTGGCTCCTCCGACTCCATGCAGTCTCTGATTCCCTAGAAGTTTCTACACAACTTTCATTGTGGGAAAGTATGGTACTCCAATGTAGCCTGCAGTTTTAGCAAGCAAAGGAATATTTTCACCTCATACATGCCTTGAACATTCCCTCTCTGCCTCTTCTGACTGCTGTCACTTTCTATCATCGCATCTCCACTGTTTGACTGGTCAGTCTCGCTGCAAACTTCTGCATAGGCTGCACTCTCGGAAGTTTATCACCTTTATTCAGCATTGTCGGCTAGCAGTGGGAGGCGCTAGCTATCCTAAAATTCTGCTTAGGGATCACAGAATGGAATTTAACAAGAGCAAGTGCACAGGGTTCCCAGAGGGACTTAACAAGCCTTAGGGCACATCACCGTGCTAGAAGGCACATTTCCAGTGTGACAAAAGTGCATCAAAACTATTCCCCTCAAAATCCTATGTGAATTTTCACCTTGCCTTACTGCCTTTTCACGGCAGTTGGAAAAGTCCTTCATGCTGCATCTTTGGGGCACTTTTCAAAAGCGCCCCAAAAATGCCCCTTCCATTTAAAGTGGAACTATAGGTATTTTAGATAGAGTAAGGCAAGGTTATAACCCGTCAGATTTTTTTTTTTTTTCGCTATCTGTGTTCCATTGTGGAGATTTCCCTTAACTTCCTGTCCCATAGCCAAACAGGGAGTGAAGGAAAATCTCTGCAAATTGAAGGAACTCCTGGGGGACACTCAGGCCATCAGACCTAGCGTCCCCATAGGATGATTTTCCCTCTATTACTTTTCTGGGGACAACTCAAAAATTTGAGATTTTTACTACTCTCACTTTCAGTGATAATGGTAAACAGAACACAGAGGGGGTGAATCTCCCTAATAGGGGCACAGACAGCAATAAAAACTGACAGATGTTTTAATCCCTGTCCACTCTATCCAAAACTTTAAAAAAAGGAAAAGGAGTTTTGCCTTTAGTTATACTTGAAGTCAATGGAGAACACACCAAAATGCACCCAGAGCCACATGGCACAAAAATGCTGGTTGTTAAAGTGGAACTTCACCCATAAATTACTAAAAATAATGATCTTTAGCAAGAAACATAGATTTCACGTTAATTATGCTACAATAATTAGTGTGCTCTGTAAATGACCTCCAGGATTGCTCCGGTTTCTTCTGATTGCGATTTTTTTTAACCAAAAATATGTAGAAGAATACGTATTGGCCTAAACTGAGGAAAGAACATTTTTTATATATTTTTTGGGGATATTTATTATAGCAAAAGTAAAACAATGCGTTTTTTTTCAAAATTGGCGCTTTTTTTGTTTATAGCGCAAAAAATAAAAACCGCAGAGGTGATCAAATACCACCAAAAGAAAGCTCTATTTGTGGGGAAAAAAAAGGACATCAATTTTGATTGGGAGACACGTCGCACGACCGCGCAATTGTCAATTAAAGCGACGCAGTGCCGAATCGCAAAAAGTGCTCTGGTCTTTTGCCAGCCAAATGGTCCGGGGCTGAAGTGGTTAACTGACAATTGCGCGGTTGTGCGACGTTGTACCCAAACAAAATTGATGTCCTTTTTTTCCCCACAAATAAAGCTTTCTTTTTTGGTGGTATTTGATCACCTCTGCAGTTTTTATTTTTTGCACTATAAAAACAGAAAAAGACCAACAATTTTGAAAAAAAAAAAAAAATACATATCCAAATAAAATATATATATAAAAAAAAAACTAAATTTATTCATTAGTTTAGGCCAATATGTATATTTCTACATATTTTTGGTAAAATCGCAATAGGCGTATATTGATTGGTTTGCACAAAAGTCATAGCATCTACAAAATAGGGAATAGATTTATGAATTTTTTTTTTTATTGTTTTTACTGGTAATGGCGGCGAGCTGCGATTTTTAGCAGGACTGCGACATTGCAGCGGACAAATCTGACCCCAAGTGGGGACCAGTGACATTACAGTGATCAGTGAAAAAAATGCACTGATCAATGTAAAACACTGGCAGGGAAGAGGTTAACACTAGGGGCGATCAAAGGGTTAACTGTGTTCCCTGGGTGTGTTCTGTGTGGGGGATGGGCTCATTGGGACAACACAGAGATCGCTGTTCCTGATCACTAGGAACAGCAGATCTCAGTGTTGTCTCCTGTTAGAATAGGGACCCACTTTGTTTACATAGAAGATCCCTGTTCTGCCTCTCTGTGGAGCGATCGTGAGTGGCCGGCGGACATCGAGGCCTGTGCTGGCGTGCGCACAGTATCTATATGTGTGGTGGGCGGTCTTTAAGACGTTAAGAAATTATTAGCGGTTGCATTTTCAAATATCAAATCATAAAAGTACCAATACAAAATCTATTTTGTCAGTGACATACCCTCTGATGTTGACAAAGAGGTCTTCTGCTGCCTTGTGGATATGGAAAACTTCATCTCTGTAAAGGGAGAGGCAGGAGCTGCTCTGAAGGGCAAGTTTCCAAAGATTTAGTGAAGTGGCATCTGTGTTTAGTATCCCATGACAAAGAATAAACCCAACTAGAAGATGAGAAAAAAAAATATATAAATACAAGATACAGAGACCATCATGCAGCCTGTTATGACATATAACCAAACACCAAGGATTTACTGCTGCATGCTGTGAATACTGTACTAACAGGCATCTAATCATAAGACACCCCACAGGCTATTTCAAGAGAATAAATATCCTTGGATTTAACTGAATTTTTCTCTCTCTTTATATTTTTCCTGTCATTCAGTCACAGTTGTATTCCTTCAACATTGCATTCCAATTTGCTGGTTTAGGAGGGACCCCTTGAAGGCTGACTCTCTTTTGCAAACTCAAAGGGAAAAGGAAGTGTAATATATGGTTCTAAGCCACTATGGATCAGCACTTTGAATATAAAAATAAATAAAACAGGTATAGAGGACTTGTAGTGGAGATAAAGCAAAACCGCAGCATTTTAATTATCAACATTTCCATGAAGCTCAGTTCATCATTCTTTCTCTTCAGAAAAATGGACTGCGTGTCATCAAAACAGCGACACCAAAAGCGTTGCAAATATCTGTCGCAAGACCTGAGAGTGCCTCTATACTCTTTTTGGATTTGTATGGATTTCTTTGTGGGTATGTACTTGGGCCTTTACCTCACAGAGTGGGGTAGGTAGCTACGTGTGTGTGTGTAGATTATATATATATATATATATATATATATATATATATATATATATATATATATATATATATATATATATATATATATATATATATATATACACACACACACACACACACATACATATACATATATATATATATATATATATATATATATATACATATATACACACATACATACATACACACACACACACGTACGTAGATTCAATCATACACGAGGTGTCTAAAAAGTTTGGTTAATGGTCCGATATCTCAATGGCAACATGGGCCAGGAGCATGTGCACGCACATGGCTATCCAGAGACACGTCAAGAAATGCCACCTACCAAGGAGTACACGTGACCGTCAGGGTAAACCCGCTACGGGCAGTCTAACGTAGTCTGTGTGAAAGATAGGGTCACAGTGCAATGGAGCAAAGAGTGAACATAAAGTTTTTCTACCAACTGTGGAAAAAGGCAATGGAGACACATAAAATTTGGTGCAAGTGTATGGGATGGAAGCCATAAGCAGAAAAATGCGTTTACGACTCATTCAAACGCTTTCGCGAACAAGAGGGAAACGACGAGAATGAGCCCCATTTGGGTCAGCTGTCGACAAGCAGACCCCCAGACATGATCAAGCCAGTGTGACAAATGCACAAGATCGGCAACTGACTCTACAATTGATGGTGGAGGAATTGGGCATTAGCGGTGTGCACCATTGTGCACGAAGATTTGGATAAGCGGAAAATCTGTTCCCGCTTTGTGCCACACAAGCTGACAGATGACCAGAAAGCAGATCGGATAGAGACCTCTGGAGATTTCTTTACCATGTGTGACCAAGATCCGTCCTTTTTGTGAACCATCGTCACAGATGAGATCTGGCATTACTAGTTTGATCCGGAATCCAAGCATCAATCGATGGAACGGCGTTCAAGGTCAAAACAATGTTGATCGCCAAGCCAAGAATGTGCGACAGCGGTTCTGCGATCGATTCCTAAAGAGGCCTTTGCTGAAAGTTTGTAGAACCTTTATGAATGTTTTCAAAAATGTGTTGTGAAAGATTGCGATTTTTGTTTTTTGGTTTTCTGATACGATTCACCAAACTTTTTAGACACACCTCAGATGATTTAGGTTTATAGTATATCTTTTACTGTCCAGTGTGTTGTTGAACCTGGAGGACAGGAGGTCCAAATCTGCCACCCCCCCCCCCCCCTGCAACATAAGCTTTGGAACACTTCCAAATGATGGGAACACTCCTATAGGTCCAGCTGGCTGAAGAAATCAGCCTGCCAATCAGCTATGCCTGGAATGTACACGGTTGACAGGGTGTCAAATATAAAGTTCTGCCCAGAAAAAAAAAAAAAAACATCTCTTGTCCCAGGGACACTTCCGATTCCTCCTTGATGGGTGTCGGGGATGTCCACCACAGTGAGAGTCTGAGTCTGGATTGAATGGCAGTCCAGGAGGATGGTCCAATGCTGCAGAGAGTCAAATCTCCTGCAGCTCCAAGATGGGAGATAAAACTCCAAGTTTCCTGGACCCAGGGCTCCTGCCAAAGCTAGCATCTGTTATGACACTCCACTAAAAGACAAACAGGAATCAATTCCAGATTCTATAGCTGGATTCTTGAGCCACCAAGCCAGGAGCAATCTGGTCCTTGACTATGATACAAATTTGTTTGTCCAGGGACTGAATTAACTTATCCCACATCAACAGAGGTCTTGAATGAAACCGCCTTGAAGAAAGCAGGACTCTTAATGTCTGGACAGTTAAAGACACATTGTTGGAAAGAGACTGCACCAACAGTTCCCTCAATGGAGATGCCACAAGAGCACAGCAGGCGCGATACTGTGATATTGGGGAACCAGCACCTTAGTGGATATCTGAGAGGCAGACACCAATGAAGCTCGAAGGGACTCTGAGAACAGAATAGACTCCAGGAGCAGAGGGTAACATGACCCCAGGATGTAGAATATAACACTGGTAACCCAGCATGCACCTCTCCATCGCAAACCCAGGAAGAGGTTGCGATTGGGCTTCACATGTCCACAATCATGGCAACGGCAAAAAAAAGATAAAATGCAGAGCCACTAGAAAACATATATAAACTTTATTTGGGTTATTAATGTATTATGATGGGTTACCTGAAAAAAAAAAAAAAAATTCTGTGGCCGGAAACTCTTCTTTAAGCCATTGTGTTCCTGGGACTTTAGAGACTTTGTTTTTTCATCAATTTCTTTGTTTATTTTTATTTGAGCAAGGTGTCTTTTTAGCTCTTAGTAGCGCAACTTATTTGTTTTTTCTCATTCACTTTTATGACTTGATAAAATCCAGTTTTTTGTTTTTTTTTTTACAGCTGTTGAATAACCAATTTAAGGCTTGCTGAATAGACAGTCAATAGGTCTTGTAGCCCAAACATTTACCAGCCAACTGTTACGAAATATTAACAGAAGCTGGCAAAGCAGATAGCACACAAACACAAGTTATTTAGTTTAACACAGAGCTCAATATTTTTTTAAATCACTTGTCAAGAATATGTATGCAGCAATGAACTTTGGAGCTGCTTAACAATTATAACACATAGCATGCTATAACCTCAAAAGAAAAAATACTTACAAATGATCCATTTCTCCATTGCGTCTAATGAAAGGTACTCACACGGCATCTGCAAATAAATAAAATCAATATCTATCACACACTGCTTGCTGTTAAAAGCACTTAACATCTCACATCTTTTTCAACCTAAAGCATGTGTTAGCAGTCATGCAAAATTACCATTTCCCATTTTTTTAAAATATAAAACCATCCAGCTTAACCACTTGCTGCCTGGGGCAATTTTTTAATTTGTCACACATTTTAAAAACAGCCTTTTTGCTAGAAAATAACTTAAGACGTGGTGAGGACAACTTGCTGAAGTTCAAACCGAGCAGCAGAAAGGGGAAGAAAGGGGATTTAAGTGACTTTGAACGTGACAAGGTTGTTGGTGCCAGACAGGCTGGTCTGAGTATTTCAAAAACTGCTGATCTACTGGGATTTTCATGCACAACCATCAGTAGAGTTTACAGAGATTGGTCCGAAAAAGAGAAAATATCCAGCGAGTGGCAGTTGCGTGGACGAAAATGCCTTGAGGAGAACGGGCAGACTGGTTTCAGATGATAGAAAGGCAACAGTAACTCAAATAACTTGTTACAACCAAGGTATGCAGAATACCATCTCTCAATGCACAACACATCGAATCTTGAAGCAGATGGGCTGCAGCAGCAGAAGACCCCACCAGGTGCCACCCGTGTCAGCTAAGAACAGGAAACTGAGGCTACAATTTGCACAGGCTCACCAAAATTGAACAGAAGATTAGAAAAACGTTGCCTAGTCTGAGGAGTCTAGATTTCAGCTGCGACATTCAGATGGTAGGGTCAGAATTTGGGGTCAACATGAAAGCATAGATCCATTCTGCCTTGTATCAATGGTTCAGGCTGGTGGTGTAATGGCACGGGGGATATTTTCTTGGCACACTTTGGGCCCCTTAGTACCAACTGAGCATCGTTTAGACACCAAGGCCTACCTGAGCATTGTTGCCGACTATGTCTATCCCTTTATGACTACAGTGTACCCACCTTCTTCCAGCAGAAAACGTACCATGTCACAAAGCTCAAATCACCTCAAACTGATGCTAAAACCAGGACCGTAGTGATTTTAGTTTATTACATTTTTTTATTTTTTTTTTGCTATTTTATTGCTCTGTGTTTCAGGATGTTGATGTTTCCCTAGGGGACTCGGTTCCCTGAAATGTGAGAGATTGGAACACGCCTCCTAACCCTGTAAAGCTGGCATCAGTTGTCTCCATAGGTTTGGCTGAAATTACTTTCCCTTGTCCAAGGCTGGACTGAAAATCCACAAAGCTAAAAAGAGTTCTTTGCTTGATTGTAAAGAAGCAAAAAAGGAAAGTGTTTGTTCCAGGCCAACAGAACGTTGTTTTGAGTTAGAGTGGAACCAAGAAAAAAGGAGCAACCTCAAATAAGGCTGCCTAAGGCCCAGAGCCCTCTTTCAGAATCTCTTATGGTCCAAGCATGTGAACGTGGGGGGAGGGGGGGGGGCAAGCTTGTTTGACGAAAGGAACACTTTTGTCTGGGCCTTGCCCAGAATGAAGCATAAGTATCCTGGACAAAGGGAAGGTTTGTAGGTAGAATTTTGGAGGTTACCCATCCAAAAAATCTGCACAGTCTTTTGGATGTTTGCAGATAGTTTTGAGTGAGATGAGACTTAAAAAGGTTATCTAGGTAGCCAGTGAGAATTATTCAGAGGGCGACAAGAGGTGCAATCCCCTTTGTGAAAACTCTGAGGGCAAAGTATAAGCTGAATGGCAGTACGACAAATTGGAAGAGTGTCTCCTACTGAAAAGCGCAGAAAGTGCCGATGAGGTGGGTAAATGGCAATATGTAGGTAGGCATCTTGAATGTCTACTCATGTAGACATTCCAATGGTCTCAGAGAGGCAAATAGTGGAATTGCAAAGTCTATTCACAGAAACTCAGGCACACAAAAGGTACTTGTTTAACCCATTAATGCCTCGTGTTCCAAATGTTGGAACAGTAGTGACGTGGGAGTTATTTATAGCCTACTGCTCTAGGTAATATATTAACATAAAATTAAAAATAATTTCAACCTTAGGCATAAAAAGGGTAAGTCCAATACAAGATAAAAAACCCCATTGGGTTTTGGTACCCTGAATAGGTTTTAAATAGAATCATTTGAACCTGTCCTCCAGAGGTACCAGAACAACCACTCCATGAGACAAGATGACCCAGGACAGTCTGTCACTGTGGCTTTGGAAAGACTTTGGCAGGTTTGAAAGAACAAAGCGTTGAGGGGTTATAGCTTGACACTATGTTGTACCCTTTTGTAGGACATCTGAGGCCCAGAGCAATGCAAACTGCAGATGTCCCCCAATTTTTAAAAGTGAGAGAGCCCCTTCATTGGGATGTCAGCTTTGAGGTAAACTTAGTGGATTTTGTGTTCCAAGTCCTGCACCGCATAGAAAGGCTGAAACTTTGGCTGCATTCATCTTATCAATCCCTGAGTCCTAACCTTGTTCTTCAAGTAAAAAAACCTGAAGTGTACCCCAATCATCATAACCTGCACTCAGTGCCAGGGTAAGCACCAAAGCAGCATCCAGTGCTTGACGCAACATTTTAAGCCGTCCCCACATCGTGGGGTCCAAGTACGGTTCCGAGGTGCTACCAAAGTTACACCAATCTGGATGCACCGCTTCAATTATTATAGTAGAAGGTAATGAAGAGTTGGTTAAAGAATAACAAAAATAAAGAAAATTAGTTAAGCATAGATGACTTTCTCCATGGAGGAAGAGAGATGTATCACATAAGGACACTAGCAAAAAACTGAGGACTCATGGAGGAGGGTGGGGTTATAGTGCCCAGCAAAACTTTTGCTTCTGTGCAATCACCTGAAGGTAGCATGAAGGTCTATGAATATCCAGCCCATGTCCTGTACTGTACAAATGAGATGGTCGTTTTCCCCTTTATACACACACCTTATGTTCTGGAATAGTTTTATTTGATTTTCACAGGCTACTACTAAAACAAAGCTACAGCGACATGCTTTTGCAATGGATAACAGATGTATCCTTAAGAAGCCTACCGTATCTGACTGAGCAGGGTTCAGCATTGTACTCGGTGCACTGATGAGGCTAAGAAGCTGGGCATTCCTCCACTGTTCTGCTGAAAGGTTTCTTCTGGGATAAACCATCTGAAGTGAAATGAGGGCATCTGACAAAGACTAAAGTAAGAGAAAAATAAAATGTAGTGATTAATCTCAGAATCAGATTAACATAATATTCATACAGCAATGAGATGGAAAGGAGTACACACTGTCCGGCCTAACAGTGGAACATGGATGTTGGCTTTGCATAGCTGTTAAATAATGTACCAAGCTGCACTGCTGATTGCAACATAGCTCAGAAGTAATTTTATCCTCCAATAATTTGGGCTATTTAAGAGATGGAAGCACATCTCTGAGGAAATGGGGATAACATCCATCTGCTGAAAGGATGAGGAAAGGAGCCGGTAGTGATTCCCACTGACAAAGACAGCCAACAGAAAACACTCAAAATCCTCAAATATGGAAATTTGCCTCTCTCTAAAACCAGGCTGGGGCAACTGACGGGCAACTGACGGGCCACTGACGGGCCACTGACGGGCCACCAGCTGCAAAGGAACTACAAGGCACAGTTAGTTTCTGGAATGATTAAAGTGTTACTAAACCCAGGACCCTGCATTCATTATCATCTGGTCTCCCACAGTACATGGAAATGCAATTATTTTAGTAAATATAAACTGTTAAATGCCTTTTTTCATCAGCCGTATATAGCAGTCTTGTGACTTATATCAGTGCCTGGTTAAAGCTTGTAGGAGGAGTTTTCATTCTACTCTGTCCTATGAAGCTGCAGGACCCCTGACTGGACAGTGCTAATTGGCCCTGTGCTGATCACATGCACCCTCCCAAGAAGAAAAGAAAAAAACACCTATCTAGCAATACACACCAAACTGAGCATGTGCAGAGTGACAGCAAAGGCTCTGTACAATCAGGAGATGGATTGGGGGCAGTGGAAGAAGGGGAGGATCAGAGAAGACAGGATCACAGTCTTTTTATACAATCCGCATTAACCCCTTCAATTCTACAGTGAGTATAACAGGCATGCTTTACTGCATATACAGACTGATTTCACTGTTGTGGGTTTAGTAACACCAACTATTGCTCGCAGCTCCCCAGCAGTTACTGCAACACAGAATCGCCCACAATACCATTATTAAAATTACAGGTTCCATTTAAAGTAACAATAAAAGACAAAAAAGAACCAAAAATCATTAGAAATACAATTGCGGCATTAACAGAACCTTATATTGTTTTCTTACTCGATTAGCAACGGCAAAGGAAAAAAAAAAAAAAAAACACACACAAAAAATTAGTCCACTTAACATAAATGAAGTAAAATTAAAAGTATGGCCAAAGCTTTTTAAGGCATACTTCTCTTCTGGGCCACATGAGTTCACTTACTTTTGCTCTCCTGTCACCCAAAATCAGCTGACAGTGGGCTATAGCTCACTGTCATTTGATGTCACACAACTGCTCCAGGCTCTGGAAGAATCCTGACCATATTATCAGGATCCCCCCAGCTGCCTTAATGACAGCTGGCTCCAGCTATTAGCGGATGGCTGAGAGCCAAAGCCAGCTCCAGTGAGCTCTGGAGGGGCAGTTGACTCCGAGAAGACAGAGCTGAGTAATTAACGGTCATGTGATCACTGAGTTCTCAGATTTAGAGAAGTCAGGACAGTTGCAGCATGGAGAGTATGTATGTTAATATGTTTTTTTTATACCCCATGTTTTTCTTTTGATACAATTTACAGCCAGCAGTAACTGATCCTTTATCGGAAGGCTTCCCTCTCAATGAGAGGCAATCTCCTTGAAAAGGAGAGGATTACTGCCATGCAATCTCTTTAGCTAAACCATAATGCTCTGGGAAACCTTTATTAACCGGTTCCCGACCAGCTGCTGCGCGAAACTCCGTACGGCGGTTCCCTTTAAGAGCCGCCAGAGGGCGGGCGCGTGCACCCGCTGCACGGGGAAGGACGCGATGCGCGTGAATGATGGGTGTGATCGCGTGGACGAGAGCCAGCACGGGGATTTGTGTGAACACACAAATCCCTGTGCTGTCAGGGGAGAGGAGACATAGCATTTGTTCCTACTAAGTAGGAACGATATGTCTCCTCCCCCAGTCAGTCCCATCCCCATACAGTTAGAACACATCTAGGGAACACACATATAACCCCTTGATCGCCCCCTAGTGTTAACCCCTTCCCCACCAGTGACATTTACACAGTAATCAGTGCATATTTATAGCACTGATAGCTGTATAAATGTCAATGGTCCCAAAAATATGTCAAAAGTGTCCGATCTGTCCATCGCAATACCGCTAAAAAAACATAGATCATCGCCATTGCTAGTAAAAAAAAAAAAAAAAAAAAAAGGTAATAAATCTTTCCCATAGTTTGTAGATGCTATAACTTTTGCGCAAACCAATCAATATACACTTATTGCAATTTTTTTTTACCAAAGATAAGTAGAAGAATATATATTGGCCTAAACTGATGAAGAAATTTGTTTTTTAAAAAAAAATTTGGGTATATTAATTATAGCAAAAAGTAAAAAATGTGTTTTTTTTTCAAAATTGTCTTTTTTTTTTTAGCGCAAAAAATAAAAACCGCAGAGGTGATCTAATACCACCAAAAGAAAGCTCTATTTGTGGTGGAAAAAAAAGATGCAAATTTCATTTGGATACAGCATTGCATGACCATGCAATTGTCAGTTAAAGTGACGTGGTGCCAAATTGTAAAAAGTGACTGCATATAAATTTAAAAAAAGATTACTAAAAACAATAAAATTTTAAAAACCAAAATAAGAGTAACCCATCCTATTAGTTTCCTTTTAATGGCAGTAATAAGATCTAATTTCGTGTTCTAAATACTAAATCATAAGAGACCATTGCTTCAAAAACTTAAAAAAGAGAAAGCCAAAATGTCTGAAAACCGATGTATGCAAATTGGATAACGGACTCTATATTTAGGTTCTGTATTCCCTCCCCTCCTGCAACTGAGCAATGCTATAAAAAGAATGGCAGTTTTTCTGCTATAGCTTCCATAGCAGCTCCTCATAATTGGAAAAAGGCACCATCTGTATAGCCCTTTGCCGTGTCCTCCCTACTGCACAGCATCACTCATACTTCAGATATAGACAAAGTAATATGTGTAATAATGAAAAACAGTGGCATTACCTTACTATGGGGTACAAATTCTTCCATCATCTTTTTTAAAGGATTTTCATAGTCTACAATCATCTGTCCAAGCCGAGGATACTCCCGATCACTGGTAATAAGAAAGTTGCACCAAGGGTCACAATTTATGACTTCATAAGTCATCCTATCGAACATCACTGACCAACTCTAAAAAAGGAGTTGGGGCAAGTTTTAAACAAAAAGACAAGCTTGATAGCCAATTTAGGATCATACACAACTGTCTATACCAGAGGTTTCCAAACTTTCGAAACAAAAGGGCCAGTTTATGGTCCTTCAGGCTTTAGGGGGGGGCTGGACTGTGGCCAGTGGGAGTAAAAACATCCCCGGCGTCAATGTAGGTGGAAGGAAGGGTGCCCCCCCATCGCTGGCGTCAATGGGAGGAAGGGTGCCCCCCCCATCGCTGGCGTCAGTGGGAGGAAGGGTGCCCCCCCCCCCATCGCTGGCGTCAGTGGGAGGAAGGGTGCCGCCCCCCCCATCGCTGGCGTCAGTGGGAGGAAGGGTGCCGCCCCCCCCCATCGCTGGCGTCAGTGGGAGGAAGGGTGCCGCCCCCCCATCGCTGGCGTCAGTGGGAGGAAGGGTGCCGCCCCCATCGCTGGCATCAGTGGGAGGAAGGGTGCCCCCCCATATCGCTGGCATCAGTGGGAGGAAGGGTGCCCCCCCATATCGCTGGCATCAGTGGGAGGAAGGGTGTCCCCCCCCCCATCGCTGGCATCAGTGGGAGGAAGGGTGTCCCCCCCCCATCGCTGGCATCAGTGGGAGGAAGGGTGCCCCCCCCCCATCGCTGGCATCAGTGGGAGGAAGGGTGCCCCCCCCCATCGCTGGCGTCAGTGGGAGGAAGGGTGCCCCCCCCCCATCGCTGGCGTCAGTGGGAGGAAGGGTGCCCCCCCCCATCGCTGGCGTCAGTGGGAGGACGGGTGCCGCCCCCCCCCATCGCTGGCGTCAGTGGGAGGAAGGGTGCCGCCCCCCCATCGCTGGCGTCAGTGGGAGGAAGGGTGCCGCCCCCATCGCTGGCATCAGTGGGAGGAAGGGTGCCCCCCCATATCGCTGGCATCAGTGGGAGGAAGGGTGCCCCCCCATATCGTTGGCATCAGTGGGAGGAAGGGTGTCCCCCCCCCCCCATCGCTGGCATCAGTGGGAGGAAGGGTGTCCCCCCCCCATCGCTGGCATCAGTGGGAGGAAGGGTGTCCCCCCCCCCCCATCGCTGGCATCAGTGGGAGGAAGGGTGTCCCCCCCATCGCTGGCATCAGTGGGAGGAAGGGTGCCCCCCCCCCATCGCTGGCGTCAGTGGGAGGAAGGATGCCCCCCCCCCATCGCTGGCATCAGTGGGAGGAAGGGTACCCCCCATCGCTGGCGTCAGTGGGAGGAAGGGTACCCCCCCATCGCTGGCATCAGTGGGTGGAAGGCAAGACAAAGTGAATGTATTCTTTTAAACATCCAGCAGGGCATGTCCTCTCCCCCTGGCTGTGCCTGTGCATTAGAGCCCCGACTTTTAAGGTGCTTGGTTTCCGACTGGAGACAAACCCTTAAGACTTCTATGTGGCTCTGCAGCACAGGTAGGAGAGAAGACTTGCAGTGCTAGATGTCTACACAGGAGGCCAGAGGTGTGGGTTCATGATAAGTATACATCTGAGATGGGGAAGGTGGGATTGTTTAGGTCAAGAAAGGGAACAAAAAGAATAAGGTGCACTTATTCTTGAAGTGACCATTGAAGCTCCTGTGGAGGAACGAGTACACATAAAGCACTCTCCTGTGCTCTACAAGTACCAGCATTCAATGCACCTAAGGAAATGCACTCCTGCCCTCTCGCCCTCTTTTCTTCTCTGTCCACCTGCTGGCTGATTAATGGAAGTGATGAGAAGATTTAGCAGCACTCAGACAGTACGCTTACCATTTTACTTTGCAGCATTGAACAGAAATGTGATACACCAGTCTCTGGCATTAAAAGATCAGGTGAAGATAAAAATACCCAAGCATGAACATTTTGTTAAAGTGGTATAAAACCCTCAGCGTTTTTTAGTTTAATACACTACTGGTGTCAACAGGAAAAAGTTAACAGTGCAGTCTTAAGCGAGTGTTAGTCTGGAGAAAGGAAATTGAAATAGGTAGCAGTATAAGAGTGCCTTGCTATCCTTGGCAATGGGGCTGTGTGTTCATTAATGCACAATGTTTGTTGGGAGAAACAACTCTAGTCCCTGTATGCAAGGGTGGCCCTATAGCATGCTGCATAAGAAAGGAGCTACTCAAACAGGAAACCTGTGTCAGCGGTCACAACCACCAGCTTAAAGCGGAGCTCCACCCAAAAGGGGAAATTCCACTTTAAGGCCTCCTCCCAGTATTGGCACTTTTGTTGGAGGGGGTACTCGATTTTGACATTTTCTACTGAAAGAAAATAGAACATTAACAGAACATTAAGTTACATTTTATATTTATTGAACAAAGTATTTACCTGGCACCATGAGTCATTTCATGTGAGTAGTTGTATAGTCCTATAATTGCTTTCCTCTCTTCAATGCGAGAAAGCATGATCATGAGTGTAGTGTAAGTTACTATCAGGTCTAAGTAGTTCTTGGTTAAATCAAAATTGACAGTCTGCAGAAATAACACAATTGTTAACCTTTTGCACAAAACAGAAGATATACACCCTGAAAAATTGTAAAATTAGGAAAAGTAGTAAAGGGAGAAGGCGGTACCAGCACTCACTCTTCATAAGAAGTTGGGGAAATTTCACTTCATATAAAAAAAAAGTATCTAAATCTTACGATTTCAACATAGCTACATGCGTCAGTCAGAGACACACAAATAAAGTATATCGGTCATACGCTGACTGTACAGCAAAAAGTAAAAAAGTCAGGCAAATGTTTGTTCATGTTCTGGAGTCCTACAGGCCTCCTTTGACTGGTGTGTCATGGCCCAGTTCAGGAAGGACAACTACAATATAAAAGGAAAATGACACCGGGAGAATAGAGAGGCTGCCATTGTTGACTCCCTCCTGAAAGTGCCAGTTGTCTAGCAGTCATGCCAATTCAATCAATGAACACTGTCTAAGGCATGGAACTATTAAAAAAAAATTTAAATAAAAATGGGTATATAAAGAAGTTCTGACTTAGCCCATCTGCATGCTTGTTCCAGGTCAGCGATTGAGTTTACAATACCCAGAGATAAAACACATTTTCCAAAAGGTGAGCCTGTATGTTTTCCAGAAGCCAAGTTTTTTTTTTTTAAGCAACGTAAGGAGAGTACAAACAGACATTTCCGCAAGAGGGCGAAGTGACATTTCACACTTTAAGCAGACAGTAATTCGGTTGTAGTTAGTAGTGGTGCACCGAATTGAAAATTCTGCTGTCAAAACCGAAAAACCAGGATGCACTTGGCAAAACTGAAATAGAGTTTAAATTTTTTTTTTTTTTTTTTATATTTTTTATAAATAGTTGTATTATATTTGACTTTTTAATTAACATCATGAATTTAAAGCGGGAGTCCACCTTAAAAAAAAAAAAATAATATTAAAAGCCAGCAGCTACAAATACTGCAGCTGCTGAGTTTTAAAAAAATGGACACTTACCTGTCCCAGGGTCCAGCGATGTCGGCAGCCGGCGAAGATCACTCGCTCGACTCTCGGCAGCTGCTGCCGCCATCCTAGGTGAGGGAATCAGGAAGTGAAGCGTTGCGGCTTCACTTCCCGATTCCCTACTGCGCATGCGCATGTCGCGCTGCGCGTCGTAACTGGTCCCCGCTATCTCCTGGGACCTGTGTGTTTCCCAGGAGACAGCGCGAAGAGACAGGAAGAGGTGTAGACTCCCGTGGGAGTCTATGCCAGGAAGTAGGTGCAAATACCTGTATCTTAGACAGGTATCTGCACCCCCCTCCCCCCTCAAAGGTGCCAAATGTGACACCCGAGGGGGGGAGGGTTCCGAAAAGAAGAAGTTCTATTTTTGTGTGGAATTCCGCTTTAAATTAATATGAATTTATTGTCAGTCATTATTGGCACCTTTTGAAGCAATGTTAAAAATCCTACATTTTTGGTGCATATTTATTCAGTTAAAAAATCCACACCAAAAATGCACCTCCATATTGAAATGCATTGAAAACGCAGCAAGAACGCATCAAAAAAAAATGCACCCATGTTGCGTTTTTTTATGCTTTTTTTAGTCACATGACCTATGAAAATCACACCACAAGCACGGTAAAATTGCAGACGTTTTCGGCAGCCGTTATCGCCACCATGCTGAAAACCCTATTTTCGGCACATCACTAGTAGTTTGTACCTACCATGTAGCTTTGGAAGATCACTCACTAAATAATCGTTCTACCCACAACAGATTTTTGAAAACACTTCTTTCCCTTAGTCCCCATTTAGCTCAAAAAAAGAACCCAAGCATTCCTCTGCTCGTTTCCCTAAGCATGACTATGCAGAATCCCATTTTTCTAATTTGGTCCTACTTACACTTGTAAGCCGAGTATCCCTCTACTCAAAAACTAAAGTTTTTTTTCTTATTTGAGTATGTTCAGGCATTTTTGGTCCCATGGAATTCGATGAGAGCATCTATAAAATTTACTACACATGCTTTTTAATGCACGTTTTACACATGAAGAACTGATCTCCTCCCCTTGCCCAGCACAGAAAAAAAAAAAACGCCTCATGCATGTATAAAAAAAATTTGTAAAATGTCTGCAATATGCCTGAAAAACGTAAAAAAAAAAATAAAAAAAGGGGAATATGCTCTGCTCACAAATGACATGCAGCTCCTGTGGGTTTTATAGATCAATTCCATTCTAAAAAACCTTGGGAGCCCTGCCACCTTACTGATCAATCTCAAAGCTTGAGTCATGGTACTCTAACATTTTCCCTAGCTAAACGTTTCATCATTACACAGCAATTAACCATGGCGGACTCGCCAAGGAAAATATGCAGTTTGATATTAAGACTTTCCCAATGACAAAAAACACAAATGAGCAGTTCATTTTTTTCTTAAAAAAGGGAAATAAAAAATGTCAGTTGTATATACTTACAATATCAAAGAAAACTTGACAAACATCAATAGTGTTAAGCAGCTCACATACATGATCCTGCAAATAGAACACATATATAATCAATAGCTAGAAATCTAAAGCATTCATTCAGTGTTACAAAGGAAAGCCACCCTGCAGAACACAAAGGCCTCCCAGTCAGAGACAAACAAAAAGCTTCTCAGCAGAACTGTATGTTCAAAACGCATGAGCTGAATGATTGGCAAACCGTATTTTGTTTCAGAATAGTGCTGACACCGTAATAGAAGCTTTTCACAGATTTGGGCAAGCTATATAAAAAACTATTAACAATCATGTGGAGCTTATCGTGATGGATTTTGTGAAGGCTTCGAGAGGTAACCTAAAATATCATAAGCACAGGGTGGTACCGATACCAAAATCCCCCTCTATAAACACACCACTGATGTCTGATCACCTGTAAAGCAATCAGCTTTTTTAATTACAAATCATTTCTACAACCAGGGCAACAGTGGACATGCAGAAAAATGATAAATACCTTATGTTCTATGAACAGAGCATCAGTAATCATCATCATCACCCCACCACCTAAACAGGGACAGGGTTACCTTTACAACTCTTTCATTTAGTGCAGATTATGCTGATGGCGATTGCTCCAAATCACAGACAAGGAGGATCACCGATAGCTTAAACTTCACCCAAAAGGGAAAAAGATCAATTTTATGCCCTCCTTCCCCTTCTATCACATTGGGAACATGATTTTTGATCGGTATCTGTTCCCATTTCTGCTCGGATCGCCTAGGTCAGTGCGAACCTTGGCACCCCAAATGTTTTGGAACTACATTTCCCATGATGCTCAATTATACTGCAGAATGCATGAGCATCATGGGAAATGCAGTTCCAAAAAACATCTGGGGTGCCAAGGTTGGTCATCACTGACCTAGGCGATCCAAGTAGAAGCCCCCACTCTACTGGGCACAAAGTGCAGCTGCAAGGAGACAGAACTGGCCCGGGTGTGGACAGTGCTCGTTTCCTCGACAGATAGGTGTTCTTTTAATAAAAGTCAGCAGCTTCAGTATTTGTGGAAGAAAACGAACAGCAGGGTACTGAGGTCCGTATCAAATAAAAAAACACTATTATTAAAATAAGCAGCACACTTACATTGAAGTTAGCATGAAACAGCATGGATAGGGAACACCTGTAACCAAGCAGCTGTGATCAGTGTAAGGCTATAGGCATCACTGAGCAAACAGAGACCGAGGATGTCAGGGACATAGCCAGCTTAAAGTGTGGATTTTAGCGGTGGCGTTCTAAGCTGCACACAAGGATGCCTGGTGGATGTCAGGACAGAATGTGCGCATGGTGCGTTTCCAGGGACTTTGCCCTCTTTTTCCAATGCAGCTACAATATTTTTAGCTGTTGACTTCACTTTCTCTCCATGGTGAAAATCCTCTTTAACCACCTCAATACAGGGCACTTATACCCCCTTCCTGCCCAGGCCAAATTTTCAGCTTTCAGCACTGTCGCTGTTTAAATGACAATTGCGCGGTCATGCTACGCTGTACCCAAAGATGATTTTTATTATTTTGTTCCCACAAATAGAGCTTTCTTTTGCTGGTATTTGATCACCTTGGCGGTTTTTATTTTTTGCTAAACAAATAAAATAAATAAACAAAAAAAAAGACCTAAAATTTTGAAAGAAAAAAAAAGTTTTTCTTTTGTCCCGGTTATAACATATTGTAAATAATAAATATAAAATGTTTTCTCCTGAGAGATCCTGTGTAAATTCTACACTTTGAACAGATGTAAGGGAAAGATGGCTTTGGATAAACAGATACAACTTATGTAGAAGGATTGGTTTCATCTGTGTATCGCCCAAGGTCAGTCACTTCAATAGGTCTATATAAGGGTTTACAACCACTTTAATCCCCACCTTTAGTAGTACCCTATTGCTGGAAATCACACTGTTCAAATCTGTGCGGTGCTGCACAGATTTGAAAAAGTAGTTCCTGCACTACTTTTGGCCATTTCGGGTGCCACTTGCATAGACATCTGAGCATAAAGCCACACCGATGTCTTCCAAGTTGCACTGACATACAGCTTTGAAATCGTGAGATTTTAGATGAAGGTGCACTATTTCAAAGCTGCAGTTAATGTGAACAAGGGCTTACTAGCCCTTAGATGTGGTAGCTACATTTTCTTTCTTTTTCCATACTATTCTTCATTTATTTTCTCCCAGTGAGCCTGCCAGTAACACTTCCTTCCTAGGGTGATAATCCTCACTCCCTGTACTGTATTCTATAGAGAAACAGCGACGCTACAGAACACCTCCACCTCTCTTCATCACCATAATATAGGGTGGTGTTCTGTATTCTACAGAGGTGAGTGGGGCAGAGCAGATAATACTGCTTGAAAAAAATAATACTTTAAATGGTATACCCAATAAAACAAAAAAGTGTTGTAAATTTTTTTTTTAAGGTTTACATACATTAAGGGCTGGTTCACACCAAAAAATGCACTCCACATAAGCTCTGGATCTGTTTCTGCATGCAGGTTTTTAACACGTTCTGGTGCGTTTCCGGATGCATTACAGATGCTTTTCTCCTGGGTTTTTTTCTCACTGTACTGGGGTGTGATGCATTTTTTTGATGTGTTCCAGGGCAGTCTGGTGCATTTTTGATGCGTTTTACCACATTCCAGTATAGTCCAGTAAAAATGCAACATGTTCTACTTTTTTTTTCCTGAAACTGGAACAAGCTGAAACTGACTGCACTGGTCTGAACTATGACATTGGAAATCATATAACCTAATTTCCATGCAGGAAAAAAAACAAACAAAACGAAATGGACTGCATGTGGTGTGAACTGGCCCTTAGGGTGCATTCACACAGAATCTCTTCAGACTGCCCAGCAGCGCAGACCTATTAATTAATAATGACTCCCCCCCCCATGTACTCCTGACATCTTTGTTATTAGACAGTTTTGGGTGTGTCTTATGAACAATAGCTAAGACATGAACTATAAAAACCTCCTTGGGGGTCTTCAAGATGACCACAAATCTAGCAGTATTACACTGAGCTGGACAAAACGCAGGACAACAGCTATCAATGAGAGGTATGGCTGAAAAACAGGTGTATTAGTGGCATTTAAAACGTTTTACTACAATAAATAAACTTGGGACATTATTTTAGACTCATTTATGTAGCCAAAGAAGGAAACCCTTTGATTATGTATTCCTATGTACCTACGGCTGATAAGCACACTGTACATGACAGAATAGGAAAAGAAGGGTGCTGGAATTAGTCGAACTTAAGGCCTCATGCACACTGGACATTTCTTTCTACAGTCAATAAACTCCCCATCATGTTATCCTATGTGTCCATGCACATATAGGCTGTTATCAACTGTTTTAGGCTGAGGTGTTTTTTGGCTGTAAAAAAAAAACCCCAATACTAGTGGGTTTTGAGAGGAGTTTTTCAGCTGTAAAAACGCTCTAACGTCCAAAAAACGCTGATAAACACGGTTTTACCAGCGTTCTGTTTTTTTCAATGGACCAAAAACTTTAGACAATAACACGGAAAAACACTAATAAAAAAAAGTTGAGAAACTCACTGCAAAGCTACTGGCGTTTTTATAACGTTATTTTAACATCCACTGTGCATGAGGCCTAAGGCTTGAAAAAGAGGGCTGAGCCCCAGAAACAGAGTCCCTCCCTGTACCCATCCCACTGGCTAGCGGTTAACAGGTGTTCTGGTCCCGCCCGCCCCCCAACATCACTGCTTAGCTTTGACAGTTTGCATTCATCCTGTGCACCCCGCTACTCTGCCAGCCAGTTCTGACACTTGAGCGGCCGCTGTTAGCCTTACCATCTGCTCCACCTTGTGATACTGCTCCATCCGGCTGTGCCCTTTCTGCAGTCTATGGTGTTCCCTGCATTCCGATCTTCCTGTACCCCAAATGTATTGTAAATGTGCTTGTGTTAAATAAAAGGAGTTCCATTCAGTTTGACTAATTCCAGCTCTTTTCTTCTCTTTTTCTGTTTTCGTCTAGAGACCCATCCCTGGTCTTGTAAGGAGTTGCAGGAATTTGATTGGACTTTTTGCCTCTCATTCCACTCCTCCATTGTCTTGTGATTTACCTTTACCTTGAACATTGATCACATAGAAGCACTGAGTTAGTGATATACCTTTGTATGTACTTTCTATGTATTGGACACGGTAGATCATTCGTGCGCAACCTGTGGCCCTGCAGCTGTTGTGGAACTACAAGTCCAATGAGGTATTGTAAGGCTGACCATTAGGAGCACAACTCCCAAAGGCAGAGGCATGATGGGAATTGTAGTTAAGGCAACAGCTGGAGAGCCACAGGTTGAGCACCCATGTTGTAGATGCTACTTGTTTCTTGGCCCCTCCATTCAGAAATTGTGGTGCTTCTATGACCATTGTCATACACTATATGGACAAAAATATGTGAACCCCTGCCCTCCGCACCTTTATGAGATGTTCAAGTAGGGCTAAGATTTCAGTACAGATAACTAAAGTTCCTCCACAAAAAACTAGTTGAACAAAGTCCTAATACATCTGGCCTTTTATACAGGGGAACAAACTTGGCCTTGTCCAAACCGATGCCACAAGGTTGGTAAGCGTACATTTGTCTAAAACGTATTTGCACTGTATGCCATAACATTAACAGCACCCTTCACTGTAAGGATAACTTAGGCCACAGTCAATGTAGGAAAGAAACTAAATAGAATGCTCACCTTAAATTCCATAACATCCACAAATGTGAAGTAGTAAAGTGCCAAATTTTTCAGGATCTCAGACTTCTCTTTTTGGAGTTGTGCAAGCTGTTGCTGTGAAGAGTTTAGACACAATCTTAGACAATTGAACATTATAAACCATCCACAAATAAGAAAAACACTCCTGGCATCTCAGTGATTTGGTGGTGGAGTTGAAGTTTATGTGTGCCCTCAACTCTCGAGTGTACTTACCTGCCTACTAGCAAACAATACACAAATATGCCACATTTATAAACTATAAGGCAATGTGTTAAAAGCAGAAATGAAAGAAATAAAGCAGTCCCACAAAAGGGACATTGAAGATGTTACAAGAGAGAGAAAGCAAGACAACAGTCTTAGGTGTAGAAGCAAAGGACACTTAAAAATTCTGAACTTACCAAACAGAATATCCGGGCAAAGCCACGTCACGCATGCAAAATAAATGTAGATACAAAACATAAAATACAGTAAAAACGATCTAGATAAAGTCACAATACAAAAAAAAAAATGCAACAAAAAGAAAATAAGCAAAAACACTTGTTAGACACACAAGAGTAATGAGCAAGGCGAAGAAAGATATTAGAAAGATATTAGAACGTTAAGATATAGTCAAGGGATTGTATGGAGACAATGATGCACATGTAAGCAAAGCAAGGAGATCATTTTATGAAAGCGGAACTGAATTTTATGTCATGTTTTCACCAGAAGAAGATTCTGTAAAGTCAGATTAGATCAAAATTCCAGCATGCAAAACATGCTTTATTATACACATTTCCATATATGTCTACCTGAAACTACTAATTGAGCACAAGGAAAAAGCCAACAGGTGACCATTGCTTGCTTATCTTCCCAGCATAGTCAAAGAGAGAGTATCAGACGTTTTCAGCTTTAGCTGAAAATATCTGTGTGGTTGAGCTCCTGAACATGAATGAAACGACCGGCATCTACCAAGTACTAAAATACAACCCAGATTCCAAAAAAGTTGGGACACTGTGCAAATCTACATAGAGACCAAATACAATGATTTTCAAATCTCAAACCCATATTTTATTTACAATAGAAAACATATCGCATGTTTAACCTGAGAAAATATATCATTTTACGAAAACAATAAGGTAATTTTGGAAATTGAGAGCAGTAACAGGTCTCAAAAAAGTTGGGACAGGGCCCTGCTTGATATAGGATTCTAACTGCTCAACAGCCCTGAACCTTTCTTTGTCGTATTTTTAGTTAAATATTTTCAATTGGTGAAAGGTCTGGACTGCAAGCAGGCCAGTTAAGCACCTGGACTCTACTATGAAGCCATGTTGATGCCATAGATGCAAGTATGCGGTTTAGTATTGTCCTGCTAACATACGCAAAGCATTCCCTGATATAAAAAAAAAAAAAAAAAAAAAACAACACACACTGTAGATCGGAGCATATGCTGTTCTAAAATTTGGATACATTGTTTAGCATTCATAGTGCCTTTCCAGATTTTCAAGCTGCCCATTCCATACGCACTACCGCACCCCCACACCAGAGATGCAGGCTTATGAACAGAGTGCTGACAACAAGCTCGCAGGGTCTCTCTTGTCTTCAGTCCAGAGAATGCGGCTCCCATGGTTGCCAAAAATAATTTCAATTCATCTCTCAACAGAACAGTTTTCCATTTTGCAACAGACCTTTTAAATTAGCTTTGGCCCAGCAAATGCCACAGCGTTTCTGGATCATATTCAGATATGGCTTCTTTGCATAAGAATTTTACCTTGAATTTTTGGATGGCATGGCAAACTGTGTTCACAGACAGTGAATTTTGGAAGTATTCCTGACCCCATGCAGTGATCTCCATCACAGAATATCAGTTTTTATTGCAGTGCGGTCTGAGGGCCCGCAGATCACAGGCATCCAATATTGCGTTTTGTTCTTTTGCACAAAGATTCCCAGAAACCTATGAATTTATGTACTGTAGAGGATGATATATTTAAAGTCTTGCAATTTTACGTTGAGGAACATTATTCTGCAATGGTTTGACAATTTGTAGACAGTTTCACACAGACTGGTGAACCTATGCCCATCTTTACTTCTGAGACACTGACTCTCTCTAAGATGCTCTTTTTACCCCCAATCAGGTTACTGACCTGTTGCCAATGAATCTAGTTGCAAAATGTTCTTCCAACTCTTCCTCGTTAGTACCACTTACTTTGACAGCTTTTTGTTGCCCTGTCCCAACTTTGACACGTTGCCGCTATCCATTTTTTTTTTTTTTTAAATGATAAATTTTCTCAGTTAGAAACATTTGAAATGTTTTTCATTTTCTTTTGTGAACAAAATATGGGGCTGAGGAGATCTGCAAATCATTGCATTCTGATTTCATGTAGATTGCACACAGGGCCCCAACTTTTTTGGAATTGGGGTTGCATAGATTTTATACAGACGCATCTTTCATGATCTAGAAAAATAACCTTCGGCCCCGTAGTCTACATACATTGAAATATATCAAGCAGGTCTTTCTTCTTCCCCTGGAACCTCCTATCACATTCTTTGTTGAAGGAAAAGAAAGGGCAAAGCATAACCAGTTTTTTTTTTTTTTTTTTTAAACAGAACAGCAATTAAAGTCAGCTTATAAGACTTGGTAAGAAATCAGATAAAGATTTTTTTCTACTTAGGGTGGCTCCAGCACCCTGAAAACCCAGCCGCCACCTGGGTTTTCAGGGTGCTGGCTGCCAGCCCCTTCTCCATTCCATCATGGAGAAATTCTAAGACACTAAATTTTTGACCTGGAGGCCTTTAGAAGTGCACCAGGAATTGAACTTTTTCCAAACTTTCAGGTATATGGTCCGAGTTACCTCCTTCCTACTGGAGAGTAGGGTCTTCACTAGTTTATCAGATAGTCCCTTGGTTTTTAGGAGGCCTTTTTCAGAAACCAAGCAGCTAGATGTAACCGGTCTGCTTCCGGATGGTTCATGGACCACTGCATTAGCAGGTCTTTTCTGGGCGGCAGCTTCCATGGAGGTTTTGCGGCCAGGTTTAGTAATGTTGCAAACCAGGGTCTTTTTGGCCAGAAGGGAGTGACCAGGATCAGTTTGGTATTTTCCTCCCCGAAATTTCCTTAGGACCAGTGGTATCAGGGGGAAGGGGGGGAAAGCATAGCACTGATGGTAATGCCACGGATGGGCGAAAGCATCTATGCCTACAGACCAGTCTTCTCGGTGGAGTGAGAAAAACTTCTGTAGGCGCGAATAGATCTATTTGGAGGTGAGCCTGATCTGTTTTTCTAATGACTCCTGGTGCGACCATTTTTGTAAGATATTCATCTGGGGAGGTCTGGAATGTAGTCTGGTCCACTGTATGGCAGGTATCGCTGCCCTGAGAAATCCTAACTGCCATGGCTGATCGAACTGAAACTGAGATTGGTTTGAATCTGTCTCACCGCAGATTGGATCTTCTCCATCTTCTCTTGTGGCAGAAAAACGTTTTGAAGCACCGAGTTTATCGTATAGCCCAGGAACGTAATCTCCTGTGTTGGTTCTAGATTAGATTTTTCTAGATTCAGGAGCCACCCTAAGTTCTTGAGGTTAGCCTGAGACACCTGAAGATTTGTCAAGACCTGTTCTTTGGAGTCTGCAAAAAAACAACAGGTCATCCAGATACGGGATGACCAAAATCCCTCTTAGCGTCAGGAGGTTCCAGGGCTTCCGCCATTATCTTTGTAAAGATCTTGGGGGAGGATGAAAGTCCGAAGGGCAGGGCTCTGAATTGGAGATGCCAAACTGAAGTCCACAGGTTAAGGGCCTGACGGAGAAAGCGTTGGGAAGCCTGAGCTATCGGGACGTGTAAATAGGCGTTCCTTAGATCTAGGGATGCCATGAAACAGTCGGGAGTCAGTAATTTCGTTATTGAATAGATCATGTCCATCCGGAAGAGTTTGTAACGGATTGATCTGTCCAGGATTTTTAAGTTCAGAATCAACCGATACTTTCCCAAAGGTTTTTTCACCAAAAAGATGTGAGAATAGAAACCGCGGCCTTCCTGATGTTTTGGGACCCAGATAATCACTTCCTGTTGAAATCAGATCCTGCAGCCAGTTCATCATTGCGGAAGCTTTTTCTTGGTCCTTTGGAAAAAGCTGTGATATAAAATCTGCTGGGGGGGTGTCTCTGAAAGCTCCAGACTGGATCCCTGGAAGATTACGTTTTTCACGTACAGGCTTGTAGTTGTTTTGTCCCACTGTGGGTGAAAAGCAGACAGACAATCTACTGCCCACCGGGGGGTAAGATTGTCATTTGTTCTTAGGGGGCTGGTCTGGGGGGGAATCTGAAGAGAACTCCTCCTATTCCCTTACCCCTTTGGGAGACCCAGCGGTTCTTCTGGTCTTGATCCCTATTTTTGTGGGGTTGCTGAACAACATGAAAATTCTACTTGATCGGTTGTTTCTTGTGAAAAAGGGAAAACATTTCTTGTCAGCTGTCCTGTCCAAGACCGTTTCAAGGTCTAGACCAAAAAGAAGATCACCTGAAAAAGGTAGGCCACATAATTTTATTTTGGAAGCTGTGTCACCAGACCAATTTTTTAGCCAGACAGCACGTCTGGCCGAGTTCACCAGCGCTGACGACCTTGCTGACATCTTTACTGATTTGGCTGATGCATCAGCCATGTATTTTACTGCCTTCAGTATCTATGGAAAGGACTCCAGAAGTTCTTTCCTGTGACATAACCACCTCTACGTGGCTCTTCAGCTTCTCTACCCAGCATTCTAGGTTCCTTTCTACAACCGTGGAAGCCATTGCGGGTTTGAGGCTGGCCGATGTGGAACTTTTTTTTTTTCCAAGAGGGAGTCCGCTCTTTTATCCATCGCATCCTTCAGCACCCCCGTGTCCTCGAATGCTAGGTCTGTGCGACGGGAAACCTGTGAGAATGCAGCTCTACACAGGGGTTTCTTATTCCATACCTCCGACTCCTTATCTTAAAAGGGAAACCTTCTCCTAAGGGTCTTGGAAAAGAAGGGGCCTCTCTCAGGGTCCTTCCATTCCTTCTTCACTGCGTCTGAGAGGATTCAATGGACTAGAAACACTATGTTTAGTGTCATCTAGTCCTTGGTACGTCACACTGCACTCCAGGCAGACACTTTAAGGTAAGCCTTCTCCCTCCACCTTGGAGAGAGCACAGCTCCTTGGTTCCAGCATGCACTTCCACCATGGCGGAGGAAACACAATAACTGAGGCCATGGTGGAAGAGGAGGGATTTAAAGACGGCATGTGTTTCCTGGAAAATGGGCAGAGCTGCACTCTCTTCAAGGTTGTCCTGAAAGGTGATTTGAGAAAAGTTGGCCTCTTTCTTTTCTGACTGGGCCCGTTAAAAATCTCTGGCTGTGCTTGCTTCATTTTCAAGTGAGCCACTGACTTAGAGTAATCATGCAACCTGAAAAGTCTGTAGTCACAATCTGCATGCTTGTTTCAGGTTAGTGACAGAACAGGTAGTGAAGCAAGGATCATGACGACAGCCCCAAGATCTGCACTTTGACAGACAAGTCAGAATAAACTGCTCCCAAATTTTTATTGTGTACTTACTATTTATTCCACAAGCACTTGGAGCTTGGGGGGCGATTTTTACTAGATGTGGATCAGATGGCTTCTGGGAAGGACCCTTGCCACTTGGATATGGACATGGCTTGCATATAATCTAGCAGTCAATCAATAGAGTGACTATTACTTCTACTTCCCCAGTAGCTGCAAGAGGGGGCCCTAAACTTAGTCTAGCATGGGTCACTTTAGTGACTTTGGCTGTCCAAGACATTAACCACCTCCTTACTGGCCACTGTATTCATACATGTCCTGGTAGGGAGGCGGTTTTACCGGGATCATGGTTGAGGCTACAACCATGATCCGGTGTCATTTTTTTTACAGCCGGCGATTCTCTTTCACGTAAAAGAATTCTTGAGCGGCTGGGCAACCACTGGAATACTTTTACAAGTGGCAGAAGAGGGTCCCACCCCCCTCCCGCCGCCACCATTACCGACCGGCGGCATATGTTTGGGAGTTCTAAGTAGCTTTCTAGATATAAAAAAAAAAAAAAAAGCAGATTTTTCCATGTATATGAGAAGTGTCAGACTTGGCCGGTATTGAGGTACTTTAAAACGTTTATAATTATATTACAATAGTACAGTTCTTCAGGTTAAATTACGCATCCTACTATCTTCGATATACAGTATAAAAGCGGTTGTTCTGTGGCATATAAAACACAATCTGCTGAGGGATAAAACTGATTTTTTTTAGCACAGCACCTGTGCACTCCTAAAATGACTCCATTCATGAAAGGGCAGGATTAATGCAGAATATGCAAAACCTAATAAAAATGCCTCTGATAAAGAGAACACAAAAGGTCAGCTGTGTGTCTTCACATCTGCAGGAATGCAATGAGCAAAGCTCTGGGCGATGTTCAGTCAGATGCAATGCACATCCCAAATATTTGCTCAGCTTATCAGCTGTGAGAGTGAACTTCATAGAACACACCCAGCCTGATCCATAACGTGAACAGCTGTTTCATAAACTCTTGCAGCACTGCAATGAATGTCAATAGCCACTCACTTTTATTTACAGCACACTCAACTGCAGATGCATACTCAAAGGGCAAAACACGTTAAACCAGACGAGTTCACTTCCCTTAATCCGCAGGCAGTGAATCACCTTTATGGTATTGCTGGAAATAAAGGCGTACTACTGCACTATGCAGCATACCCATCATGCAATATATTCACTCTAGAAAACCTTGCAAAAGAGAAACTGCTTTGGCCTCAGAAGAGAAAACCTACTGATGAGGAATCCTCTTATGGAGTTCTTGATCCATTAATGTCAACTTCCCTGAACACGTAGCAGGACATTGATCAACGCTGGTGGTGGTCACCCCTCCTCCTCTACATAGGGCTTGTGTGATCATGTCAGGTTATCTAAGGAATGATTCCTTTACTTGATGGCATGTTCCCTAAGACTGTACTTCACATCAATTGCCTCTGGATGGTTTAAACCAGCAGTCCTCCACATTCCCTTCACCTCGCATGCTTGTCACAGATGACACACACAGCGGAAACGTAACAGAATGGGTCACACCACTTGCACACTGCAGCTTGAAAAAGCTCAGTACAGCTCTTTATTTTATTTTTTTTACTGATCTAAAAAAACACAGGCAAATAAACAAGCAAAAAAATGAAATCGGTGTTCACTGTCAGTACTTTGCGCTGGTGCACGCAAACACATGCATAAATATGAATACATTTTCCCTAGGAAGATATTGTGCGCACAAATGTGCAAGTAAAAATACGTGCACGGTTCCGTGCAAAACAAACGCCTGAAATTACGCCCAAAAAAGCAGAAGCTCCAAACATCAGTACCGTGTGCAAGAGGCCTTAGGGACAGTTCACACCACATGCAGTCCAGTGTGTTTTTTCTGCATCAAAAACGCATGAAAAGTAGGTTATATGGTTTTCAATGGCATAGTTCATACCAGTGCTTGCAGTTCCAGTGCGTTCCAGAAAAAAAAAAAAAAAAAAAAAGTATAACATGCTGCATTTTTTCTGCACTGGAACGCTGTAAAATGCATCAAAATGCACTGGAACGCACCTAAATGCACCAAAAATGCACTGCAACACATTTGTCCTTATTTAAGGTTAAGAAAAAAAAGAGGGAGGGGGGGAGCACTGGACTGAATCAAAAACGCACCAAAAACGCACTGGAACGCATAAAAAATGTGCACTCAGAAAAGCACCTGGAACGCATCTGGACTGCGTTTCTATGGTGTGAACTGGGACTTAAACGGAGCTCCAGCCCTAGCAACAAAAAAAAATCAGAAGTCAGCAGCTACAGTATTTGTTACTTTTACTGTTACGGCACTTACCTGTCCAAGGATCCCACGGTGTCCTCACCCAAGCTGATTCTTGAATCAGCCCTCGGGTGCTGGCGCCGCCATCTTGGGTAAGGGAAACCAGCAGTGAAGCCGCAAGTGGAGCTTCACCTTTTGGGTGGAACTCCGCTTTAAAGTATTGCCATCCTTTATTTAAAAAGCATCAACATACTGCATGGCTCTATATACTAAAGGAAATCTAAAACTTAACTGAAGGACATTTAGTATGCCCTGCACTGTGCATCGTCTTTCCTAATTGTTTTCACCAGTTTTCTGCATCTTAGCACTGCTGATCTCTGACAGCCTGCCTTCATTATATGAACTTCAACGGCTGCTTGATCGCTCAGGGTGAGCTTTCTGGGCCTACTCAGTATTATTTTAATGAAAGCTGACAATTTTAAAAGATTATGATTGCTCAAAATACATTATATGCCATTTTAGATCTACGGTAAAACCCAACTCTGGGAAACCGAAAAGTCCTCCTTTGCAGTATGCCAAAACGCAAGGGTTAACTGCTTGTTTCTGTCTAGGGCATGGTAAAAGTCATTTTACATACTCTATTCTCACTCTGGCAGTGTACTGTCCCTCAACTTCATGTCCAATGCAGGTTATGGACCCTGCATCAGTATTGATCGCATCTGATGACTATTACCATAGTGCAGGGGAGAAGAGGCTTCAGGGTCCAGTGTAGCAGTGCAGAGGAGCCTGCAGGAGTGGACAAAAGCAAACAAGCAGTTAATGTTTGCAGTGTGGGAGCAGCCCCACTAAAAAAGGGAGGACTTTGTTTTCCCGGAGCTCAGCTTTAAAGAGTAAATCCACTTTGAGGGGAAATAAATTAGCAAATAAAATAAATAATAATATAGCGTATACAAATTGCAACACAAGTCATATACCTAGCTGGAGGTGTCCTGCTTGTGTGATTGGCCCACTGATTCTCCCAGAAGTCTAAACTAAGATATAAAGTCAACTTTGAGCATCCCCTGCAACAAAACTAAATTGTTCCTTCTTAAAAAGGGAAATCATGTCTGAAGGGACAAAGACATGGCAACTAAACTTAGAGCCCTGCAGGTGCAGCAGCTGATTGATAATTATAAAATCACTCCCATACAAATTTACTATGAACATCTGCACTCAAACAGCTATTCCTTCAGAACAACAAAAGGGTAAAAATCTGCAACACAGTTTGTTCAAATCCTTGCAATGTACATTGATCACCCAGAGGAGAATGTTTTTTCTAAAAAAAAGAAAGTGGAGTAACGCTTTAAATAAAACAAGAGAGTGCAAAGTAATAACTCCAGACAAAACAAGTACAGATTATTGTAATTCAGCAGGACTATCTATGAAAGATTCATACATTGAACAGTGTCTGGTATCTATTCAGAACACCGGAGGATCTCTAGTTCCCAAGGCAACATTACTTGCTGTAGTTAGAAGAAACTTCCCTAGCTGACGTTTTATTTAAATAATGGAGAATGCAACAGGCAAGGCGAGATAGTCCCAATGAGGACAGGAACACAGAAAATGTCATTGTGGGCAGGAACAATGACAAGCATCTCCTCACTGGAATTCCCCATACAAGAATCCAGTGAATCTCTAAAGTTAGATACCAACCGCAAACCAAATCATTTTAGGTGGACAGACGGACAGATCGTCATAATTTACAAAATACATCTAGTGGATTTTAAAGGCAACCAAAAATAGTTACAAGAATATCAAAAAGTGTTAAAAGCCACAAGTTTTATTACAAATGTTAAAATCCAACATACAGTGGGGATGGAAAGTATTCAGACCCCCTTAAATTTTTCACTCTGTTATATTGCAGCCATTTGCTAAAATCATTTAAGTTCATTTTTTTCCTCATTAATGTACACACAGCACCCCATATTGACAGAAAAACACAGAATTGTTGACATTTTTGCAGATTTATTAAAAAAGAAAAACTGACATATCACATGGTCCTAAGTATTCAGACCCTTTGCTCAGTATTTAATAGAAGCTCCTTTTGATCTTATACAGCCATTAATTTTTTTGGGAAAGATGCAACAAGTTTTTCACACCTGGATTTGGGGATCCTCTGCCATTCCTCCTTGCAGATCCTCTCCAGTTCTGTCAGGTTGGATGGTAAACGTTGGTGGACAGCCATTTTTAGGTCTCTCCAGAGATGCTCAATTGGGTTTAAGTCAGGGCTCTGGCTGGGCCATTCAAGAACAGTCACAGAGTTGTTGTGAAGCCACTCCTTCGTTATTTTAGCTTTGTACTTAGGGTCATTGTTCTGTTGGAAGGTAAACCGGCCCAGTCTGAGGTCCTGAGCACTCTGGAGAAGGTTTTCGTCCAGGATTTCCCTGTACTTGGCAACATTCATCTTTCCCTCGATTGTCCTGTCCCTGCCGCTGAAAAACACCCCCACAGCATGATGCTGCCACCACCACGCTTCACTGTTGGGACTGTATTGGACAGGTGATGAGCAGTGCCTGGTTTTCTCCACACATACCGCTTAGAATTAAGGCCAAAAAGTTCTATCCTGGTCTCATCAGACCAAAGAATCTTATTTCTCACCATCTTGGAGTCCTTCAGGTGTTTTTTTTTAGCAAACTCCATGTGGGCTTTCATGCATCTTGCACTGAGGAGAGGCTTCCGTCGGGACACTCTGCCATAAAGCCCCGACTGGTGGAGGGCTGCAGTGATGGTTGACTTAATACAACTTTCTCCCATTTCCCGACTGCATCTCTGGAGCTCAGCCTCAGTGATTTTTGAGTTCCTCTTTACCTCTCTCACCAAGACTCTTCTCCCCCGATAGCTCAGTTTGGCCAGACGGTCAGCTCTAGGAAGGGTTCTGGTCGTCCCAAACGTCTTCCATTTAAGGATTATGGAGGCCACTGTGCTCTTAGGAACCTTAAAGCGGGATTCCTGTTACTATAATTTTTTTTTTTTTAAAGTCAGCAGCTACAAACACTGTAGCTGCTGACTTTAAACAAGTAGACTTACCTGTCCTGGGTGCCCGTGATGTCGGCCGCCCCATCCCTTGGCTCTCGGCACCACCATCCTAAGTAAGGGAAACAGGCAGTAAAGCCTTGCGGCTTCGCTGCCAATTTCCTACTGCGCATGTGCGAGCGGCGTGGTGATCTGTGAATGGCCCCGTGGTTTTCTGGGAACACACACAGTTCCCAGAAGGCAACGGGGCCGCTCAGCTAGGAGCAGAACACGCCGCGGGATAGGAAGAGGCAGATTAGGAAGACTGCCTAGCAACAAGGGTTCAGGTAAGTTTAAAACATTTTTTTTTTCAAATGTTTTTTTTTTTTAATTTTTTTAAGATCTTTCATGCTATTTTCTATTTTAGGGTGGACCTCCACTTTAAGTGCAGCTGAATTTTTTTGTAACCTTGGCCAGATCTGTGCCTTGCCACAATTCTGTCTCTGAGCTCTTCAGTCAGTTCCTTTGACCTCATGATTCTTATTTGCTCTGACATGCACTGTGAGCTGTAAGGTATTATATAGACAGGTGTGTGGCTTTCCTAATCAAGTCCAAATCAGTAAAATCAAACACAGCTGAACTCAAATGAAGGTGTAGAACCATCTCAAGGATGATCAGAAGAAACAGCACAGTACAAGCTTTGGCTGTACTTCTCCTTTAAAATGGTTGACGCAGACTAACACCAGCATTGCACAGCAGCCACCATAGGGTGCCACAGCACACCTTTAATCCCAGAGAGCCACATCAAACGGAAAACATCTCAGTATGGGAACAAAGACATATTACTTCTACAAGGTGGTCAATGCCTGACCAATTACACCACTTCAGTACTGTCATAAAGGTTCAGGTCTAAGAAAACACCAACTAGTCAGCATCTATTAAAGCAATTTCAGGGGCTTCAGCAGCACCCTGTGTTTGTCGGTTAAAGCTCTCCCATTGAAAGATAAATATATTGAGGCAACTTATAGCATGTTCTATGGGACCATGGTCCTACTGCTAAAACCCAGGAGATCCAACACATCAATAAGTGAGGTATAAAAGCTAAAACCTATAGGCAACAATTGTGGATTATGCTCCTGTATGTTGGGCATAGTAAACTAGCCAATTATGAATAGATATATTTTCAAATCTGAAAGAAACTATCAGTTATATATCACAGTCTTCATCATATAAACTACCATAAAAAGGAAATCAAAAGCCATAAACTGATAGGGGCTGGTCATCTCTCAGTACGCAGAGTATAAAGCATACAATATTTCTCTCTTCCAAATGATAAAAATTGTACTTACATTGTTGTTGCGGGTTTCAACTGCTGGAAATTTCCGGACAATAAACTTGACAGCAGATTCCAAGTTTTTATCGATCAGGTAAGAAGGTTTTGCTTTAGGATCCCCACATGCCTATCAAAAATGAATGGGAAAAATGTGAAAGTTTTTCCAAAAACATAGTCACCAGCAGACTGAAAAGATTGTTGTTCCAAAGTGAAATGAGAAAATAAAAAAAACAGGCAGTGCAGGGGTTTTCAGAGCTGGAACCAAGAATGAAGCAGAAGGAAGATAGAAGTTCTCCTGCATAGAATAAAAAAAAAAAAAAAAAAAATAATAATAAAAAGGGATGGAGATGTTTGAAGCAGTGTGGAAAGTGCAGTGTTAAAACCTAGATAAAATAAAATATTCATACAACAAAGTTGAGGTAGAGCTGTCCGCAGAAAAAAATAAAAATGGTAAATGAGCATTCGGAAAGAAAGAAAATATTTAGCTTTGGTATTGATGCCCAGATTTAAAACATCTAAAAAAAGAAAAAAAAAGTTATGTGTTCTAAGGACTGTAATAAAAAACACTTGGTTTTTATCTACAGTACACATAAAAACAGAAAACAAGAACAAAAGAAGTGGGGATATGTCCACGCATTTTCAGAATGACAACTCCCTAGTTGATATTAAGCAGCGTTTCAAATGCTTTTTGTCCACCTTTAGGCCCAAAAACTCATGTAGGGAACTCCATTACAACTGTACTAAATATTTTTATCTATATACCAGCCACTTCAGTGCTAGGAGATCAGGTAATAGCATAGTAAAGAAGCGGCTAGCACCGGGGTTCTGAAGTGCTGGCAGCGAGAGAAGGAGCGCTAACAATGGAGTAAAACTCGTCATCTGGTACAAAGCTCATTTTCTCCTACAGCTTTAATTCTGCTGGTCTTCCCACCAGCCTAACAATGCCAGATATACTCGGCTCTTCAAAAATTAACCTCCAAGATCTGCTGTATTGGCAAACAGGTAACCGCAAGCCTTTAATCAGAGGTAAAAATGATATATAATTTAGATACTGGCAAGAGTAGAACTCCAAAATGTTTAGTGGTGGTCTCATTTTTAGTTGAAAGGCCCCCCAATACTGGCCAAAACTGCACTTGACTATACTCAAATTATAAAAATGGGCATTGCCTACACTCTCTACCATCCAGTAAGCTAGTTGCACACAAAAAATTGTCCTGAGTTGCCTTTCAGAGAAGACAGGATTACATCAATTACCATAACAATATTCTTCACTAAAACACTTCCTTTACGTGAAGGAACGCTTAAATGAACACGTAAATGAAATAAAGAACCTGATCTGTTCTGAGCAATTGTTGTACTACAAAAATGACAGAACCTGATTTTTTTTCTTTCCTAAACCTTAGTGTGGACCTATCAAATTTCACTGAGCTGAAGGGTGGGGGGGTGGTTTCAATACTGATGCAACAGTGAACCAAGCTAGCCTTGAGCAAAAAGGGATATAAAACAGAAGTGGCCTAGCTAAACAAGGGGGTGGAGTTAGTGTTAAATTGTTTGTTAAAAAAGTGAACAACCCCTTTAATAATTCTAAGTTGAAATATCCCACTAACCAAGCACAATACATAAAGAGATCATATGCACTCATTTTTAAACACCAATAAGCAGCATAAAGAGACTTCAAATAAACATTATCATCAAATGGGGAGAATGACAATAAAATGTGTGGACAAGAAGAAGTGCGATGGAGAGACATTTAAAGCAGCTTTCTATACCTGCATAAAGCATTGTCAGCACAGGACATAATAAAGCCACACGCATGGCTTTTAACTGCCGTGTTCTACAGCAAAATGTAAAAAGTCCAATAACAATTTTAAAATGGCTAGAAAAGCAAAAGACCAAAACACAATATTGTAAAGTAAAATAAAATCCAAAAGAGAAAAAACAAAAAAACAAACATACAATAAAGCAGTCATACATGCACAAAGGAGCCTGCATGCTTGGGGGCAACATACACAGTCATTAGGGAGGCCGGTTATTGCTATTCGATTCTGATCAGTGGGTTATATGGGTGTGCTGTAGATTACAGAGAGAAGTCATGGTTTATGAATCCAGAGATTTAAAGTGGGCAAAGGGAAGGTGAAAAGCAATGCAAACCTTCCAAACTTGTCCTTGCTGGGAAAGCATTTGAATAGAGAGAAAGAGAATTACATAGAGACATTATGCAGCTTACTAAAAACACAACACTTTGCACAACAAGAAGACATTTGTTCTTAAAGGCGCTCTAATCTTTAGTAAAAAGTCTGTGCATGCAAGGAAAAACGTATAGAAGGTAATCATGTGTTCAACTGGAGCCATCATTAAAAGTCACACTTCATATCAACAGGACATATCGGCATCATACATTGCTTTATTCGGAGTGAATGCAAAAAAAAAAAAAAAAAAAAAGAGAGCTTGCAAGTAGGGTTGCACCAATATCGGTACCGATACTAAGCATTTAAAAATCGGTACTCATGCAAATGCTCCGATACCTGAAACAGATACTTCATGCTCAGTTCATTCAGAGGGATTCCCCCATTGACAGCTGAAATGTAAACAAAACAAAACAAAAAAAATAGCCACCAACCAGTAGTTAAGGAGCGGGGCCGCCACGAACTTAACAATTGATGACTCATTTAGCTGTCAGTGGGGTTCACCTTTGACAGCTGAAGTGTGAACAAAGTCCTGGCAATTGGAGCTGTAAACAAAAAAAAAAACACCCCAAAAAAAAGCAGCTGGCCAAGGTCCATCAACAATGCTCAGCCTCTAAAACAAAAGATATTAAAGGGGACTTGTGCCAAAAAAATAAAAAATTAAGTCAGCAGCTACAAATACTGCAGCTGCCGACTTTAGAAAGGACCTGTCCAGGGCGCCCGCGATGTCCTCACCCAAAGCCAAACCGTCCCCTCGGCTCCAGGTGCAGGCGCCAGCATTGCTAGTAAGTGAAGCTTTGCGAGTCGCGGTGCGCGTTCTGAGTGGTCCCTGCTGTCTTCTGGGACCTGTGCGTCTCCCAGAAGATAGCGGGGGGAACGGAGGAGGGGTCGGACATGGTGTAGATGGCTGCGGATACTGCAGCGATTTTTCGCCAGAAGTGGGAGCAAATACCTGTATTAGACACGTATCTGGCCCCCCCCGAAAGGTGCCAAATGTGACACCGGAGGGGGGAGGAATCCAGGACAGCGGAAGTTTTTGGGTGGAACTCCGCTTTAAGAAACATTCTTTTACTTTGATTACTTCTGTTTATTCATTCACAGATCAAAGGGATGAACTTCTCTCTGCAGATGAAGTCAGTTTAAGACCCTTTTCACACTGGGGCTGCTCGTTTTAGGGGCGCTTTACTGCTGTTTAAGCAGCGTTTTTGCGCCACTTTTTGGCCGCTAGTGGGGCACTATTAACCCCAAAAAAGGGTTTAAAAACTCCAATTTTTTAGCACTTTCAAATTGCTTTTCAGGCGCTTTGAAAGCACTGCCCACTCATTCCATGTATACAGCGCTGCCCACTCATTCAATGTTTACAGAGCTCCCAACCCGCCCCAAAGATGCTGCTTGCAGGACTTCTTTTCCCGTCCCGTAAGCGCACCACCCCAGTGTGAAAAGGCACACTGGAATGAATGGTAGGTGGTTTTCAGGCGCTTAGCAGAGACTATTTCTAGCGCTAAAGAGCCTGAAAACCGCCCAGTGTGAAAGGAGTCTAAAGCAACCTGTCAAGTCAAAAACATTTTTTTTTTTAATTTTATTAAATGTTCCTGTCTAATTTACTCTAATCAGCCCTAATTAACTTCTTATTCTCCTCCTCCATTTAATTATTTTACTGCTGCTTTTTTTATTTGTTCACTTCTATTTTATAAATTAATAATTTAAAAAAAAAATAAAAAAAATAAATAGTTTGCTTTGTTCGTTAATTTCTTATACCTTTAAACATATAAATTTACTCGATTGAAAAAAAAAAAAAAAAAAAAATCACAAAATTAAAAAAAATAAATGTATTTAAACTTTTCAATGCTTAGTACCATTGCTGACAGTGGCAGGTATCGGTAATCGGTATTGACGAAAAAAAAGGTACTCGTACATGCTGTAACAAAATTGGTATCGGTGCATCCTGCTTGCAAGATCAAATAATCAGACCAACAGTGAGATAAGCGTAGACTGCATACACAAGAGAACATGGCTGCCCTCATGTACATAAACATCAAGCAATATAAACAAAATATTTTTTAACAATCCCAATTATAATTTTTTATACATTTATAAACATTTTGCTGCACCTTTTGCTGAATTGTTTACACTTTTAATGTTTTAATTCTTATTTTTCATACTTTGGTAAATAAAGTGATTTTTACATTAGCTACTAAAGAAAGCTAGAAACAGATAAACAGAAAAGTGACGGCAGAAAAAAAAAAAAAAAAAGCAGTAAATCGATTCTGCTGTGCATTTGACTCAACCCTCTTGCATGCGGGGCAAAATAAAAAGAAGTTCAGTCCATCTCTGTAATATATGGATATTTTCCCATGATTTGTTTCTTTAAGAATGCTGCCAGAAACCCAGGGAGCTCCTAAATTCATGCAGTTGCCTGACAATGCTGCCTTCCCAAGCAGTGTTATGTGTCCTGTTCTAATTCTCCCTTGTTGAACTACAGAACACCTTCCCCCCCATTATCTGTTTTTTGTCAGTCAACGTACAGGCTTGTGCTGTAAACCATTAGTGTCAAGGATCTATGCGGCACCGCACAGCAGGAAGCAGAACAAAAGTATGTGAACAAATATGGCAGCCTCCATGTGCACATATAAATTACATGCTAAACAAATGTTTAAAAGTACACATTGATATCTGCATCAAGCTGGTTTAATTAAAACTTCTTTCATTGTAAACTGAAGCATAATTAAATAAAAAAATAAAATTCTATTTATTGTTTTTCCCAAGGAGGTAATAGATTTACAAAAACAGAGCCTTTGGGCATTCCCCGGCAAGAAAAAGAATACAACTTATTAAAAACTGGTAATAGTCAACTTATTTTAACTGAAGCTTTTTTTCCACCTATTTTATATTTTTTTTTAAAAACGTATATTCCTGTTAAGGAAGTTGTAAACATCCGAAAAAACAAACAAAAAAAACCCCAAAAACCTACAAGACAAAAAGGTATAATGAGCTTGTATGCATCGCATACTAGCTCATTATGAAATACCTTATTACCAATTCCAATTCCCTGCAGTGCCGCCCGCATTCCGCCTCCACGGCCAACATCTTTCACAGGAGTTACTTCTGGGTGTGCGGGCTCCGGCCCTGTGATTGGCTGGGGCCGCAAAGACATCACTACCGTGCATGCGTGCGGGAGCCACCGGTCGCGGCACGGGCCCTGAAAAAACGGAACCAACGGGCCATTTCTTCAGTGCGCATGCACCGATGACGTCAGCAGCAGCGTATATATTGACTATTCTCCTAAACTGTGCAGGTTTAGGAGATATTTACAGTACCTACAGGCAAGCCTTATTATAGGCCTTATTATAGGCTTACCTGTAGGTACAAGTGGTGTAACAGAGTTTACAACCATTTTAAAGCTATACAGTCCTTTAGAGCTGTATTGTCAGCCTTAGAAACCGGACTCTGAACTGAACAGTCCGCTGCAGGTACAGTACAGGGTTATTACAATCTAGAAGATATCTACTAATGTTCAAAGAGCAAAACAATTAGAAAGGATGGTCATTCATCCCATAATTGGATGCATACCATGATCCTTAAAGTGAAACCAAAAGGCAATTAACACTGACAGGGGTTCTAATCCCTCTCCACTCTATCCTTTAACCACTTCCGGACCGCCCACTGTATATATACATAATTTTTTTGAAGATGGATATCTCGGTAACGGCAGCAGCTGCTGCCACAACCGAGGTATCCATCTTTTCAGCGGGCGGTTCCGTACACCATAATGGTGGTCTCTGCGGCGGGTTCGCCGCGAGATCACCGTTATCGGCGGCGGGAGAGGTGCCACCCCCCCTTCCACCGCTCTCCCGCACCCTCCGCCGCTTACCGGAGCCGTCGGTAGCGGCGGAGGCGATCGGGTCCTTTTCCTGCTTAGGTATGGAGACGAGTGAGGCCAAGATGGCGCCCACCCGTCTCCATACCATGTGACGGCCGGAGCGACGTCATTACGATGGCTCCGCCCACTTCTCTTAAAGGCACAATTTTTTGTGTGTCATTTTTTTAAACGACTTTTTTTTTTTTTTTTTTTTTTTTTTGCATTTTAGTCTAAATATGAGATCTGAGGTCTTTTTGACCCTAGATCTCATATTTAAGAGGACCTGTCATGCTTTTTTTCTATTACAAGGGATGTTTACATTCCTTGTAATAGGAATAAAAGTGATCCAAATTTTTTTTTTTTTTTTTTAAAAACAGTGAAAAAATAAATAAAATAAATAATTAAAAAAAAAAAAATTTTTAAAGCGCCCTGTCCTGACGAGCTCGCGCGCAGAAGCGAACGCATACGTGAGTTGCGCCCGCATATGAAAACGGTGGTCAAACCACACATGTGAGGTATCGCCGCGACCAGTAGAGTGAGAGCAATAATTCTAGCCCTAGACCTCCTCTGTAACGCAAAACATGCAATCTGTAGAATTTTTTAAACGTCGCCTATGGAGATTTTTAAAGGTAAAAGTTTGATGCTATTCCACGAGCGGGCGCAATTTTAAAGCGTGACATAATGGGTATCAATTTACTTGGCGTAACATTATATTTCACAATATAAAAAAAATGGGCTAACTTTACTGTTGTCTTATTTTTTTTTTCAAAAAAGTTAATTTTTTCCAAAAAAAGTGCGCTTAGAAGACCACTGCGCAAATACGGTGCAAAAAAAAGTATTGCAATGACCGCTATTGTATTCTCTAGGATGTTAGAAAAAAAAACAATATATAATGTTTGGGGGTTCTAAGTAATTTTCTAGCAAAAAAAACCTGTTTTAAACTTGTAAACACCTAAAATCCAAAACGAGGCTGGTCTTAAAGTGGTTTAAAAAAAAAAAAAAACGTTTTTCCTTTAGTTATACCTCTATACAAAAGTTTATATACCAATAGTTTGACTTTTGCTTTTACTATAATCAAGAAAAAGAAAATATGAACAAGACAAAATTCCCAGGTTACCAAGGGTTTTGCAACAAAAGAACAAGTGATTAGTTCTGTATGTAAATTGCAGCTTGAGCTATAAACTTTGTAAACAGGCTGACAAAGCTGTTTTGGAAGACTTAACTTGGTGGCTAAAAAGAACAAACATTTAATACAAAATATTCCATATCCATTCTGGCCATAGTAAAAAAAATATATAAACAAAAACATTACTCATTTAGTGCAAATTTACATTATAAAATTAAAAAAATTATTTTCTCATGAATACGTTTTTAGTGGTTTATATTATAGACATGAGAAAACATTGAGTGCGTTTCACATCGTATGCATAGTATCTCTAAAAATTATTTTGATAACAAAATTACAGTTGAGGGTTCACTGAACTTCCTGGATTCCTGACCAGCCTATATTATTGGGACAAGTGGAGACAATAGTTTAGGAGACGTCTAAAACCTGCCCGCACCAGGATGCATTCTGTGCAACCGGCAATCCCTGCCCCCTTCAGAACAGCTCCTCTCCCAATACAAGTCAATGGAAATGGAAAGTAGCTTAGGTCACCAAAAGCAGGTCAAATATATGTGAAATGCGGGTACAATCTAACTGTCAAACTTCGAATAATCTAACAAAATTGCTAAATGAGTAATTTCACTAAAAAGGAGAAGTAGCAACAAAGCTATTTTGACTATACGTCCCCTGTGGGTCACAGGAGTGCACTTAGTTTTGCACTCCTGTGACCCAAATTTAGCTAACAGCAGGCTGAAGTCCCTTGTTGGCTGATATCACAGAGCCGATCCTCTCAGATGCCTGACCGGCAGCTGGCTTAGCCTCTCAGCAAGCCGCTAAGAGCCTTAGCCAGCCTCTCCCGGCCCCTCCACGGCCCGGCTCTCCAGAGAGCCCTGGAAGGGCAGGACAGTGAGCAGTGATCAAAGACCGAGAAGTCAGCAGTCTTTGGTCACTCAGTTGTCGGTCTTAGATCCCATACACACTATTATATTTTCTTCAGATTTTTGTCTTCAGATTTACCAAAACCATATAATAGAAGGTCAAACCTTAAGAGTTTCAATTTGTATGCAATCAGGCAGGCTCTTGTATTACATGGTTTTGGTAAATCTTCAGAAAATCTAATAGTGTGTATGGGGATTAAAAGACATCAGGGAACAAATGCAGCATCGGACCAATGCTGCATCCACCTAGGTGCGAATGTATATTTGTTTATTTAAAAACCTGCGCTCCTAGGTTTGTTTGTTTTTTAAATTAAGTCAGCAAAATGCTGTAGCTGATGATTTTAAATGGTTTTAAAACTTAAATTTAAAAAAAAATAAAAATAACAAACATGCCTAAACTTTCCCGCTCTGTGCAATGATTTTGCACAGTCAGTGGATAGCGACGTCAGTGGACAGCGACTTGAGCTCCCAATTAGCTGACTCTGGGCCACAGGAGAGCAAAAGTAAGTGCACTCCTGTGACCCAGAAGAGAAGGATGACCAAAAAAGCTTTGGCCATACATACAGCTTTTAAACTGTACAATGAACAAACTTCACTATACAGAACAAGGGTACAATCTGAACTGGGTAACATGCATGCAGGGAAAACTATGTATTTATAGTCTTTACTTCTGAAAAATATGTGAACGGCCATATTTGTTCACCACAACAGCATGCTCTCGTTACTGGTACTACCTTGCTGATCCTACTACAAGCCTACCAAGCATTGACCGTATATGACTGGTAACTGCAGAGAGCCTACTGTTTCAAATCATATGTGTAACCTACCCAACCAGGACAGGGGCTTTTGCAGGGGACAGCAGGGTAGCCTCTTGCCTACTGACTATGGGCCCTGCCAACTGAGGGAGCTACAAGAATTCAGGAAGATGTCCTGTTATAAAATTGCAAGATGACTTTACCACATTTATACAGTCAAGGATGCCATGATGGTCTCTACCAACTTGAAACTCAGCGAGAAGATGTATGCGAAAAGAAAGCCGTTAAATGAGATTTGGATAGCCCTGGTTCTTCTCAAATACCGGCGCCGAACTGTCTGGGTGGACACCAACACCTAGGCTTCTCTAGGTTAATTATCTTACTGTTTAATTAGCTTACAGTTTATGTTAACTGTTAATTAGATCACTGTTTGCTCTTCCTTAGATGTACTGACGATATTACTGTTTATAGTTTGCATTATTTAGGATAATGTGATCAAACTATTACTTGGTATATACTAGGGATGCCCCGAAATTTCGGCCACCGAAACATATCGGCTGAAAATGGCCTTTCCGGCATTTTGCAGAAAGGGAAATCACGCCGATAACGGTGCCGAAAATGGGGCGGGGCCCAAGCCCCTGGTGCCGCCCAGTACGGGGGTGTCGTTCTGGAGCGCCCCCATCCCCGTCCAGCCCCAATCCAGTCCTCTCCTCTCCTCCCTGACAAGGTGGCTGAAAGCAAAGTAGTGCTCTATCTATGGAGGTAAGCAGTCAGCACACCGCATTAAGGAGCAGCATGTCGGTATGATCAGCGGGAGGAGCATTAGTGAAGGGAGTGGGCTTACTGTTCTAACAGCATGTCAAACAACAAGTTCTGCACTCTTAACCCCCGCGGTGCTGCACACTGATAATGCTCCTCTCGCTGAATAAAAAGGGCAAGCTGCTCCTTAATGCGGTGTGCTCACAGCTTTCCTCCATAGATGGAGCACAGTTCTTGGCTTTGCCTTGCTAACACTGCCCTGTCCTGATCCTGTGACATACTAAGGCAGGCTGCATGATAGGCACTGGTAGGCTGCTGGGCACTGGTGAGGCACAGGCAGGCTGCAAATGATGGGCAATGGTAGGCTGAATTTAAAGGAACCTGGTGAGGCTGCATTGATCTCCTGTACCACGTCTGCAGTCTCTGACCATCTCCTGTACCACGTCTGCAGTCTCTGACCATCTCCTGTATAAAAATATTTTTTAAAAACAGTCAGTCATTTTCGGTATCGGTTTCGGCACCAAAAAACCCATTCGGTGCACCCCTAGTATATACTGTATTCTGTGTGAATTTACAATAAAGTTTGTTCCAGTTTGCACCTAAGCTAGTATTGTCTAGTTCTTGGATGCAATAACCAGCTAGAATACCTGGTTCCAGAGTGAAGGAAGCTGCAACTTGATGGAGGCACCTAGGCTGGATGCCGGATGGTCCGTCACAACAAGAAACTACGAGCTCCTGACAGATCACCCAATCTAGGCTGTCTAAAAATTAGGTCACATGGAGGCAGCAGTTCTTCGTTTTAAATTCAGGGCAAAAAAAAAAAAAAAAAAAGTGGTGCTACCGATTTATGTCCGTCTGGTTAAAATGAAATGTGAATTTTAATGGCTCCATTTCAAAGATTGACACCCCAGGTAAAAAAGTTATTTTACCAAATATTTTTCCAAAAGCAGAAGACATTTCATTAGAGTGCCATTAAGACTGGTATGCTCAATACATCAATATTAAACAGAAAAACCTTCTGGCACATAGGTTTCCATAATCAAAAAACAAGCAATACTGTCATTTCAGCCTTTAACATAAACATGCATTAACAATTCATTCTGCTACGTATACATTAGCATTGATACAACATCTTTATGTGAGAGAAAGGTTTATAAAAAAATAAAGAGATGTCAGCAAGGAAAAGTAAATAAGTTATAAAATCACACACTTAAAAAAAGGGATGTTCACTTCAACACCCACAACATAAAAGTGTTCAGATATCATGTTTTACCAAAATATATTCAGTGAAAGTATAACTAGTAATAAAGCAATAAATGTAAAGAACAATTCAAGTGACAACTTTTTTTTTTTTTCTGTTCCAAACTTCTTTTATTGAGTAAAAGGGAACCATCAAGAACATCAAATAGGTGTGCTAAATTCATAGAAACACGACCAAATCTTATCAGAAAAAAAAAAGAAAAGTTATAGGTGGCAAGTATGATATTAAAGCGGAGGTCCACCGGCCATTCATTTTTTTTTTCAGCCATTTAGACACTTTCATATTGACAATGTAACACTCACTGTTTAGGTGTAATATCTCCCCCGATGTCCGGATTCACATTAAAAAAAAGAGAATATAAAAACCGAGGATGCCTGGTTCCATCCTGCTTGTGGGCATGTGAAGCCCACAGGCATTAATTTCCTGGATGCGGTGAATGCTGAGCTACCAGCATTCACCACTCATTCCTGTGCATGCTCAGTGTTAACGGCACAGAGCGCCGTAAACTTCCAGGTTGCCATCACAACGGGTGGCGTCTTCCGAAGCCCCCCCCCCCCCAGTTGTGATGGCAACAAAAACAATACCGTTTTAAGAGCTCACGAGATTTCAAGGCGGCGATCCGCACTGACTCCTGTGAATGCTGACGCTTAGCTCCCAGGAGACAGTGCACCCCCAGAGAAGAACAAGATACACGCCTACTCCCACAGGGGGTCAGAGACTGGAAGTACCCCTATAAAAAACTGCTAGCAAGGTAATCAAACAAAAAAAAATTTTTTTTCTTTCATTTAAACATCTTGTCAGAGCAAAGAAGGCATGAAGATGAATTTATTAATTTGTGTGGACCTCCGCTTTAAGAACAACAGTGGGTAATATTTCAGTGGTTCCAATAGTGGAGGGTAATTAGTTATATATGTAGAGAGTATGATGATCGGAGTATATATGTTGCTACCATCCCTCCATTCCTTTCCTAATTTACAGCCATTATATATCTAGTTTAGTGTATAGCAAGTGACAACTTTATTATGGGTAGGATAAAATGTTCTGAACAGTAATTGGACGATCCAGAGGTGAGACCCCAAACCATCCTCCCTCGTAGTGCCCTTCATGGCACCCAGAACATGGCTTTCACAGCTTTGTTCCAGAGCCTTTTATATGAATGACCACAGAAAACTGGGGTACAATGTTCCACAAACCACGTTTTTGGAGCCCAAATTTGAATACTTACCACTTGATAACAAAAAAGTATCTATACAAAATATTGTGTATTATGTCTGAAATAGATAAAAACACAATCAGAATCACTGGATTGCAAATGGTGCCACGCATCCTGCCTCTGCATTAGCAGCAGGATCTCCTCCCTGTGTTTGCTTCAACAATTTTAAAAAGACGCAGCAGTGCGGAGCTCCGCCCACCCGACTGTCACTAATACACAGTATTCTGTGAATGGAAAACTACAACTAGCGACAGCTTTTGCGGTTGTCAGGTTGTAGTTCTCAATGAACTACCACTGCGCTGTGGTAGTTCATTGAAAGTACAGGAAGTCCCCGAGTTACGAACACAATAGAGATTGTAGGTTTGTTTGTAAGTCGAAGTTGTTCGTAAGTCGCAACACTGCATTTGTAGGTGTAACTTCCGGTCAGAACACTGCATTCGTAAGTGTCACCCCCACCTGTGCATGGATGTGGGATGTTCCGGGCACTTATGTTATCTGTGGCGTAATACGGCAGTATGGGATGTGTCCGGAGGTGCTCGAAAGGTATCCAGGACCAGCGTGGAGCACAAGTGGCCGGCATTTGAGGCCATTAGTAAGTAGGAGTCGTTCGTAACTCGAGTGTTTGTAACTCGGGGACTGCCTGTATCTGTCCGTGTGTAACTGAATGCTCGTTTGAGGTACGAGCACAAAGTTAACACACAGTCTGTAAGTGCCATGCATAGCAATGCTTTGCAGGCTCCCAGTAAATTAAAAAAAAAATTAAAAAAAATGCACTTTTTTTTATCTGCAAAAACATGTGCATTTATTATTTTTTTGAAAAGGTTAACTTACCCTTTAAGCCTGGCACACACAGTAACCTTTCTTTTCGTTCAGTCCAGCGACTGAACCAAAACAAATTGAACAACTGACAGGGAGGTCTCTGTACTAACTATTCAATGTTAGTACAGCGACCCCCCCCCCCACGCTATAGTGTTCTGACAGTGGACGGGAATGCCCTGCCCCATCCCTCCCACGGGCCAATCATCACCTGATTTCTTCTGCATCGGCTGGTTACAGTTGATTTTCAGCCCGAGTGTACGGGGCTTACCGTATATACTCGAGTATAAGTCGAGGCCCTAATTTACCACAAAAGAAAAGGGGAAAAAAAAAAAACTTAGTGACCCGAGTATAAGACGAGGGTGAGAAATGCACAGCTACTGTAAGTGGAAAAGAGGGTCAACAATGCCCATTTGCAGCCTCACTGTGCCCATTTGCATGCCTCACTGTGCCCATTTGCAGCCATAGGTCCCCCGAACTTCAAACTCGGAATTAAGGGTTCCTAGATGCCCCCTAGCTGCAGCCAAAATTTGGGGTCTCTGAACCCAAAGGGTCCCGAAATGACATTGCTGCAGATGGACACAGTTGACCGACTTTGGGGCCCCGTATCTTGGGGCCACTTAGTGCTAGGCACCCCACATTTGGTGTGCAAACTCAGTGGAACTAGCACCATAAAATATCCAAAGCTGAGGTTTCTAGCACCTAGTGGCCCTGAGATACATGGCCCCAAAGTCGGTTCAGAAAATTTAAAGCACTTTTCTGCAGCAGAGAATGACATTTTCCAAACCGATTTTGGGGCCTCGTATCTCGGGGCCACTTGGTGCTAGGAACTCCAGCTTTGGATATGTTGTGGTACCAGATCCACTGGGTTTGCACACCAAATTTGGTGTGCACAATGTGGCCCTGAGATACGGGGCCCCAAAGTCGGTTCGGAAAATGAAATTTTTTGCTGCAGAAAAGTGCTTGACTCGAGTATAATGCCGCGTACACACAAGCGGAATTTACGGCAGACTTTGACAGACTTTACGACGGACTTTCTGAATGAACGGACTTGCCTACACACAATCCACCAAAGTCCGTCGAATTCGTACGTGATGACGTACGACCGGACTAAAACAAGGAAGTTCATAGCCAGTAGCCGATAGCTGCCCTAGCGTGGCTTTTTATCGGTCGAACTAGCATACAGACGAGCGGACTTTTCGACCGGACTCGATTTCGACAAATCGATTTAAAACATGTTTCAAATCTAAGTCCGTCCAACTTTTGAGAAAACAAAGTCCGCTGGAGCCCACACATGATCAAATTGTCTGACGAAATCCAGTCCGCCGGGCAAAGTCTGCCGTAAAGTCTGCTCGTGTGTACGCGGCATTAGTCGAGGGGGCACTTTCAGCACAAAAAAAATGTGCTGAAAAACTCGACTTATACTCGAGTATATACGGTAAATTGATTCTTCATAGGAATTTAGGGGGAAAAGCAAACTCAGTTTGCAATCAAATAGACAAATTTTCCTACCAGAATCACAGACTGCAATGAAAAACTAGTTGACGTTTTTTTGCGCAGTTAAAATTTTAGAATTCTTTAAAAAAAAGGAGGACTTTTTTTTAACTCAACATTTTAATGGAAGTCACATAAAAAGAGGTAAAGAAAGAATGTCAGCTCAATTTTTATTTACTCGTGTGCCATCTTCAACTCCATACACATGTATAAGGAATTAATTAATCCTTTACGTACAAAAATTAACAATTTCAAAAGTCAAAAGTACAATACAATAAAAAATAGTTAATAAAAGCATAGTGTGGTACAATTAAAAAAAATGTACCGTATATACTCGAGTATAAGTCGAATTTTTCAGCACATTATTTAGTGCTGAAAGTGCCCCCCTCGACTTATACTCGAGTCAAGCACTTTTCTGCAGCAAAAAATTTCATTTTCCGAACCGACTTTGGGGCCCCGTATCTCAGGGCCACTTGGTGCTAGGAACTCCAAATTTGGTGTGCAAACCCAGTGGACCTGGTACCACAACATATCCAAAGCTGAAGTTCCTAGCACTAAGTGGCCCCGAGATACGGGGCCCCAAAATCGGTTCGGAAAATGTCATTCTCTGCTGCAGAAAAGTGCTTGACATTTTCTGAACCGAGTTTGAGGCCCCATATCTCAGGGCCACTTAGTGCTAGGAACCCCAAATTTAGTGTGCAAACCCAGTGGACCTGGTACCATAACATATCCAAAGCTGAAGTTCCTAGCACTAAGTGGCCCTGAGATACAGGGCCCCCAAACCGGTTCGGAAAATGTCATTCTCTGCTGTAGAAAAGTGCTTGACATTTTCTGAACTGATTTTTGGGGCCCTGTATCTCGGGGCCACTTGGTGCTAGAAACCCCAGCTTTGGAAATTTTATGGTGCTAGTTCCACTTGGTTTGCACACCAAATTTGGGGTTCTTAGAACTAAGTGGCCCTAAGATACAGGGCCCCAAATTCGGTCAACTGTGTCCATCTGCTGCAATGTCATTTCGGGACCCTTTGGGTTCAGAGACCCCAAATTTTGGCTGCAGCTAGGGGGCATCTAGGAACCCTTAACTACCAAGTTTGAAGTTCAGGGGACCTATGGCTGCAAATGGGCACAGTGAGGCTGCAAATGGGCATTGTTGACCCTCTTTTCCACTTACAGTAGCTGTGCATTTCTCACCCTCGTCTTATACTCGGGTCAATAAGTTTTTCCCATTTTTTTGTGGTAAATTAGGGCCTCGACTTATACTCGGAACGACTTATACTCGAGTATATACGGTAAATAAAAGCATAGTAGTAGCAGCATTTTTCAGACCAAATGCCTCTCTGCAGTGTGTTTTATGTCTCCTTTCACTGGACAGGTCGGTCTTTTACAAAGAAAACGTTATAATTTAGAGGTTTAACAGTTTAGACTGATCAGCCCTCTTTAGGATGACATTTGGTGCAACCATTCTAGTAAATCAATAAACCATACTGCTGTTGCATGCATGTCTCTTTAAAGAGGAAGTAAACCCTGATGGAGTTTACTTCCTCTTTGTTTCCCTGCAAAGGTAAAGCATAATGGGCTACTAGGGTTGTCCCGATACCGATACTAGTATCGGTATTGGCACCGATACCGAGCATTTGCCCAAGTACTTGTACTCGGGCAAATGCTCCCGATGCTTCCGCCGATACCTGGACAGTCAGCAGTGATCGGCGCGTGGGGGAGTTACAAGCTTCTCCCCCAGCGACTTTCAGCTGCTTAGTGACATACAGCGGTGATCGGTGCTTGTAAGTCCCCCACACACGATCACTGCTGACTGTCACCGCATCCTCCTCCATGCCCCCTCCGTTCCTCTGTCCCCCTCCGCTGTCCCTCTTCGTTCCGCTCTCCCCATCCCTTCCGCTCTCCCCCTCTCTCCATGTCCTCCTTTGTGTATTGACAGAGTCAGCTGACTCTGTCCATTCACATAACTGAAACATTGTAATCTCCTGTGATTACGATGTCTCAGTTTATGAATGGAGAGGAGCCGCTGTCTTCTCTCCATTCATTCTCAGTGCAGCTGAGGCTGCAGAGAAAAGGGACTGGGGAATCTCTATCCTCGGTCTCTTTCTCTATCTCAAGGGGGAGATATCAGGGGTCTATTAAGACCCTGTTATCTCACCAACAGGGCTGATAAAAAAAAAAACAAATATTGCAATAAATAAAAAAATATTATTGCAAAAAATAATAAAAATGTAAATAAAAAAAAAAAAAAAAAAAAAAAACACACAGACACCGTTCACCCCCAATTTTGGGCACCCGTTCTCAAAAAGGATATCGGGGAACTGGAGAAAGTGCAGAGAAGGGCAACTAAACTGATAATGGAGGAGCGCAGCTATGAGGAAAGATTAGAGGAACTGAATCTATTCCCTCTTGAGAAGAGGTGATTAGGGGGGATATGATCACCATGTATAACTATATAAAAGGGTCCATATAGTGAACTTGGTATTGATTTATTCACTTTAAAAAGGTCATCACAGAGGACAAGGGGGTACTCTTTACGACTAGAGGAAAAGAGATTTCATCTCCAAATACAGAAAAGTTTCTTCACAGTAAGGCCTAGTTCACACTGGCATTAAAAGCAGGCGTTTGAGGGGCGTTTTTAATGCTCCTCAAATGCCTATGCAAATGATACTATGTACAGCACACAGTGCTGATCACATTATGAAAACATGAAGCGTTACATCATGTCGAGTTTGAAAAGAGTTGAAGCTCTTTAACTCCTTCCATTCAAGTCTATGGTAACCCACCAGCAAGTGGTTGCGGCACAGAAGTACATTACAGTAAATAGGCGTTTGTGGTGCGGTTTTAAACAAGTAAAAAACTAATGTCAACCGCAACACAAACGCGCATAGGGCGTTTGGTGGAGCATTTTGAAAGTTTGTTAAACGCTTATCAAACACACCTATTGCAGTGCAATAATGTTATACAGCCACCGACCATGAGCATCAGTGCTGGCGGGCCCCTCCTATTGCTATAAAAGCGGCCCACATACAGCTACAGCGATTTGCACAGCCATGCCAACCTGCCACAGTATAATGACGGCGGCTGGTCGGCAAGCAGTTAAAGGCCTGGATTATTTCCTAGATACATAGAATTTAACTGGATAGGAAAATGTATAGGTAAAAGTCGATCCAGGGAACATCTGATTGCCTCTTGGGGGATCAGAAAGGAATTATTTCCCCTGCTGGAGCAAATTGGTTCATGCCTTGCTGGGGTTTTTCGCCTTCTTCTGGATCAACTGTGGGTATAACATTGTGTATATAGGATTGTATAATCCCCCCCCCCCCCTTTAATTGGTTGAACTAGATGGACTGTCTCTCTTTTCAACCAGCCTAACTATGCAACTATGGTTTGTTAGTCTTTATTAGAAATATGCAGGAGAGGGCACAAGGGCATGCCTATGGCCTCATCATAAGAACCATGATAAAAAAAAACCTGAGAGGGGAAAGGGTCCAACACAAATGAATGGAGCTAAAAAAGGACTTTGGTGACATAAGAGACTAAAAGCAGATGATACCATGATTCAGGGCTGCAGACATTGGCACCATCAGTGGGCCTACTGCAAACAACCCCAAAACTATTAGGAGATTTTCAGATGGCGGCTCCCAGTAAAATGGGAATTAAACTCAACCAGAGCTTAAAATGGGGTACTAGGAAAAGAAAGACTAGTAATCTACATAAAGGCACCCACAGCTTCTCATGTGGAAAGCTACCCTTAGAATTACCACTCACCATTCTTCTACCAAAAAACAGACAAAAATGACACTTACCAGTGCTTGAAGTGGAACTACACTGTATCTGACCACCACAAACCAAATGTGCTATTTGAATTCATCTTTTTATATTCAAAGCAAACAAACCCATCCACGTCTCCATGCTTTATTTTTGCTGATAAATCACTTAGAAAAACACCCCTTAGCATTTCAGGCCGTGGCCATCTTGAGTAAGGGCAGATGAATCATGTAACATTTACTTTCTGAAAGCTATCTGCCCTTAGCGCTGGCATGCAAAAAGGAGGGTGTACTTAGCTGAGAAAGTCCCTCCTCCCCTCCTGAAGACTCCTGGGATGTATGACATCATTTGCCAAGGCATTGAAACTATTCTATTTACTAATGCTAGCAGAATAAGGATTCAAAATAGTCAATGTTGATTGAGAGAGTTAAGTTACACTTTAACCCCTTGCTGACCAGCTGCCATCATTATACTTTGGCAGGTCAGCACATTCCTGCGAGCCGTCGTAGCTATACGTCTGCGGGGGTGCCGATGCTCGTGGCCGACGGTCGCGATGACTGCTGACCATGAGCGGTCGCGGGCAGAACAGGGACGTGTGTGTGTGTAAACACACAAATCCCTGTTCTGAGAGGAGATGCAGATCGTGAGTACCTAATAGCTAGGAACCATCATCTGTCATCCCCTCCCCCTACAGTTAGAACACAGTTAACCTCTTCCCTGCCAGTGACATTCATACAGTAATCAGTGCATTTTTATAGCACTGATCGCTGTATAATTGTCAATCATCCCAAAAATGTGTCAAAAGTGTTCGATGTGTCCGCCATAGTGTCGCAGTCATGATAATATAAAAAAATTAAAATAAATAAATAAAATCGGAGATCGCCGCCATTACTAGTAAAGAAAAATAAATAAATAATAATAAAAATGCCATACATCTTTCCCTATTTTGTAGATGCTATAACGTTTGCGTCAGCCAATCAATATACACTTATTGCAATTTTTGTTACCAGAAATATGATACATATTGGCCTAAACTGAAAAAAAAAAAAAAAAAAAAATGGGGCTATTATAGGAAAAAGGTATAAAATATTGTGTTTTTTTTCAAAGTTGTCGCTCTTTTTTTTGTTTATAGCGCAGAAAATAAGAGATGATCCAATACCACCAAAAGAAAGCTCTATTTTTGGGGGGGGGGGGAAAGGACGTCAATTTTGTTAGGGTACAGCATCACACGACCACACAATTGTCAGTTAGTTAAAGCAACGCAGTGCCGTATCGCAAAAAAAAAAAAAAAACTCTGGTCATTGAGCAGCCAGATCTTCCGGGGCTGAAGTGGTTAATAAATCCAATAGGCATTATCAACACTTGTGATGCGTTTACAAAAGAAGGACAAGTTTACCAAACACAGTAAACTTTCAGGATTATGTCATTTAAGGTCCACTATGTGAAATGGAAAATGGCCTTTTCCTGACTGGTAAGCTGAAGGGATAATTATAAAATCACTGGCAAAATGACATGCAGCTGTACAGATGACAACATTTCCTGCACTGCATTTTATTTCTCAGTCTGTATATCATGAAGTTTCATGCTACACCCGTCAATGTAGTAGAGCAACTTCTCCCATATAAATATAGACACTCCCGTCCCCTGAGTTATCCATCTACTAACACTGCAGAGCAACTAAAATAATAAACATGGTATATCAGATCAATGAAATAAAATTTACATTACCACTAATAAAATCTACAGGCTCAAAAAAAAAAAAAAAAAAAGTTTTCCTGCCAGCAGATATTTTTAAGCTACACTAAACTGTGCACTTTAAAAAACGGACATTAAGAGGGGCGTGGCCAGATGTGATCGAGGCAGCACGCGTCTCGTTGGAGCTCCGTACATCCTGATCTACTCCGCCATATTGGAGTGCACTAACTAGGCTCTTACAATCACCAGCATCTGGGGGAAGGGGTGAAGAACACAGGCATGCATTCATCTGCATCCAAAAAGCCCCAAAAGGCTCCCAAGGACCAGCGCCAGACACACTCCACGAAGGAGACAGAGCGTGACTCCGCCCCCGCCATCTTGTTTTCACAGCAAGCTGATCAGCGCGCCAAACAGAAGACACCCAAGATGGCGCAGACAGGGGACACAGCGGAGATAGGCCCTTAAATCGACCCTGCAGATGAGCAGCTGCTGGCGGTGGACACAAAAGCGATCACAAGGCCGATTCTGGAAGCCATTAACGCGAGTAAGTCAGAACTAACGGGGCGCATAGATCACCTATCATCCGAATGCACGCAGATTAGACATGATCTCAATAAAATCCGAAGCAGGCTCACCACGGTGGAGGACAGGGTCTCCGGGGTGGAGGACACATCCCACACACAGGGCACCCACATAGCTGAACTCCGTGACCTGGTGCGATCCCTTCAGCGCAGGGCCGACAACGCTGAGGACCGACAAAGGAGAAATAATATCCGGGTGGTAGGCCTGCCAGAGGGAGCGGAGGGAGACAAACCGGCATGGTTTGCTGAAGTCCTATTTAAAAACCTGCTCTCGCTGAAAGATTTAACCCCCATTTATGTGGTGGAAAGAGCACACAGGGTCCTCACTGGAAGTAGACCTCCAAGAGCCTTCCCCAGACCATTCCTGGTCAGGTTTCTGAACTACAGGGACATGATTTTGGCCCAGTCCAGGAAAATTCAGAAACTGAAACATGAGAACGCACAGGTGATGCTATTCCCAGATTTTTCCACGGCAACACAACAAAGATGCTTCTTTAATGATATAGACAGATGGCTTAGTGAAAAGGAGATACAATATAGCATGCTATACCCAAGCAGACTCAGTCCAATACAAGGGTAGCATGAATTTTTCTGAGAACCCTGCAGAGGCGTGTGACTGGCTGGATAAAGAACTCTCCTAGCTGCAGGATGCATGGAAGCACACTATAGGTCCCAGGAGGCTGAGTGGTCCAGAAATATTGTTGCACCTGTTGTGCTTGTTATATATACACTTCTGATTATACTTACATACCAATATTGGACTTACTAACTGCATGAAAAGACTGTCATGCCCAACCGAGGCACACTAGCTAATCAAGTGCACCATCCTCAAGAGGCAACAAACCCAACAGTGAATGGAGATGGATGAACCCGGATCAGGATAGAATGCTAATGCAACCTGATAGGATTCCCATACTGGAGAAAAATGTCTACATTCGTATGGTTGCTTCTTCTCCACCCCTGACTCCTGTGGCCCAGTTTTCATACATTTCATTTTCCCTAGTAAGGATGAGCTCCGGTGTGTTCGCACAGCCCATGTGCAGAGCCCGCCAGGAAGTCAGCACTGCGCTAAGCTAATCACAGGCAGTGAGACATTTCCCGATCTCTGCAGCCGCGCATCAGGACAATGTGCAAACTTTTATTTTTATTTTCCATTTATCCACTTAATTTTTACTTATTACTCCACTTTCCAGAGGTTACCATTTTATCCCACACCGGGCTGGAATTTACTCCCCAAAGCTGCTTGGATCTCGCTGTCCCCTTTTCCCTTTTTATACATTTTTTCCTTTTTATTTGTCCTAGAGCTCCACCATTCTGCTGATCGGAGCACAAGGAAGATGTGACAATTCTACCAAGGAATCTGCCGAACTTTGATTAATGCGGCTGGAACTCACCACAAGTTTTTGTTTGTTGGTTTTTGGGATGCAGCTACATGCCAGAACTTTTTTTTTTTTTTTTTTTTTTTTTTTTTAGTTTCTGGTATAATAGCAGGGGGGATGTTTTAATTGTCATAAGTCACACATCTGAAATTCTATTCTAGGTAGGTGACAAGAGGATAAGGTCATCAGTGTAAAGGTACTTGAGTACTGTAGAGATATCTTTATCAAAGAGTTTGATCATGGTGGATAAATTAAATATTGTGTCTTGGAATGTTAGCTGCCTGAACCACAAAATTTAAAAAGGGCCTCAGTATTTCAATACCTAAAACAGTCAAAACTGCACATCATTTTCCTGCAGGAAACACATCTTGATGGAAGCAGGGTGATGACTATGCAAGCCGTGGATTCAGAGAGCTCTACACTCTACTTACTCCACCGTTGCTAGAGGAGTTTCCATACTTATTAGCAGGGCAGTCCCCTGCACCATACACCAAGTTATTTCAGACCCTGGGGGGGGGATATATGTGGCAGTGGTGTTGGATGTGTATCACAGTTAATTATTGTTAGTAAATGTATATATACCTCCTCCATTCCAAGCCCAGTTATTATATGATATGCTAACTCGGCTGGCACAGTTCTTGCACCTGCCTGTGTTTCTGATGGGAGACTTCAATGCCGTCCTAGATGTGGTGTTGGATTCTTCTAATCCGAATAGAGGGAGCTCAGCTGACTTTAACAGTTGGGCCTCCATGGCTGGGTTGGTCGAGATATGGAGATGGAAGCATCCCACAGATAGATGCTTCTCTCATATATCAACGTCACATAGATCCTCAGCCAGAATTGATCTGGCCTTTGGCAATCATAGAACCTTACAGTGTGTGGCGGCATTGATTACTTGGCAGGGGGATTGTCGGACCATAATCCTCACTCTCTTGCCCTGTCTTTTTCGGCTGGGACAAGGAAGGGAAGACGGCGTCTTTCACCCAGATGGCTACAAAATGAACAAGTGGCAGCACAGCTGGAGGAAACAATTAAGACATACTGGACCGCAAATGTTGATACTTTGGAACCACCTGTGGTATGGGATGCCTTTAAGGCACTTGCTAGAGGGGAATGTATATCAGCCATAAAGACAGCACGGGTTAATGATAATGAGGAACTTAACAGTTTGAAGCAGAGGGAAAGAGACTGTGCGGAGGCTCATGCGGGGTCCCCTACAGAGGCCTCATACAAGGCTCTTATAGAAGCAAGGAGAAACCTATCTTTGCACGTCAAAGGGCTGACAAGCTCAGAGATAACTAGGAATGCACATATGGTATTTGCAGAAGGGGATAAGAATGGTAAGCTCCTGGCTATGTTGGTGGCTGATCACCACCCTACTGCGCATATCCCTGCTATTAAGGATAAAGGGGGAACATTGGTCACTGACCCATCACTCATCATGCAGGAGTTTATGGACTTCTTTTCAACCCTATACTCGCACATCTCAAAATACAACACGGTAGCATTAGACTCGCTGCTAGCAAAATTACCTATCCTGAGACTGAGGAGGACTGTAATGCACTAGAGGCCAAGATCACAATTAAGGAGGTACAGGCAGAAATTTGTGCCTTCCCTTCTATCAAGGCCCCAGGTCCAGACAGTTTTCCCGCAGATTTCTATAAATCAAATGTTGAACAGCTAGCTATGAGATTTAACTGGTTACTAGAATATTGCATAGACAACTCATCCCTCGAAACTCTATGCTAGAGGCGTATATGATCCTCTTACTGAAACCAGGGAAAGATCCGACCGAGTGTGCATCATATCATCCTATAGCACTGTCGAATGCAGGTCTGAAGATCTTAACCAATCTATTGGCAATCAGACTAGCTAAAGTTATCCCAAATATAGTTAATATGGATCAGACGGGGTTCATGCCAGGGAAGTCGATAGACACGAACTTAAGGAGACTTTTCACCCACTTGCAACTCCCACCAACAGACTCAGATACCAGAATTGTAGTGTCCATAGACATGGAAAAAGCCTTTAATTCCACTGACTGGATGTTCATCTTTAAGGTCTTAAAAACCATGGGATTCGGACCGCAATTTAGAAAATGGATCTCTATGCTATATAGGAACCCCAGAGTAGCCATGAGAATGGGTTCAGCGATTTCTGATTTCTTTCAGGTGGGCAGGGGCACCAGACAGGTCTGCCCATTGTCCCCATTCCTTTTTGCCCTGGTAATGGAGCCCCTGGCCTTCTGGGGAAGTGCAGGCAATTAAAGTAGGTACAATCCATGAAACTTCAGCTTTATATGCAGACGACATGCTCCTGTTTCTCAACAACCCAGGTGCCTCGTTGAAGGCGGTCCTGGCGATCGTAGAAAAATTCGCCAAATTTTCGGGGCTGAGGGTGAACTGGAGTAAGTTGTCAATCTTAACACTGGATGCCGGAGCTAAGGAGAGAGTTGACCCAGATCCGCCGTTGCAATGGGTTGCATCTCTCAAAAAAAAAAATTACGGCAAATGTGCAATATTACCTACCCTTAAATTTACTTCCATTACTGACCTTCCTCAAACAGAAAGTGCAGCCTTGGATCAAGTTGCCACTATCCTTGATAGGTGGAATCAGCTTGCTCAAAATGAAGATCCTTCCGGTAATCTTGTGTTTCCTACGACATGCACCGGTATGGATACCAAAGTCATATTTCAAACAGACTGAAGGGATTGTTGGCTCCTTTCTCTGGGCGCCTAAACCCCCAAGGATGGAAATTAAAGTGTTATAGGAACCCAGGGATCAGGGGGGTCTGGCACTGCCGGATTGGCACAAATAATACTTGGCTGGTCAAATGGTGTTTGCCCGCAGGCGGCTAATGTCGGACGATGTAGAAGCAGCCACAATACTGGAGGCAGCCCATCTGGGGTCCTACTGAAGTTTGCGCCTGGCACTCTTTAGGGGTACCAAATCTGACTTGCCAATGAAGTGGACGATGAAGGCCACTATTAGGGCATGGGGATTAGCGGTGAAATTGGCATCTCCCAGCTATCAGGGGATTTCTCCATCCACGCCAATATGGATGAATCACACACTGCCCCATTTCTATAACCTACCGGATCCTATAATCTGGGCGGTTAAGGGCATTAAAACGCTTAAGGACATCACCTCCTATGGGAACCTCCTGACTTTCTCCCAACTGAAGACCAGACATGACCTACCTAATTCTTACCTCTTTCGTTTTTTTCAACTCAGGCATGCCTATCAGACGCAGTTTGGAGAGTTGCGGGTAGAAACCCTGCCATCGGCTCTTGAATCCCTGCTGTCGGAGGACTTGAATAAAGTTCTCTCGTTGACTTATAAGGAATTCTTTAAATTAACACCGAGGGCGGTAATCAACTGCAGGGAAAAGTGGGAAACTGAAGTTCCCGATATACAGGGAGAAGACTGGGACGACTTATGGACTCAGCCCTTTAAACATTTAGTGTCAGCCAGGGACAGACTGACACAATTTAAATTTCTACACAGGAGCTATTATACGCTGGCTAGATTAGCAAAAATATATGGGACTCGGCGGAATGCTGGAGATGTTCATTCTCTCCAGCAAATACTGACCATATTTTCTGGCAATGTCCACACATTCAAGATTTTTGGAAGGAGATCACATCGTGCATGTCTGACCTTACCCATACTAATGACTGTGAGGGTGTGTTTGCTGGGACTGGTGGAGGAGGTGGTCCCAACGAGGGCACTGAGAACATTACTTACTATCCTATTGTTCTATGGTAAAAAAGCCATACTGCTTAAATGGAAAAATACAAGTGCCCCTGGTATAACTTACTAGAAGAGGTTGGTAAACTCCATGCTACCCTACTATAAAGCCACATATAGGGCTAGGGGATGTGGGAAAAAAAAAAATTGAAAAAGTGTGGAAGGTCTGGTATGAGTCCGATAATACGGTGGGCAAAAAGATGAATATCCTGGGGTCGCTTATTATTCCCGAGAGATACCGGGGTAGCATGATTCAGGTAAAAGTTAGAGCAAAATGGTACAGCATAACAGGACTAGATAACAGGATGGTAGTTGGAACCTAATATGCAGATAAATTACTCATTGGTGACCTTGTGATGAAATGAATACCCAGATAGGGAAAAGAACTGTGTGTAAGCATAACATATCTTGCCAGTACTACTGAGCTGTGACAAGGGGGGAAGGGAGGGAGGGAAGAAGAATGAAGGGGGGGGGGGGTTAAATTTGAGACATAGATGACTATGTTAGTCAGAATAGCTATGTTGGGCCCTGCGTGGCCACTGTTTTTTCAGGGGAATGTCATGTTGACATGACCCAGAAGTATGTACACCTTATTAAAAAAGTGTTTAATAAAAATGAAATAAAAAAAAAAAAAAAAAAAAACGGATATTAAAAGTGATACTAAACACACACTGATAGATTTACATTGTCCCTTCTATTTCTGTATATTGATGATGGCACTAAATATTCTTGTTTTTTGGTTTTTTTTTTATTAAAAACACATCTAAGTAACTTTTTCCTGATTGATATACAGCTGTCACATGACCCAGCTCTCTCCCAGCCTGTCTGCAGGGAAACATAAGCAGGAGGAGCTTCTAGTCCTCTGCTGCTGGTCACATGTTCAAAATAAATAAATAAAAATAAATATTAATAAACGGTTTTAAATGGTCATTCAAATATAGATTTGAAATTCATCTTTATTATTTTTTGGCAATAACATGGTGTGGGTGGATTTCTGCCAGTGTCAGGCTGTGTCACGCCCCTCCAACCTGTGTCTTAGCACAACAGGGAGCGGAAGGCTCCATCAATCTACATTTATTATCGAACCCAATTGTGTTTAGCTGGTTAGTGGGCATGAAGAAGGTGGGAGGAGTGGGCTGTCATTTACCACTGTGTATACACCCACATGTGTGACTATATTCACATGGGCTGCTCAGATGTGATGGGGAGGAAATGGTCAGGGTAGCAAATACACTGAAAACTGAGCATGTGCACTAGCTGTCAACACTGCTCTGCAAAATTCCCAACTGTTGTGGGGACATGGACAAGAGGGGGAGATAGAGAATAGAAGGATCAACCAGTTTTTTTGCAGTATAAAAAAAAAACAAAAAAACATATCCCATAGTGATCGAGTATGAACAGCATGTAATACACCATTTATTCGTGTGTTTTTTGTTTTTTCATGATGTGGGTTTAGCAACATTTTAATACCCGATTAGTGTGCTACTGTTCAATTAGCAGGCTAGCAAAGGGGACTGGCGGGGGGGGGGGGGGGGGGATTTTATATTTCAGCAGTTTACCACTTGCCGTCCGGTCCTAAGCCAAATGACAGATACATCATGGTCGGATAATTCGGGGACAGCGTACTATGACGTCCTCCAAGACTCTCGCTTCCCAAGCTCCCCATAGGGCACGCACACGGAAGTGTCCATGTTCGCCGGACCCGGTGCATCACGGGTCGTGGTAAAGGGCCAATGATAGCGGCCCTTTACCACGCAATCGCTCCATCCAATGAATGAGCGATCACTTAAACTGGCGCATGTGCTTTTTAGATCTCCACTCTCCTCGCACGCTGTACATACAATACCCCAGAATGACAATGTGAAAGAAGTTTGTTTGAAATCTTTGCAAATGTATTAAAAAAAAAAAATAAAATAAAAAAAAAACCCATGTACATAAGTATTCACAGCCTTTACTCAATACTTTGTTGAAGCATCTTTTGGCACCAATTACAGCCTCAAGTCTTTGCGTATGTTACTACAAAAGCTTGCCATGCCTATTTTTCGGCAGTTTCTCCCATATTAATTTGCAGGACCCCTCAAGCTCCATCCGGTTGGATGGGAGCGTCTGTGCACAGCCATTTTCAGATCTCTCAAGATCTCTGCCACCCATCGGGTTCAAGTCTGGGCCCTGGCTGGGCCACCCAAGGACATACACAGAGTTGTCCCATAACCACTTCTTTGTTATCTTGGCTGCGTGCTTGGGGTCATTGTCCTGTTGGAAGATGAACCTTCACCCCAGTCTGAGGTCCAGAGCGCTCTGGAGCAGGTTTTCATCAAGAATGTCTCTGTACATTGCTGCATTTATCTTTTCCTCGCGCCTGCCTAGTTTCCCAGTTCCTGCCGCTGAAAAACATCCCCACAGCATGATGCTCCCACCACCATACTTCACTGTAGGGATGGTTTTGGCCAGGTAATGAACGGTGCCTGGTTTCCTCCAGATATGATACTTGCCATTCAGGCCGGAGAGTTCAATCTTTGTTTCATCAGACCAAAGAATTTTGTTTCTCATGGTCCAAGAGTCTTTCAGGTGCCTTTTGGCAGACTCCAGGCAGGTTGTCATGTGCCTTTTACCGAGAAGCGGCATCCGTCTGGCCACTCTACCATACAGGCCCGATTGGTGGAGTGCTGCAGAGATGGTTGTTCTTCTCAAAGGATCTCCTCTCTCCACAGAGAAATGCTGGAGCTCTGTGAGAGTGACCATCGGGTTCTTGATCACCTCCCTGACTAAGGCCCTTCTCCCCCGATCGCTCAGTTTGGCTGGGTGGCCCGCTCTAAGAATAATCCTGGTGGTTCCAAACTTCTTCCATTTACAGATGATGGAGGCCACTGTGCTCACAGGTACCCTCAATGCTGCAGAAATTTTTCTGTACCCTTCCCCAGATCTGTGTTCGATACAATCCTGTGTTGAAGGTTTACAGCAAATTCCTTGAACTTCATGGCTTGTTTGTGCTCTGACATGCACTGTTAACGGTGGGACTTTATATAGACAGGTGTGTGCCTTTCCAAATCATGTCCAATCAACTGAATTTACCACAGATGGACTCTAATCAAGTTGTAGAATAATCTCAAGGATGGAAACAGGATGCACCTAAGCTAAATTTTAAGTGTCATGGCAAAGGTTGTGAATACTTATGAACGTGATTTTTTTTTTTTTTTTAAATAAAATTTGCAAAGATTTCAAACAAACTTCTTTCACATTGTCATTATGGGGTATGGTTTGTAAAATAATTAATTTAATCCATTTTGGAATGAGGCTGTAACATAACAAAATGTGGAAAAAGTGAAGGGCTGTGAATACTTTCTGGATGCACTGTATTTTCATAGAATTCTAGGCATTTTGTGAAAGGAGGTAGTGTGGATAAACGTCACACTCTCCCTTAGACCCCTTTCACACTGTGCCGCCACCGGCGTCAGTGGTAAAGTGGCGCTTTACCGTTGTTTTAGCGGCGCTATTCGACCGCTAGCAGGGCAGGTTTTACCCCCCCCCACTAGTGGCCGAAAAGGGGTTAAATCCGCCCGCAAAACGCAGCCAGAATATCACAGCGCTGCCCCATTGATTTCAATCGGGAGCAGCGGGGTAGGAGCGGTGAGTTCACCGCTCCAAAGAAGCTGCTGGCAGGACTTTTTTTGATGCCCTGCCAGCGTACCGATCCAGTGTGAAAGCCCTCGGGCTTTCACACTGGAGTGAATGGAGCAGCTGCTTTAAGGCGGTTTGCAGGTGCTATTTTTAACGCTATAGCACCTGCAAAACGTTCCAGTGTAAAAGGGGTCTTAAGTTCACCTTTTTTTTTTTTTTTTTTTTAACATTTTTTTGCATTTTTTATTTTTTTTGTAATGGACCTGTAAAGCATTGCACCCACAATAATGCCACAGTACCGTAGACTGTCTGGTCGTACCTCTGATACGCCAGACATTTACACTGTGACAGGGAGACTTAAAGGGGTTGTAAAGGCAGAAGGTTTTTTATCTTAATGCATTCTATGCATTAAGATAAAAAGCCTTCTGTGAGCAGTAGATGCCCTAGCATCCCATAATACTTACCTGAGCTCCCTCTCTGTCCAGCGATGTCCACAAATCCCTCGGCCGTCTGGGACTCTTCCTCCTGATTGGCTGAGAGACAGCAGCAGCGTCATTGACAGTTAGGCAATCAGGGGAGAGAGGGGGTGGGGCCAAACGGCAGCTGCGTGCCTGAATGGACACAGGGAGCTGCAGCTCAGCTCGGGTGCCCCCATAGCAAGCTGCTTTCTGTGGGGGTACTCGACAGGAGGGAGGGGCCAGGAGCAGCAAAGAGGAGAAGAGGAGGATCCAGGCTGTCCTGTGCAAATCCACTGCACAGAGCAGGTAAGTATAACATGTTTGTTATTTTTATTGAAAAAAACAAAATAATGAGACTTTACAATCACTTTAATGAAATACCACAGCGCTCAATGGCGCTGTGGTAGTATGTTTAGAACTACAAGCTGACAGCCGCAAAAGCTGTTGGACCTTGTAGTTTTCTAAACTCACAGAACACTGTGAATGGATGACATGGCCGAGTGGGACAGCTAGCGGGAGGGAAAAGATCTCCACTAGTGGTCAGGCCGATGCATCGGTAACTTGTTACATCCTGGAAAATGGGTGTAATATGTTACAAAAGGTGAACTTATCTTTTAAAGACAAGACAGGCAGGATAACTCCATGGGTTCAGGGCTATCTTTCCACTTTCAACAAATCTCGCTTATGACCAGTGTAGTAGAGCTATGACTGCAAGATTCTGCAAACATTCAAGGGTTACAGGGGTATGTGGGGCCAGTAGCCAGTAACGTGAAATGGCTCTTTAAAATGTAAAAGAAATCTAGAAAATATAAATATATAGATATAGAGAGAGTATGTGTGTATTAAATATATACATACACACATAATTTTATATATATATATATAAATGAGAGAGAGAGAGAGAGAGAGAGAGAGAGAGAGAGAGAGAGAGAGAGAGAGAGAGAGAGAGAGGAGAGAGAGAGAGAGAGAGAGAGAGAGAGAGAGAGAGAGAGAGAGAGAGAGAGAGAGAGAGAGAGAGAGAGAGAGAGAGAGAGAGAGAGAGATGTATATAATATTTTTTTTTTTCTACATTACATAGACACACAGAGCGGATCACCAAAAATAAAAAAGTGAATCGGTATTACTAGCAAGAATATGCAGTCATCTTGCCAGCATCTGTGCAATACGAAGATCTAGCCTTGATAGACGTCAGCCTTGCTGTGCTTCCCACCTACACACAGCGGAGGATTACTCACAGGGTTCACAGCACAATTTTAATTGGTATAGAAAGAATAGCAAGCAGCACACAGCTTGAGCAACTTATGAGAAAAATATAAAGGCCCTGTATTTATATCATTTAAGCGTATTGGTTTATTGTCGACATTATGGGTATATTCAAAACAAAAAAAATGATTCATCTAAAACTCACATTAACCACTTCAGCCCCGGAAGAATTTACCCCCTTCCTGACCAAGCCCTTTTTTGCGATATGGCACTGCGTTGCTTTAACTGATAATTGCGTGGTCGTGCGACGTTATACCCTAACAAAGTTAACGTCTCTTTTCCCCCACAAATAGAGCTTTCTTTTGGTGGTATTTGATCACCTCTGCGGTTTTTATATTTTTGCAAAATAAGGAGCGAACATTTTGAAAAAAAAAAAAAAACAATATATTTTTTACATTTTGCTATAAAAAATGATATCTCCAAAAAATATATATATATATAAAAAAAAAAAAAAATTCTTCCTCAGTTTAGGCTGATATGTAGTCTTCTACATATTTTTGGTAAAAAAAAAAAAAACAATTCGCAACAAGCGTATATTGATTGGTTTGCGCGAAAGTTGTTGCGTCTACAAAATAGGGGATAGATTTATGGCATTTTTATTATTAACTTTTTTTCTAGTAATGGCGGCGATCGGCGATTTTTGTCTTAACTGCGACACTTCGGCGGACAGATAGGACACTTGACACTATTTTGGGACCCTTGGCATTTACACAGCAATCAGTGCTATAAAAATGCACTGATTACTGTGTAAATGACACTGGCAGGGAAGAGGTTAAACACTAGGGGGCGATCAAAGGGTTAAGTGTACTCCCTGGGCGTGTTCTAACTGTAGGGGGGGATGGGCTCACTAGAACATGACAGAGATCACTGCTCCCGATGACAGGGAGCAGTAGATCCCCATCATGTTGCTAGGCACAACAGGGAAATGCCTTGTTTACATCTCCCCGTTCTGCCTCTCTGTATCACGATTGCGGGCCGCCGGCAGACAGAGTCTGCGGGGTGCGCTCCCACGGCGCTCACGCACGCCGCCCGCTAGCCGCTGATGACACAGCGACGTACGGGTACATTGTTTTGCGCACCCGTGCCACTTTACCAAAGTATATCAGCGTGAGCGGGTCGGCAAGTGGTTAGGTTTTATGTGCTTAAAGGACAAGTTCACTTTTTAAAAAAAAATAAATAATTTTTGGAGCCTGTAAAGCATTGCGCCAGCAATCAGCAGATCACTGGTGCCAGACAGGTCACCTTCAAATCTGTCAGTGTATCTGTACATTTTGTACGGGCACACAGATAGAACGGACAGGAAGAATCAATGAACTACGACAGCGCCGTTAGTTCATTGAGAACTACAAGCCGACAGCCGTAAAGGATGTGTGAATGAATGATGCCGATTTCAAAAAGTGACAGCTAATATGGGGAACTTCTCCCTGTACTGCTGTCACAGGGAGTGCGGGCATCAGGCAGCAGCTGTAGTATTGGCAACATATTACATGTTCCACCCTAAAAACCTATCCTTAAAGCATCCCTTTCTAAAGCAAGTGGAAACCCACATTATTCTCAATAGATAACAGGGTGGATTTGATTTAAATCATTTTTTAACCCTTTCCCGCCAAGCGTACGCAGATGTGCGTACTTGGCTTTCCGGGGTTATACCGAGATGATGCCCGCAACTGCAGGCATCATCCCGGTACCGTTTTTTAGAGCGGGTGATCGGCTATCCGAGTAGAACAACCGATGCGGCTAAAAGCCGCTCGGCTGTTATACCGGAGGCGTGGGATGGGACAGAACTGATTCAATCATACAGTTTGTAGTGTACATAGATTTGCAAAACAATGGGATAAAAGGAATATTCCTGAACTTTGTTTTATCTCATGGTTACTGTGAAATTGTGTGAATGCAGTGCACGTTATCTCAGCTTGCAGAGCTTGGATTCATTGAATGAGTTTACCAAAAATGTAAATATTGCAGAATATACAGCCTTATATGCTACACAACTAAGCTCAATTTCACGCTGATTAAATTATTAAAAGGTATCTTAAATAGAAAAAAATATCTTTAGATAGATTTTTTACTCCAAAAGGATTTTCTTAAAATAAATTTTGATAAAAATCAAAACAATCCAATTAAAAAAAAATAAAATAAAGTAACAGATTTTTTTAGATTTAAAAAAATAATAATCATTGATTTTTATCCACCCCGATAGATAAATGTTGTTCTCCTGTAAACCTCTCTCTACTCTTTATTAGTGGCAGAAGTAATGGCTTGTAATCAAAATTCCCACTGGAAGTTGCAGGCAGCGGCGGGCTGGCTCTAGACTTTCACTTGAAAACTCAAAGGAGATCTATAGCAGGGCTGGGACAAGGGGTGGACCATAGGGGCGGTTGCCCTTGGTGCAATGGTTTACTGGGTGCAGGAGTCTCTAAGTTTGCATGAACGGGGGAGGGGGTGTCGTTTGGCATGTTTGCCCTGGGCACTGGACAACCTTGTGCCAGCACTGATCTATAATCACAGCATTCAATATAATTTTAGAACATCAGCTTTATATTAGCAATAAAAGCAACAGTTATTTTTGACAATCCACTATAGGCTAATAATTTCAACAACCTCCGGGATTCTATGCATACTGTGCTGCTTCTTCTCTGGTTTACTATCAATCAGTGGTGGCCTGTCCATAGGGGGCGCACAGGCACCGCCCCCTCTATCCATGCGTCCGGCCGCCTGATCTACAAATTTCCGCCCCCCCCCACCCCCCCACCCAAAAGAAAAACCCACCAGTCACCACTGCTTTAATGTCTAAGGACTATATATCCCATGGTAGCCTATTGCCATCACACGCTGCTTTCTGTACAGACTCCACCTCCTGAAACTCCTCAGCACCTCCGTAGTTCAGAAGGCAAGCTCTGTGCCCCCATAGCAAGCCGCTTGCTGCGGGGGCACTTGTGCGTGCTCTCTCGAGCCGGCTCTCTGCGTCCATAAGCCCCCACCTTGTTGACTGCGATTGACAATGGCTCCTGCATCTCAGCTAATCAGGAGGGAGAGAACAGGGAGAGCCTCGGGTCTCGTGCACATTGCTGGATCAATATCTGTCTTAGGCAAGTATTAGGGGGGCTGAGGGGGAGCTGCACACCAAAAGTTATTTTATTTTCATGCATGAAGGTAAAAAACCTTCAGCCTTTACAACCACTTGAACATTAGCTGTTCAGAGGACTCCAGGTTTAAAGGTCCCAAGACACTAAAAAGCGGATTGATCCGGGGAGAGGGGAAAGGGGCACGATGAACATCAGTGGATTGAGGGATCCCTTTTCAGACACTCACTTTGCTCTGAGTGAGCAAGGTGACGGTGTCTCTTTATTGTGACATGGAACTTACAATCATTGATATTTTGCAGCTGAAACTTCATAAAGCAGTTGCACTTCCCTTTCACTCCCCATATAATAAACCACAATACTAGCACAGCTTCTGACCTCAATTCCTCAAAAGCTTTGATTGCTCTTTCTGTGGTGCCCTGTGCAGGGCGCCTCCCCCCGTCTAATCATTTTATTCATAATAGCAGAAAACGGTCATCTGATAAGTCCAGCACTCTATGATGACTAATCTTCACACATTGAAATATGTAGCATGAGCAGAACAGTCACAAGTCTCATGTCCTGAACACCAGTAGTAGTTCAGTTATGACCAATATGTCAGCAACATAAACTGTTTTGTATGCGGGGGGGGGGGTTTGGGGGGGGGTTTGACGACAATACTGCTATAAATAAAAAAATACTCAGTGTAATTCTAATATCTAGTCCTTGCACATTACATACAATGCAGGATCAGCAGCTCTGCACTGTAAGCAAAGACGCCAAGGACCTGGTAACAACCTGCGGGGGAAAAGGAAAGCGTTGGCTCCCGGGGAACGGAGGGGCAAGAGATATTAAAGTGATATTTAATGGCACCCTAGGCAAAATTTGGCATTTACACTGGGGGGGGGGGGGGGGGCAGGTGTGATTTCTCAGAAAGTCACAGTTGGCTCCCATATCAAAAATGGTGGTGCTAGAGACACACAGCAGAAAGAAGAATCAGCTGCGGGAACACAAAGCTAGACCCCAGATACAGATGAATCCCTCATTTTTTAAAAGTCAGCAGCTACAGTATTTTTTTTTTTTTAACAAAAAGACTGAAATAAACAAAAATGAGCCTAAAAAATTTCACCTAACAAAGAGTGGAGAGGTTTTGTACAGGTTTTACAGACAAAAATAATTATATATTAACACACCCCCATCTCAGAATTCAGAGCTTTGTTTTTTTTTAACCGTAATGAACAACGGTGTACCAAACCACTATACATTTCCTTCAATTCTGACTAAAGCGTACCACCGCTCGCAGCTAGGGCTGCAACTAACGGTTTTCATAAACAATTAGTTGGCTGATTATCGTTTCGATTAATCGATTAAAAACCTTAAAAAAAAAAAAAAAAAAAAAGTGTGGTGTATAATTTAAATATGTAAAGTTTTTTTTTTTTTTTTAAAAAGTTAATTTATTCTTAAATATCTCTATGCAGTGGTAAATATAAAATAACCAACTATATGGTTAGGGAGCAAAATATCGAATCCACTCTGAGCATAACAGATAGAAGAGATATACTGTATATACTATTAGAGGAGATATATACTGTATATACTATTAGAGGAGATATATACTATTAGAAGAGATATACTGTATAAACTATTAGAGGAAAGATATACTGTATATACTATTAGAGGGTGAATCTGGTAAATATTAGACTCAGAGATCAATTTTTTTTTATTAAAAACAATGTCCTCCTTAAAAAAAAAAAAAAAAGTCATTTTAAGAACGTTCGCTCGTTTTTCTAATCGTTACTGGGGTCAAATTGACGTTCATTTTCAACCACAGTGACAGGAAAATTTGGAAATAGAAAACTTCTTGGTCATAGGAATTTTCAGACAGTGTATGTGGTTTTCAATCAGAAATTACATTCATTTTAAAAACAGAATGTTAAAAACAAGTGAACATTTCAAACAACATTCTTTCATTCAGTGAATGTACAAAGATGTTTCGTCTGAATATTCTCGTCTGAAAATTGATCGGTGTGGCCAGCATTGGGCTCGGTACACACCTATGCAGTTTGCTTTTGATCTGTTTCTGCAGTGCCTTTTGCTGTGCGTTTTGATTTTTGCACACACGATTTTGCTGCAATTTGTGTTTTTGCATTTTTTTTTGGCCAATTTGTTGTTGGGCAGATTAAAGAGCACAAATTGCTGCAAAAACGCATTACATGATTCTCTGCAGCTTCTCTATTGAAGTATATTGTCCCATAGGAAACCATGTAAATGAACTGTAGTGCGTTTCTGCAAAAAACACCAAAAAACACATAGATGTGAACCAGGTCTAAGACTTTTAGTAACATAATTGGGTTAAAAAAACTAAAATTAGCCCAAGTACAAAAAAAAAAAAAAAAAAAAAAAAGCAAATAATCACTACTGTAAGGGGTTCATTTTTTACTGTAAAACTGAAAGTAATATTTACAGTAGTGATTTGCTCTTTTTGTACTATAAAAAAAGTGCTCATTTTATTTATTAACCCAATTATGTTACTGGCCGATCAATTATGAAAATAGTAATCGATGAATTTCATAATTGATTGGCCGTCGATTAATCGATTAGTTATTTCAGCCCTACTCGCAGCCAAGGACAAGTCAGGCTAATGATCCCCTTAGTGATCCTGTGGCTGACCATTGGCTACCAGTAGCAAAGTCGCTAGTGTAACGTGGCCCTTAGAAACACCAATCACGCTCTTGCAGTTTTTTTTTGTTTTTTTTTAATAATTACATTTTTTTCAACAGTAGTAAATATATAACTGCCTGTTCTACAACCAAGGAAGGTATCAATATACAGGAAACCTGAGCATATAACAGTGCCATAGTCAGGGCAGTCCCAGGGACCATCTGTACAGCCAAGAAGGAAGTGAGCCCGTGAATGACTATGCACTGTGTGAATATATCACTCACTTCACATAGGCCACTTGTCATTCCTAAGCTAACTTCCTCTTTGCTCAGAATGAGCTATTGAGGGAATTTGCCCAGAAGACACCCAGATCACGTACCAAGACACTGTACACTTGACAGAAATATAATCACAGCATGCTACAGAGGTAGATCCAGCCTCCTCAGAGACAGCATTGGAAATCACAAGCTAACATGGACATTGCTATTACAAATTGCTTGCTGATCTTTTTACTTTTTTTTTTACAAAATGTATAAATCCTGCATAAAAACTGAGCAGTTCTGTGCTTTGCCCTTATTCCAGGGTGGATAAAAAATCAATGTTGTTTTGTTTTTGTTTTTTTATTTAAATCTGATTTTTTTTTTTATTATTCAAATTTAATAAAATGCTTTGATAAAAGTAATAAGCTATTTAAAGATTGTTTTATTTAAGAAATAATAATTTAATCTTTTCAGCATGAAATTCTGCAATATTTACATTTTTGGTAAGCTCATTCAATGAATCCAAGCTCTGCAAGCTGAGATGACATGCACTGCATTCACACAATTTGACAGTAACTATGAGATAAAAACAAAGCTCAGGAATATTCCTTGATCCCATTGTTTTGCAAATCTATGTACACTACAAACTGTATAATTGAATTGGTTCTGATATCGTCATTTTACTAACCGGACAGCTTGTTATTCTAAAATAGGAAACTTTCATTTTGTTTGCAAGTATTAAAAGATTCTAACTACCAGCAAGAATAAGTCCTTACATTTAACCACTTGCTTACAAGGCACTTAAACCCCCCTCCTATCCAGACCAATTTTCAGCTTTTAGCATTGACACACTTTGAATGACAATTGCGCGATCATACAACACTGTACTCAAATGAAATTTTTATCATTTTTTTTTTCCCCACAAATAGAGCTTTCTTTTGGTGGTATTTGATCACCTCTGCGGTTTTTATTTTTTGCTCGGTGATCACATCGCGCTCGGTGCGCGCCCTGTAGGGCATGCGCACAGGGGAGGCCGTCATATGACGGCCTCCCGGGAATTAAGGTCCGCGCTGTAGCCGTCATTCGGCTATAGCGCGGATATCAAGCGGTTGAAGAACATCTGTCATTTTATATCCATCATGGCGGCGCCTGTTAGCAGGCATCCACTCACCTTCTTCCGCCATGTCCCTCACCTTGTTGTGTCACTGCCACATCACCAGCCGTCCCATTAAAGTGAATGAGACTGTCGGTGAGTCAACAGCGGGTCAGAGGAGGAGCAGCTGCGGAACAGAGATGACAGTTGCTCTTTAAAAATTATGATTTAAATTGAGTTGATTTAAAATCAAGCTATTTTACTAGTGATATAAAATCAGGATTTAAATCCATTTGTTTTTAAATCAAAGCCACCCTGCCTTAGTCCTTGTAATAAAAAGGCAAAACTAAATGTATTTTTCATTCTAATACCAAAAAGAAAATATAAAATGCACAAAAAACATCCATATTTAGCTCAGAGGTTTTCAGAATGCTCTTAACCGCTTAGGTGCACAATAATCAGAACCTCACATAAAGGGTAAAGTGATAACGCTGGATTCCAGAGCACCATAATATGTATACAGGTTATCAGCCACCATAATACACTGACAAATAAAGTACTCACGCATTTTTATTTTTAAAGCTAAACTCGAACAAAAGCACAACAATTTTTTAATGTAATATACTCCTCAATGGCCATAGAAGAGATATACACTTTGTGTATATCAAATGACATTGCAAACTCATTATGTAGAGAGCAGAGCTGTGAAAGGAGCACAGTGGGTCCCACCCACTACAGGCTGCCTGCAGAAAACGTCAGTAGGGGGCGGAGACAGGACCAGTTATCCTGCACAAGAAGAGAGAGCAGAAGTGACCGGTCTTTATTACATCTCCTGCACAAAATAAAAAAATTCACACTGCACAGATCTGGGGGAAATACACAAAAGCATAAAAATATTACATAATAATACACATTCTGCTAGTATTTAGACATTATTTGCTTATGTCAGAGTTAGAGCTGAAACAACTAATCGATTAATCGACAACTAATCGATTATGAAAATAATCGATGACTATTTTCATAATCGATTAATCGGCCAGTAACATAATGGGGTTAAAAAAAATTTAAATTGAGCCTTTTATAGTACAAAAAGAGCAAATAATCTCTACTACTGCAACTGTAAATGTTACTTTCACAGTTCTACAGTAAAAAAATGAACCCCTTACAATAGAGATTATCTGATTTTTTTTTTTTTGTACTAAAGGGCTAATTTTAGTGTTGTTTTTTTTTAACCCCATTATGTTACTGAACGTCTTAGACCTGGTTTACATCTATTTGATTTTTTGTGCTTTTTGCAGAAAGGCACCACAGTTCATTTACATGGTTTCCTATGGGACACATTCACATCTATGCTTTTTTTTTTCAGCCGCTGCACATTTGGAAAGGGTCAGGGACTTTTTTTTAACGCAAAACTGTGCTTTTTTGATTCAATATACTTCAATGGAAAAGCTGCAGAAAAGCATGTAATGCGTTTTTGCAGAAATTTGTGTTTTTTAATCTGCCTATCCAAAAAAATACAAAAATGCAAATTGCAGCCAAAACGCACAGCAAAAAGCACTGCAGAAACATATCAAATGCAAACTGCATAGATGTGTACCGAGCCTTATGCTGGCCACACGGATCAATTTTCAGAAGAGAATATTCAGACGAAAAATCTTTGTACATTCGGTGAATGTTTGAAATTTTCACTTGTTTTTAACATTGTGTTCTTAAAATGAAAGAAAACCACATACACCGTCTGAAGAGGTTTTCTATTATTTCCAAATTGTCACAGTGGTTGAAAATGAACGTCAATTTGACCCCACTAACGAGTAGAAAATCGAACAAACGTTCTTAAAATGCCTTTTTTTTTTTTTAAGGAAGACATTGTTTTTTTAAATTAAAAAAAAAATGATCTGAGTCTGATGATATTTACCAGATTCACCCTTTTAATAGTATATATCCTCTAATACAATATAAAGTATATCTCTCCTCTAATAGTATATACAGTATATCTCCTCTAATAGTATATACAGTATATCTCTTCTGTCTGTTATTCTCAGAGTGGATTAGATATTTTGCTCCCTAACCATATAGTTATTTATATTTACCACTGCATAGAGATATTTAAGAATAAATTGCCTTTTTTAAAACTTTACATATTAACTAAATTATACACCACACTTTTTTTTAATTTATCAACCGATTAATCGATTAATCGAAACAATAATCGGCCAACTAATCGATTATGAAAATAATCGTTAGTTGCAGTCCTAGTCAGAGTTTAGCTTTATTCCCTTCTTCCAAAATATGCCTCATGATGCTTTATGCAATCAATCATTCTCACAATGTAGGTTGTAGGTAATCTGGATGACTAGGTCACAACCTAGCTGATGAAGTACATTTTACAACAACCCTTAGATCTATTCTGTGCTATGAAAGTCCAGTACAGTTCAGCCTTCTCAAGCCTGAAGGACAGCTAACTGGCCCTCTCTTTAGAAAATTTGGAGACGCCAAGTAACCGGAAGTGACGCGATTGGAGATCTCGATGAATTGGCTATTTTGACAGAATGGCAGGAACTAAGATGTCAATCTACTTTCTTCGACCACTTTGGTTTCTCATTTTCCGTGACATCAGTAGACCTTCTAGAACAGGGGTAGGCAACCCGCGGCATGCAAAGCCTCTTTTGCCGACACTCGACTTCCTACCCATCAGCAGAGCAGTGCAGGGAAGTGTCAGTGAGACACTAATGCATTCCAATTTCAGATTTCCCACACCGCACTTACACTCAGGGGGAGGCACTGCGCCCCCACAAAATGTAAAAGATGGGAAACATTGGTTCTCTAACTTTGCTGTCAGCTTTTGTGATGGAGAAGAGATTGGGTGCAGTTCTGGTGGTGGTGGTGGGGGGTCCCTGTTTCCAGGAGCAGGAGGACTGTCATTGGCCACTGCTAAAGCCAATCACAGTCCTTCTAGCCCCGCCCACCATCTGGAGGAAGATGACTTGATTGGGTGCCACTACCAATCTCAGAAAGAAGGGATTTCACTGTGATTGAGAAAACCACAATCAGGTACAGTTTGTGGAATTACTGTTGAGTTTCTGGGAACTTTGTTGAAATTATTCCTGAACCTTTGCGTCACCTACTACTGAACCCCGGCACTCTGTGTCCCTTTAAGCCACAGTCAGTATTCAGTGCAATGAGGAGGGATGAGAAGGGGATTCAGCAGTGGTGGGGCAGATGAGCAGGAGGTTACAGTGGTGGGGCAGATGTGGAGGAGGTTACAGTGGTGGGGCAGATGTGGAGGAGGTTACAGTGGTGGGGCAGATGTAGAGGGGGTTACAGTGGTGGGGCAGATGTGGAGGGGGGACAGTGATCTGAGGTGTGAAGGTGCATGATTTGGGGCTGATCTGAGGCGCGAGAATGCAGGATGTTAAATTTCTCAATACTCAAGTAGTTTACAGCATTTACTTTGTAAAAAGTCCTTTTTGTGATTGAGAGTGTGAAATTGACTTTTTTTTGTTATAAAATCGGCACGCTCAATTTCTTTGAAAACATTTTTTGGCACACTGTGCTCATAAGGTTGCCTACCCCTGTTCTAGTATAAGGCCTCATGCACACAGGCTGTTAAAATAACGTTATGAAAATGCCAGCATCTTTGCAGTGATTTTTTTTTACTTTTTTCAGCTTTTTTCAACGTTTTTGCAATAGCGTTTTTTAGCGTTTTTCCGCGTTAGCGGTTTTTTTTTTTTCTAAATTTTTTTTTTCAATGGACCAAAAACGTCAAAAAACGTTGGAGAATGACGTTTTTGAGCGTTTTTGAGTGTTTATCAGCGTTAGAGCGTTTTTACAGCTGAAAAACGTCTCTCAGAACCCACTGGTCCTGGGTTTTTTTTACAGCTTAAAAACGCCTATGCCATTTGCAGCTCAAAAACGCCTAGGTGGGCATGAAGCCATAGACTAACATAGACAGGCCTTTTTAAGCTGAAAAAAAAAGCTCAAAAAAGCAGCTGTAAAAACGTCCGTGTGCATGAGGCCTTACAGTTTAGCTAGCAAACATACATGCAACTTAACCATTGTGCACATTTTGATACATTTACAAATTGTCATAGAATGTTACTGGACTGTCACAGCAACAATTGTAACGGCTTACAAAACTTCTAAAACACATTGAAACAGAAAGTATAAACAAATAGTTTAGGGTGAGGTGAGTGTACAGAAACCAGAAACTCCTCCACATTACCAGTGTAATGCCAAGAAGAGCCTTTTTAAAAGGGGAATTAAGCCTAAACATTTTAAAGGAGTTGTAAAGACAGGTTTTTTTTTTATCTTAACGTATTCTAAGCATCAAGATAAAAAAAAAACCCTTCTGTGTGTAGCAGCCTCCCCCCCCCCCCCAACTGTCGGAGACACTCCTCCTGATTGGCTGAGACACAGCAGTGGCGCCATTGGCTCCCGCAGCTGTCAAAGTCAGTTAGCCAATCAGAGGAGAGAGAGGGGGCGGGGCCTGTGTCTAAATAGACACAGGGAGCTGTGACTCAGCTCAGGTGCCCCCATAGCAAGCTGCTTGCTGTGGGGGCACTCGACAGGAGGGAGGGTCCAGGAGCACAGAAGAGGGACCTGAGAAGAAAAGTATTGGGGCTGCTCTGTGCAAAGCCAACTGCATAGAGCAGGTAAGTATAACACTTTTTTTTTTTTTTTTTTTAAAGCAGGGGTCGTCAACCCCCGGGCTGCGGCCTTTCTGCAGCCAGGTCAAGGGTGTGGGTAGCCGGCATGAGACACCTGGGCGGGCTGGCGGCATGAAAGAGCTGGGTAGGCGGCATAAGAGAGCTGGGTAGAAGAAGCGAGTGGACAAGCAGAGATGACAGCCTTAGTGTCGGAAATGTGGCAGGGAGCAAAGAGATGACATCATTTCTCACTGCCTGCCCTGCATCACTGTTCTCCTGCCTTCATTCAGAACACAGCACTGCACAGAGGCCTGCCTCTGTGCTAAATGGACCAGTGCTGCCACCAGTGCAGTGGTGGTAGGCAGCATGGCAAGTGACATTCCGCATCTGGTGACAGGCAACGTGGCAGGTGGCGTGACAAGTGACAATCCACATCTGGTGGCAAGTGACATTCCGTATCTGGTGGCAGGCGACAGTGGCAAGTGACACGCTCAGGGCTCCCACTGATTCTGCATTGGTGAGTTGAACTATTTCATTAAATTACTACAAGGTAATAGAAATAATGCACTTCATTCACCCTGAAACCATATCAAGCATGGTGCCGTGATGATTGAAGCGCTAACACTAGCCATTGCCTGTGAAAAATAGTCTACCCCCCAGTCCTTGGCACAATTTTCTTAAGCAGCCGGTCCCGGTGCCAAAAAGGTTGGGGACTACTGCTGTAAAGCACATGCACCATGAAACGTACACACCAGCATCTATAAAGGTGAGCGGAATGAGTTGGCTGCCAGAGATGATCGAACAGTTGTGCGCCTTTCTTAATACCTTAGCCGGCTCATAATGCCAGGTGCCACTGGCGTGGGCTCCTGTTGATTGCACCCACTCTGCCCTTGTCTCCTCGTTCCTCCCCTTTTTTTCCTCAGTTTAGTACTTTGCTCTGCGTACAATATATGGGCAAGTTGCGATACCTCCTGTGACCATATCATGAGATACCATTCATACCATTGATCCTTTTTGCCCATACCATATTTTTGGCCACTATAGTCCAATTTACAGTGGGTATAAAAAGATTACACACCCATGTTAAAATGTCAGGTTTCTGTGATGTAAATGAGACAAAGCTAAATCATTTCAGAACTTTTTCACCTTTAATATGACCTATAAAAGCTGTAAACAAAGTAAAAATAAAAAAACTATAATAATGTGGTTGCATAAGTGTGCACACCCTCTTATGCCTGTGCTCAGAATAAGGCATTCAAACTCATGTTAAATAGGAGTCAATGCACACCTGCCATAGTCCGCAGAGAGCTTCCAAAGCATCAGAGGGATCTCATTGTTAAAAGGTGTCAATCAGGAGAAGGGTACAAAAGAATTTCCAAGGCATTAGATATACCATGGAACACAGTGAAGACAGTCATCATCAAGTGGAGAAAATATGGTACAATAGTGACATTTCCAAGAACTGGACGTCCCTCCAAAATTGATGAAAAAGAAGAAAACTGGTAAGGGAGGCTGTCCAGAGGCCTACAGCAATATTAAAGCAGCTGCAGGAATATCTAGCAAGTTCTGGCTGAGTGGTACATGTGACAACAATCTCCCGTATTCTTCATATGTCTGGGCTATGGGGTAGAGTGGCAAGACGGAAACTTTTTCTTATGAAGAAAAACACCCAAGCCCGGCTAAATGTTGCAAGAACACATCTGAAGTCTCCCTAAGCATGTGGGAAAATGTGTTATGGTCTAATGAAACCAAGGTTGAATTTTATTTGGCCATAATTCCAAAAGATATGTTTGGCGCAAAAACACCACTTCCCATCACCAAAAGAACACAATACCCACAGTGAAGCATGGTGGTGGCAGCATCATGCATTGGGGCCATTTTTCTTCAGCTGGAACAAGGGCCTTAGTCAAGGTAGAGGGAATTATGAATAGTTCCAAATACCAGGCACAAACTTTTAGGCTTCTGCTAGAAAGCTGAACATGAAGAGGAACTTCATCTTTCAGCATGACAACGACCCAAAGCATACATCCAAATCAACAAAGGAATGGATTCACCAGAAAATTCAAGTTTTGGAATGGCCCACCCAGAGCCCAGACCTGAATCTGACTGAAAATCTGTGGGGTGATCTGAAGAGGGCTGTGCACAGGAGATGCCCTCACAATCTGACAGATTTGGAGTGTTTTTGCACAGAGTGGGAAAATATTGCCAAGTCAAGATGTGCCGTGTTGATAGACTCCTACCCACAAAGACCAAGTGCTGTAATGAAATCAAAAGGTGCTTCAACAAAGTATTAGTTTAAGCCTGGGTTCACACTAGTGAAATCACATTGGATTAGCACAGAAAATAGTGCAGGGACTCGAGAGAGAGATGCCTGAATGGACACAGGGAGCTTGCCTGCACCCCATAGCAAGCTGCTTGCTGTGGGGGCACGCGACAGGGGCCGAGAAGAGAAGGATCCAGGCTGCTTTCTGCAAAACCAACTGCATAGAGCAAGTATAATAATTGTTATTTTTTTTAAACAAGAGACTTTACAAATCACTTTAATTTGCAGGGATTTTTTTTCACTTCCTGTTTTGGCTAGGAGACAGGAAGTGAAGGGAAATCTCCCCACTGGGACAAAGAGGGCAAAAATAAACCTTACAGGGGATATAATCCTCCTTTACTCTATCAAAAAAAAAAAAAAAAAAAAAAAAAAAAGTTAGATGCACACTTAATACAAAGTATTTTACGTCATTACTTCTATATAAAAAAAAAAAAAAAAAAAATATATAATATGCTTCATTTAGGAAAAGTGGGCAGAACTATGCAAATCTTTCCCTTCCTGGGCCAACTGTACATCCAGAGCCTCTGGATTATATCACCGACACGGCTTTATCCTTTATCACATAGCATAGCAGGCAGAGGGGATAATGGCCCAGTTTCAGCACTTCTGCTGAGCACATCCCCCAAAAAAATAGTAACAAAGAAAAAAAAAAAAAATATATAACCAAAAAAAGTCACATAACCTGCACCAAAGCTTACTGTACCCACAGTAGAGCTTTCTAGGCACTTCTAGAACTAGTGCCAAGTTATACTGCTATGTGTTACCCCATTGGGAGACCTCCCTCTACTGCAGTTAATCCGACACACAACACTGACAGAAGTATGTAGAAAACTACCCAAAAGGGACACAGACAGTGCTTAGAGAAGTACATAAGCTGCCACCGACATTTTATTATTCAGGTTGCTCGTCTAGCGTACTTTTTGGTGTCTATACTTTTATGTTCGCTAACTTGGAACAACTTTTCTTACTTCTAGGTCATGTAAAGCATTAAAGCCAAAAATGTCCACATTAAATCCCAGTTAAGAAACATTTGCACTAGAAATCAAGACATTTCCTACAAGATAAAATCTGTACTGGAAGCTACTGATAGAAGCAGGCAGTCAATGAATTGAGATACAGTGTATAAGGGCGCTCTGAACATCAAGACCAAGCAGACAGTATCTGTATTAAAACGGGGGACTGGTGGTGAAAAACGCATCCCTTTCTGATGACCACATCCGGCTTGTGGTCCACGCTGGTTGCCGTCCCTCAGCGCTGACGTCACTTCTGGGATCTCCGTCCATTGCAGACTCGGATAGTGTGACCGTTTATCGGCTCATCAGTACTTCCAGGGCCTAGGATATCTTTCTGCTGGCGATCTTGGGATCCTCTGCTGCAGCATATGAACAGCCCCGAGAATATTTACATGGGGACCTTCCTATTGCCGGACCACCTGCACTAATGCCCCGTACACACGGTCGGACTTTGTTCGGACATTCCGACAACAAAATCCTAGGATTTTTTCCAACGGATGTTGGCTCAAACTTGTCTTGCATACACACGGTCACACAAAGTTGTCGGAAAATCCGATCGTTCTAAACGCGGTGACGTAATACACGTACGTCGGGACTATAAACGGGGCAGTGGCCAATAGCTTTCGTCTCTTTATTTTTTCTGAGCATGCGTGGCACTTTGTCCGTCGGATTTGTGAACACACGATCGGAATTTCCGACAACGGATTTTGTTGTCGGAAAATTTTATAGCCTGCTCTCAAACTTTGTGTGTCGGAAAATCCGATGGAAAATGTGTGATGGAGCCCACACACGGTCGGAATTTCCGACAACAAGGTCCTATCACACATTTTCCTTTGGAAAATCCGACCGTGTGTACGGGGCATAAGAATGATGATGACATGCTTTTTATCTCTTTAGATCCTGTAAGTGTTTTTAATCATTTTGGGGATATTAAATAGTTCTTAATTCTGCACTTAGAGGCGCCTTTCTTTTTGTTTGTTTTTTAGTCAATGGCAGCTTCCATCCAATGTTTTTAAAAGAAAGTATTTACCTTTGAAACAGGTCTCCTTTGATATGGAAATGAAAAGGAACATTAAAAATTAATTTAAAACATAAACATGTCATGCTCTGTGCAATGATATTGCACAGAGCAGCCCCAATTCTCCTCTTTTCAGTTCCCTTGCTGGCGCTCCCGACTCCTCCTCTTCGGCCAGTGCCCCCTATAGCAAGCCGATTGCTATGGCGGCAATGGTGCCTGCTCACTCCAGAGCCCCACTCTATGAGGAATTAGAAACCCGGGAGAAGTTTAGCTTGCGTGCACATCACTGGATCGAGGGGGAGCTCAGGTGAGTATTAGTGGGGGGTTGCTGCACACAAAAGGTTTTTTTACCTTCATGCATAGAAAACATGAAGGTAAAAAACCTTGAGCCTTTAAAACCACTTGAAGTAAAAACATGAATAGGTAGAGTTCATGATGAAAAGGACTTTCTACTATCTTCTGTCAAAGACCACCTCTCTTTATAATAGCAAAATGTTTTCCCCAGCCTGAAATTGAGATTTTCTTTTACTTTTAATGAAAAGGTAAACAGGACAATTAGACAATATTAACCTGACAAAGTCTTCTAATCCATCTCCACTCTGCCAAAAAAAAAAAAACTGCCTTTAGTTATACTTTAAAAACATACCGGGAAAAAGTTCACCAAATGGGGCCAAGAATGAGAGGTTACAATTCCAGAGATAAGATTTTGACATGTAAATGCCAATATAGGCCAAGTCTTTTTTTCTTTACACATATCTATCTATCTATCTATATATATATGGAGCTCCACTGTTCAGTGCTTGTCAAAAGCCTGTGAACAAAAAAAAAAAAGTGAACTGTGAAATCACAAGACACAGAGACAACTGCATGAGGGTTCTATACTGGTCCAACCCCAAAGAGGAAGGGTCTCAATCCCTGAACCCCCGGGGCACACGACTCATAACTGGGGCAAGGTCCTCCGGTCTATCTAGGCCAAAGCCAGTTGGACCCAGCTCCTTAGGGGCCTGCTGTCCAACATCCACAAAAAGGCCAGGTTCACGCTGATGCAGTCAGATTTTGATCCCATTTTCAGTGCAGCTTGATGGGATTTTGACAAGATGTCGATACAGCTGCAATTTCTGTGCTGGAGAAGAAATCCGGCTAGAATTGTACAACAGGACAGAAAAGCATTTCAAAGCATTTCCATTGCAGTCTATAGACCACGGAATCGCACCAAAGAAGCACAGGATCCTTTCCCAAAGTTGGATTGCAGCTGCACTGCATTGATGTGAACACTCCATAGGAACCAATGTTATTGCCTTTGTCATGCGATTTAGTGCAATCAGATTCAGTTCTGAAATCACATCAGTGTGAACCAGGGCTAAATGATGAGGGAAGAACAGGTGGAGTTCCAAATTATTGTGTGGTACAGTAAAGCCCCATATACACCGTCCAGATGTCGGGCGGCATCAGCTGGTTTAATAGAAACCAGCCAACATCTATGCACGTCTCATTCCCTCACATATCCCAAAAATAAGGAGATTATTCCTTATTTCAGGACAGTGGGCGGAGCCATTCAAATGATGCTTTATGCCCCACTGGCCAGGTGCACATCCAGAACTGCAGATAATGCCCAATATCATACCTCCCAACTTTCTTAAATGGGAATGAGGGACTTCTATTAGCAAACATATGTAGGCATAGGACACACCCCCATTTAGGGAGAATTGTGCAAAGAGATTATATATAGAGAGCTAGAGATATATAGAGAGCTAGAGATATATAGAGAGATGGGGGGGAGATGGGGGGGGGAGAGAGAGAGAGAGAGAGAGAGAGAGAGAGAGAGAGAGAGAGAGAGAGAGAGAGAGAGAGAGAGAGAGAGAGAGAGAGAGAGAGAGAGAGAGAGAGAGAGAGAGAGAGAGAGAGAGAGAGAGAGAGAGAGAGAGAGAGAGCCCACAAGTGCATTTGTTACCACTGCTGCTGCTTTATATTGGAATTTACAGATTGGATGAAAGATTTAGCACTGGGAAACGCTTTCTGATAGAGAAGTATAGTTGTATATAAAATGCACTATAGATCAGACCAAAAATTAGGAGGAAAAGAGGGACAGAGTGTTCCAAATCAGGGACAGTCCCTCAAAATCAGGGGCAGTTGGGAAAAGAAGCCTGAAACGACAGGCAGTTTGGAATAAATTGCTCTATAATGTATTATATTTGCACTATACACCAGCGGCTTTGGGTGTGCATCTGGCTGTTTGGAGCATAAAGACATAATCTCAACGGTTCGGCCCACTGTCTGGAAACTAAGAATAATCCTCATATTTTTGGAATATGTGATGAAACGATTCATGTGAACATCTCCGTTTTTTTAGAACGTTCTACTCCTTAAAAAAAAAAGGTTATTCTTCCCAAAACGTCGATTTCAGTTTTTAGTCATATCTGAAATGCAATTTGGGATGATGAAAGGAAGAATCTAATTGGCTGCAAAGGAGAATAGTTGTCTCAACAGATACTTTAACCCCACAGTTTCCATAATTAATGCCATGTCTGAGTAAACATAAAAGTTAACTGTATATACATATCAAAAGAGATAAATGTTCCTCCATCTGATCAGGCAGAAAATGGCTTACCGCGTTCTACGACGTGTAATAGAAAAGAGCGGTCATAGCAGACCCGCTGAAAATAAAAAAATAAATGCTAATTGTCTGCCAACCTGGTCCAATAACTACAATGCTTTCCTTGAATCTCCGACATGAACCAATCATGCAGCCAGGGAAGACGACACAAATCTGCATACCGTATATACTCGAGTATAAGTCGTTCCGAGTATAAGTCGAGGCCCTAATTTACTACAAAAAAAAAAATGGGAAAAACTTATTGACCCGAGTATAAGACGAGGGTGAGAAATGCACAGCTACTGTATGTGGAAAAGAGGGTCAACAATGCCCATTTGCAGCATTACTGTGCCCATTTGCATGCCTCCCTGTGCCCATTTGCAGCCATAGGTCCCCCGAACTTCAAACTCGGTAGTTAAGGGTTCCTAGATGCCCCCAAGCTGCAGCCAAAATTTGGGGTCTCTGAACCCAAAGGGTCCCGAAATGACATTGCTGCAGATGGACACAGTTGACCGAATTTGGGGCCCCGTATCTCGGGGCCACTTAGTGCTAGGAACCCCAAATTTAGTGTGCAAACCCAGTGGAATTAGCACCATAAAATTTCCAAAGCTGGGGTTTCTAGCACCAAGTGGCCCCGAGATACAGGGCCCCAAAAATCAGTTCAGAAAATGTCAAGCACTTTTCTGCAGCAGAGAATGACATTTTCCAAACCGATTTTGGGGCCCCGTATCTCGGGGCCCTTTAGTGCTAGGAACTTCATCTTTGGATATGTTGTGGTACAAGTTCCACTGGATTTGCACACCAAATTTGGGGTTCCTAGCACCAAGTGGTCCTGAGATACGGGGCCCCAAAATCGGTTCGGAAAATGAAATTTTTTGCTGCAGAAAAGTGCTTGACTCGAGTATAAGTCGAGGGGGGCACTTTCAGCACAAAAAAAAATGTGCTGAAAAATTCGACTTATACTCGAGTATATACGGTACTTGTTCTAGTCAATGACTGACAACAAACTGAAGCCACAGGCTCAGCATGCCAGCCAGGTAATGGCCTATTTCAGAGGAAGATCTCAGCAGTGGCAGCTCATGTCCCTCAGGACAAAAGGTTCAAGAGCTTTCATCATCAGCTAACAATGGAAATTCCATGACACCTGCCTATATCCCAGAGATACCTAGACTTCACAACCACATCATTTATATTTCTTTTTTTTTCGTTTTCCAACATAAAAAAATATCAGCGTCACAGAACCATAATATAAAATGGAAGACTAATACGGAAGAATGGAGAAAGAACCTCAACCTACAGTTTATATAGAAATTAAGAGCTCTATACACACAGAGAACCATACACCGCTAAAAATGAGCCGCTCTACTTGTGCTTTATTCTTACATTTTATTATAGGGTCCTGTGAGATCAATGTCTTTTTTCATCTTATTGTTGAAAAACAACAAAAAACAAAAACAAAAACAAAAAAAACAAAAAAAAAAAAAAAAGAAAAAACACATGAATGTGCTCATTAAAGTGACATTTAAACATATGAAACTTACATGCTCTGTGCAGTGGTTTTGCAGTCCCCGATCCTCCTCTTTTCGGGTCCCCTGTCAGCACCCCTGGATCCTCCCTCTTCAGCCAGTGTAAGGAAAGGGATGGTTGGCACTCAGGATGACATCCAAAAAAAAAAAACAGTATTTCCTTATTCAGTAAACATGCACAATGCTCAATCATGAGCCATGACTAAGGACTAACGTCCGAAAAACGTAGGCTGTTTTACAGCATTGTACATGTTTACTGAATAAAGAAATACATTTCTTTTGGATGTCAAATAGTTCCGACCATCCCTTTTCCTCTGGTACGCTGGAGGTGTCAGCAGTCTCAAGGTCTGAGCACCGGATGGAGATTTTATGTGGGAAGGTTGTAGCGCCCATACACCTATTTCCCTCTTCAGCCAGTGCCCCAATAGCAAGTTATTTGCTCTGGTGGCACTGGTGCATACTTGCTCCCAAGCCCTGCTCTATGCATCCATACAACACAGAACTGTGGCTCCGTTCCACCCCGCTCTCTCCTCATTGGCTGTGATTTGACAGCAGCCAATGGCTCCCGCTGCTGTCTCAGCCAATGCAGAATTATAGACCCAGGAGAAGCTCAGCTTTTGTGCACATTGCTGGATCAAGAGGGAGCTCAGGTTAGTATTGGGGGGGGCTGCTGCACACAAAAGTTATTTTACATTCATGCATAGAATGCATAAAAGGGGAAAAAAAAAAACTTAAGCCTTCAAAACCACTTTAACTAGTAGTCCATCATTGACAAAATAGATATAATCCAAATAGGGCTGAAACAATTAATTGACAACTAATCGATTATGAAATTAATCGATTACTATTTTCATAATCGAATAATCGGTCAGTAACATAATGGGGTTAAAAAAACTAAAACGAGTCCTTTATAGTACAAAAAGAGCAAAGTTCTACAGCAAAAAAAAAAGGAGAACCCCTTACATTAGTGATTATCTTTTTTTTTTTTTTTTTTTTTTTATACAATAAAAAGGGCTAATTTTAGTTTTTTTAACCCCATTATATTACTAAACTTCTTAGACCTGGTTCACATCTATGCGTTTTTTGGTGCTTTTTGCAGAAATGCACTACAGTTCATTTACATGGTTTCCTATGGGACACGTTCACATCCATGCTTTTTTCAGCCGCTGTGTATTTGGAAAGGTCCAAGGACTTTAACGCAAAACGGTGCTTTTTTGGTTTAATATACTTCAATTTAGAAGCTGCAGAAGAGCATGTAATGTGTTTTTGCAGCAATATTCTTTAATCGGCTCAATTACAAATTGTCCAAAAAAAAAAATAGCAAAAATGCAAAAATCGCAGCAAAATCACTTTTACCAAAATCACTGCAGAAACAGATCAAAAGCAAGCCCCCTAGGTGTGTACCGAGCCCAATGCTGGCCACACGGATCAATTTTCAGACGAGAATATTCAGACAAAAAATCTTTGTACATTCGCTGAATGAAAGAATGTTGTTTGACATTTTCACTTGTTTTTAACATTCTGTTTTTAAAACGAATGTAAATTTCTGAACGAAAACCACATACACTGTCTGAAAATTCCTATGACCAAGAAGTTCTCTATTATTTCCAAATTTTCCTGTCACTGTGGTTGAAAATGAACGTCGATTTTACCCCACTAACGATTAGAAAATCGAACGAACGTTCTTAAAATTACATTTTTTTTTTTAAGGAAGACATTTGTTTTTTTAATTTAAAAAAATGTCATCTCTGAGTCTGATGATATTTACCAGATTCACCCTTTAATAGTACATACAGTATATCTCCTCTAATGGTATATACAGTATATCTCTTCTAATAGTATATACAGTATCTCTTCTAATAGTATATACAGTATATCTCTTCTAATAGTATATACAGTATATCTCTTCTAATAGTATATACAGTATATCTCTTCTAATAGTATATACAGTATATCTCCTCTGTTATTCCCAGAGTGGATTAGAGATTTTGCTCCCTAACCATATAGTTGGTTATTTATATTTACCACTGCATAGAAATATTTAAGAATAAATTACCTTTTTCTTAAAACTTTACATATTAACTAAATTATACACCACACTTTTTGTTTTAAGGTTATCAACCGATTAATCGAAACAACAATCGGCCAACTAATCGATTATGAAAATATTCGTTAGTTGCAGCCCTAAATCCACATAAGTTACCATAATTGAGATATGAACCTTCATACAGGTTTGATTTCTAGAGAATGTCTCTCCCACGTACAGACGCACACACTCTGAGAACCATTGGTCAGTAGGTATAGTATTGTGTGTACCCAGCCAGGGGTGTCAGACCCTCTCCAACTTGTCCAGCAACCACATGCCTTGTGCATGAATTTATAAAGTGGAAGTTTTCAGTTAATAAGTCCATTCCAACCATTAAGTATGGGAGGTTCAGAGGATTACCTGGTAATATCCGTAATTTTCTTCACATAAAAGGCAAAGAAATAGTTTAGTGCAGTTAGTCATATTGGAGGCCTCAAAATGCCCCAAGAAACGCCAAATCAGGATGTAAAGATTGATAACAAACATCATTGCTAATCTCCGAGCTGTACCCAGAGAGGTGTCAAGTACAATGACATACTAATTCAGCATAAAGCACAATACATACCAACCTGCAGCAAGTCTGAGGACAAAATACAGAGCAGTGACAATCTCAGGACTGGATGAAATACAAATCGTTTCTGATATATATTTTATGCGGGTAGAAGACCCAATCACAGCAGTGGGTGTGTGTTCTGCTCTGTATAAGTGTCACACATTGCATTCTATTGAATTGTCACAAAACAAGGTTTAATCCATCCTTATACACTGCAATGTATTGTGATACGACATGTGCATTCAACCCGAACTTCTATTATTAGTACACACCACACTGGTGTGAACTACAACAATACAGGGCATACAGGAAATGGCTTTATGTGTTGGGTATAGCCGCCCGACAACACGGTGCAAATGGCTCATAGGGTTCATTTAGATGACTACACGCCATAACAGTGCCATCACACGGGTGATCAGCAGAAAGTGAGGGACTGATGATGGGCCCAGAATGTAAACTGTGTACAGGAACCATTCCTAGCTGCAGTCAGCCTGTCATTGCTTTGTACAGGCTTCCTGGCCACAGCTGTTCACATGCATACAACGTTCCAGGACACTATTTGTATGGAGTTCACATATTCTGCTTGTGTGGGTTTCCTCCTACACGCCAAAGACATGTTTGTAATTGGCTCCGGTCTGAATTAACGCCAATAGGTATACAGATGTGAGATTTGGGCCTTAGATTGTAAGCTCCTTTAAGGCAGGGACTAATGTGAATGTAGAATATGCAAAGCTCTGCACTATTGAAAAACCTGTAATAAATCAGAAAATAAATCCAGCATTAAAAATCTGATCCTTGCCATAAAAATCTGTTGGGGGCTCCAATCACCTGTGTGAATGCACCCCAAATAACGGCCATAGTTCTTCATCCAGGAGTCACAAGTGTTTAGCACAGCGGCCTGTACAAAGCAATGACAGGCTGTGTCTGTAAGCTAGTAAATGTAGACAGTCTGCATCCAGGGTATATGTACATCTGTACCTGTGCACACTTGGATGATGGTGAAGCTGAATGCCAGGCACTTGGCCTAAGGGCTCAATAATACACAGGCACAGTGTGAAGTATATTGATAAAAAAATAAAAACAAGCATACTTCTGTGTCCAGGAATGACAGGAGCGGCCTGTACAAAGCAATGACAGGCTGTGTCTGTACACTGGTAGACACAAATCTCAGTGTATACATGTGTACAGGGAGGGACAGTCTACATCCAGAGGTATACACAAGATTCGTGTTTACCAGTGTATGGATACAGCCTGTCATTGCTTTGCACAAATCGCTGTACCCAACACCTGTCATTCCTGGACACTGAAATATGCTTGTGATTTTTTACAATGCACTTCCGGCTGTGCCTGTGTAGTAATGAGCTCTTAAACAGATATTAAAGCAAGTTAAAAAAAAAAAAAAAAAAAACACATTTTATACTAGAGAAGAAGAAAAGGCTGCACACCACCAGAAACGAGCCAACGTAGTTTATAGTTTTGAAGAAGCACTATTGACTGTGTGAAATGCGTCACCTCTCCTGGGTCCTGTGTCTTAGTGGTTGTCATTGAGTTTTTGTTGGAACAATAAACTACGTTGGATCGTTTCTGGTGGTGTGCAGCCTTTTCTTCTTTTCCTATTGACATCGGTTAGCGAGCTGTGGCTCGCACCCAGCATATTCGGATCGCACTGATTCACTCACCTGGAGCGGCGGTTTCTCCTTCTGGATTTCTACACATTTTATACTAAAGCTGGCCATACACCTATAGATTATCTGCAGATTTTCTATGGTTAGATGGAAAAAGTGCAACAGATTTCTCCACGTTCGCTAAACTGTGTGGATGGAGGAATCTCCCACTTTTTCCATCTAACCATAGAAAATCTGCAGATAATCTATAGGTGTATGGCCAGCTTTACCTGCAATGTGCAATTGATTGTGCACAGAGCAGCTCCTATTCTCCTTTTCTCAGGTGTTCCCGCCGGCGCTTCTGGCCCCTCCCTCCTGTTGAGTGCCCCCAGAGCAAACAGCTTGCTAAGGGGGCAGCCGAGCCACTGCTCTGAGTGTCCATTCAGTGTCCCGCCCCATCTCTCTTCTAATTGGCTGTGATTGACAGCAGTGGGAGCCAATGGCTCCGGCTGCTGCCTCAGCCAATGAGGAGGGAGAATCCCCAGAGAACTGAGGCCGTCATGTACATCGCTTCATCGTGATGGGGCTCAGGGAAGGATTGAGGGGGCTGCTGCACACAGGTTATGTTTACCTTCATGCATGAAGGAAGAAAACCTTAAACCTTTACAATCACTTAAAGAAAGCCATTGATTATGCTTTTCCTTCAACCATGGGTTCAACCCGATTCCCCCATTGACACAGTCAGTGTTGATAGGGGAATCCCTCCCGCTGAGCTATTGGATTATGAAAGCATGTCAGAATACAATGGTCAATGCTGTTGGCTATAGCCGGAGGCAGTGATTGTACAAAAAGGACCTGACAGGTTGGTTGTACTTTAAATCCTTTGATAGTACAACCAGCCTGCCCATAGATGGATTGATATTCGTCCGGATCCTAACAAATCAGTCTATGGCCAGGCTTAGGCTGTGCGCCTGATGTTCAGCTTTCCCATCATCCACCAGGATGGATGGACACCTCCAGACACAGATCCCATCCATCCATCCATCCATCCCTGGACACATGTGTACACCCAGATCTAAGAATACCACAAACCTCCCGTCATTGATATGTAAAGGCCGCTGTACACAACACCCGTCTACCCCGGGAGCACACTCATTTCTTCTACTCAGTGATTGAACCCCAAGGCCCTATTCACACCTGTGTGCTCCCAGAAAGTGCATCACACTTTTGGTTCCCTTAAAATCTTAACAGCATCCCAAATGTGGCTAGCAGACACGCATTTTGTCAGGTGGTAAAAAATAAATAAATAAAAACACCACACACGAAGCTCACCGCCTGAAACAACGCAGGACCTTTGGCGCATGTGTTGCGCATAGGGCATCGTGTTCACGTGAATAGGCTGCGCATTGCGTGAGAATGTGCAAAAACAAGTGGGAGAAAAAACACATTCCCGGCACGCCTGGTGTGATCGGGACCTTCCTGATTGGATGAAATTCAGATTTTATATCATCCCTGCAGCCTCCTGTCATCACACTTCTATAGGAGTCCTAGCACTATATCACTACAGGGAGGTGACAAGTACACCAGGCAGGAGGATGGACACATCCCCGGAGCCCGCATCTCTGTGTACTCCACATCTGATCGGGGGTGCACTGATCAGTGATCCGGTGACAGGGGTGCACTGATCAGTGATCCGGTGTGCAGTGATCAGGGATCCGGTGACCGGTGTGCAGAGATCCGGTGACCGGTGTGCAGTGATCCGGTGCAGAGATCCGGTGACCGGTGTGCAGAGATCCGGTGACCGGTGTGCAGAGATCCGGTGACCGGTGTGCAGAGATCCGGTGACCGGTGTGCAGAGATCCGGTGACCGGTGTGCACTGATCCGGTGACCGGTGTGCACTGATCCGGTGACCGGTGTGCACTGATCCGGTGACCGGTGTGCACTGATCCGAGATCCGGTGACCGGTGTGCACTGATCAGAGATCCGGTGACCGGTGTGCACTGATCAGAGATCCGGTGACCGGTGTGCACTGATCAGAGATCCGGTGACCGGTGTGCACTGATCAGAGATCCGGTGACCGGTGTGCACTGATCAGAGATCCGGTGACCAGTGATCAAGGACCCGGTGTGCAGTAATCAGTGATCCGGTGACAGGGGTGCAGTGATCAGGGACCCGGTGTGCAGTAATCAGTGATCCGGTGACAGGGGTGCAGTGATCAGGGACCCGGTGTCCAGTGATCAGAGATCCGGTGTCCAGTGATCAGAGATCCGGTGACCGGTGTGCAGTGATCAGAGATCCGGTGACCGGTGTGCAGTGATCAGAGATCCGGTGACCGGTGTGCAGTGATCAGAGATCCGGTGACCAGTGATCCGGTGACAGGGGTGCAGTGATCAGAGATCCGGTGACCGGGGTGCAGTGATCAGGGACCCGGTGTGCAGTAATCAGTGATCCGGTGACAGGGGTGCAGTAATGAGGGTCCCGGTGATCAGAGATCAGGTGACAGGGGTGCAGTGATCAGGGATCCGGTGTCCAGTGATCAGAGATCCGGTGTGCAGTGATTTATACAATCATGGAGGATTTCCTCCTCCCTTCTCTTCCCTGCAGCTGGTCTCCTCATCCTGCACCGCCCTGTGTGTCCCCTCCACCACCCCGGGATGTCCGGGCTCCTCTCCCCGGGAGTCCCCTCCCCTCTCCTCCCCCGGTGTCATGATTCCCGGTATAGGCCCCGCACCCCCCCGGCTCCCCGGTTTTACCTTCTTGATGTTGTAGAGTCGGGTGAGCATGCCGACCCCCCGGTCATTGAGGATGGTGAGTTTCTCGGCCAGCTTCTGCTGACTGGGCTGCAGCACGGAGCGCGACATGCTGCCCGTCCTCCACTACAGGAGCCGGCGGCGGCCTCACCGGGAGGAGAACAGCGCTGAGGCGATAGGGCGGAGATCCCGGGCGTCCCGGGAGAAGAAGGGAAGGGGGTTTGTTGTTGTAGGGAAGGGGGGGGGGGGGGAACCTCTCATACAGATCCCATGCTCCGCAGTTTAACGCGATGACACGCCTGCCTAGAACCGCCGACAGCCCCTCCCTTCCTGTCGAGATGTGGGATCGTCCACCGCCGGCACCGCCCCTCTCCCTTTCCCGAGGGATCCGGGAGATGCGCGTCCTCGTCCGTGCTCCGTGCCGTGAACGCGGAATGCCGTGGTGACATCACCGGTTCGCTGCGTCGTCTTGATTGGCTGCATAGAAGCTGCGGGCAGAGCTAGGTGAGGGTAGGACAGGTGTGGGCGGAGCTTGGTGTACAGTGCCTGCTACGTCCACCGCGCAACATTCCACAAATCTCAGTGTGAGTCTTCCAGAGATCCGTCCGTGTATGAGATCAGTGCAAGGGATAGTCCGTGTGTGAGATCAGTACAAGGGATAGTCCGTGTATGAGATCAGTGCAAGGGATAGTCCGTGTATGTGATCAGTACAAGGGATAGTCCGTGTGTGAGATCAGTACAAGGGATAGTCCGTGTATGTGATCAGTGCAAGGGATAGTCCGTGTGTGAGATCAGTACAAGGGATAGTCCGTGTGTGAGATCAGTGCAAGGGATAGTCCGTGTATGTGATCAGTACAAGGGATAGTCCGTGTGTGAGATCAGTACAAGGGATAGTCCGTGTATGAGATCAGTACAAGGGATAGTCCGTGTATGTGATCAGTACAAGGGATAGTCCGTATATGTGATCAGTACAAGGGATAGTCCGTGTATGAGATCAGTACAAGGGATAGTCCGTGTATGTGATCAGTGCAAGGGATAGTCCGTGTGTGAGATCAGTACAAGGGATAGTCCGTGTGTGAGATCAGTGCAAGGGATAGTCCGTGTATGTGATCAGTACAAGGGATAGTCCGTGTGTGAGATCAGTACAAGGGATAGTCCGTGTGTGAGATCAGTACAAGGGATAGTCCGTGTATGAGATCAGTACAAGGGATAGTCCGTGTATGAGATCAGTGCAAGGGATAGTCCGTGTATGTGATCAGTACAAGGGATAGTCCGTGTGTGAGATCAGTACAAGGGATAGTCCGTGTATGTGATCAGTACAAGGGCTAGTCCGTGTATGAGATCAGTACAAGCGATAGTCCGTGTATGAGATCAGTACAAGGGATAGTCCGTGTATGAGATCAGTACAAGGGATAGTCCGTGTATGTGATCAGTGCAAGGGATAGTCCGTGTAGGAGATCAGTGCAAGGGATAGTCCGTGTATGAGATCAGTGCAAGGGATAGTCCGTGTATGTGATCAGTACAAGGGTTAGTCCGTGTATGAGATCAGTGCAAGGGATAGTCCGTGTATGAGATCAGTACAAAGGATAGTCCGTGTGTGAGATCAGTGCAAGGGATAGTCCGTGTATGAGATCAGTGCAAGGGATAGTCCGTGTATGAGATCAGTGCAAGGGATAGTCCGTGTATGTGATCAGTGCAAGGGATAGTCCGTGTATGAGATCAGTACAAGGGATAGTCCGTGTATGAAATCAGTACAAGGGATAGTCCGTGTATGAGATCAGTGCAAGGGATAGTCCGTGTATGAGATCAGTGCAAGGGATAGTCCGTGTATGAGATCAGTGCAAGGGATAGTCCGTGTATGAGATCAGTGCAAGGGATAGTCCGTGTATGAGATCAGTGAAAGGGATAGTCCGTGTATGTGATCAGTGCAAGGGATAGTCCGTGTATGAGATCAGTACAAGGGATAGTCCGTGTATGAAATCAGTACAAGGGATAGTCCGTGTGTGAGATCAGTACAAGGGATAGTCCGTGTATGAGATCAGTGCAAGGGATAGTCTGTGTATGAGATCAGTGCAAGGGATAGTCCGTGTATGAGATCAGTGCAAGGGATAGTCTGTGTATGAGATCAGTACAAGGGATAGTCCGTGTATGTGATTAGTGCAAGGGATAGTCCGTGTATGAGATCAGTGCAAGGGATAGTCCGTGTAAGTGATCAGTACAAGGGTTAGTCCCTGTATGAGATCAATGCAAGGGATAGTCCGTGTATGAAATCAGTACAAGGGTTAGTCCGTGTATGAGATCAGTGCAAGGGATAGTCCGTATATGAGATCAGTGCAAGGGGTAGTCCGTGTATGTGATCAGTGCAAGTGATAGTCCGTGTATGAGATCAATGCAAGGGATAGTCTGTGTATGAGATCAGTGCAGACGGCGAGGAAGAAGAAGAAGACAGCAACAACGACGTGAGGAGGAAGATGACGACACCGGGAGATGACAGCTTGGAGAGAAAACAGCAGCGGAAGAAGGCACCAGGAGAGACGATGGCGGCGGCTCAGAGCTATTTTACTAATAAAGGAATTTTTAAAAATTGGCTCTTTTTTTTTTACCTTTCACTGCTTTTGTGGTGAATGTGTAGGGGTACAATGTACCCGATACCCATTCACATAGGGTGTGGGGCCAGGATCTGGGGGTCCCCTTGTTAAAGGGAGCTTCCAGATTCCGATAAGCCACCCCGCCCACAGACCCTGACAACCACCGGACAAGGGTTGTCAGGAAGAGGCCCTTGTCCTTATCAACATGGGGGCAAGGTGCTTTGGGGTGGGGGGCAGAGCACCCGTACCCCCATGTTGAGGGCATGTGGCCTGGTATGGTTGAGGGGGGGGGGCGCTTGCTTGTCCCCTTCCTTTCCTGACCTGCCAGGCGGCATGCTCAGATAAGGGTCTGGTATGGATATTGGCACTTTTTTTTTTAATAATAGCGTGGGGGGGTCGCCTCCCAATCCATACTAGATCCGACAGCTGATGACTCATTGGTTGCCAAGGACGCGGCCAGCTTCCCAGCTCCCTGCTTAGCAACCAGCTATATACAGTGGTGAAATAAGAACCGCAAAACATATCAAAAATCGCATCACAAAGCACCACTTGCGTTTCTGGTGCAGCTCCATTGAAATCTATTAACTGCAAATCGTGGGAAAAAAGTCCCCGACCCTTTCCAAAAACGCATGGACACAAAACACATAGTTGTGAACTAGTACCATAGGAAACCATGTTAAATGGACTGTAGTGCGTTTCTGAAAACTGCAAAACGCACTAAAATACGCATAGGTGTGAACGTAGGGTAAGTGTTGTCCGGAGGACACAACAGCCTGAGCACCCTATTGTGGACTCTACTTCTATACTCAGGAGACTCCCTTGGTTAGAGCGCTGCATTCCTTTTAATTTATCAAATAAAATTGAAGTCTTTTTTTCCCCACAAATAGAGCTTCCTTTTGGTGGTATTTGATCACCTCTGCAGTTTTTATTTTTTGTGCTATAAACGAAAAAAGACCGACAATTTTGAAAAATTTGAAATAAAATGCGCTCTCTTGCCACTGACTAAAGCTGGCTACACATTATACAATTTTCCTTTATATTTTCCAACCGGAATTTGAGGTCAAACCTGAACACTTTCAAATTGTATGCAGTCAGGCCCTTTCACTATATACCGGTAGTTGAAGGTAAATCTAAAGGAAATTGAACAAGAAAATTATATAACGTGTAGCCAGCTTTAGGCAGCCGATAGATGATTCTATTTTCTTGTTTGTTTGTTTTTTTTATGTTTGTTATTTAAAAAAAATGATGGGTTTACAATCACTTTAGGTATTACAAATGATTATTGGAAATCTCAAGCTGGACACAGCAATAAAGACCTCACAAAACTTCTAATTCTTCACCACTGTGTCCAAAACTAAAATAAAAGAGTTACAAGTTGATTCATTTACTTGGAGGGTTAACCAACACATCGCTTCTTATAAAAACTGTAGGTGAACGCCTAAACAGTATACAAATTTGAAATACCTCTATGTTAAAATTGCTTTTCTACCAACATATTTGTAGATCTGTTTATTTGATAAATACGCCTCTGCTTTACATTATAATAGAAAGACAACATATGTTTTTCGGGGGCTCTAAGATTTTGAAGCCCTCTTCAGGGCTACAAAACAAATACAAGGGTAGTTGTAACAACATTGGTGAAATGTTGTTTTGTAAGTGTACTAATGAATTTTATTGTGAAATGATTGGCACACTTACAAAACAACATTTCACCAAAATCATGATAATCAGAACAACTTATAAAGACCACTATATTATAACAGATGTATGGATGATTCCAAGTTTAGAAAATCTATCATATTGTGACTGTTTCAAGTGTTTATAAAACTTGAAAGAAATAGATTGCATTAGTAATGACCAACCAATTTAGAATAACAGATGCAATCTGTCATGAAGATCCTGCCAATAATCAGCGATCCAGACGCAGGGGGACACGGCCGCGGGTTCCACTGCGCATGCGCACGCGTTCACGGGTGCTGTCACGCACGGGCACGCGCGCGCGCACTCCCGCTAGTGCCAGGCGGGCTATTTAAACCGGCCCGTCACACTCCATCCCCGCTGTCTGCTCTACAGCGTTCCGTGTGCCTTAACCTGATCTGACCTGTGTACTCTGCTATCTGACCCGGCTTCCTGTTAGACCATCCTGCTATCCGCCTGCACCAGACCCTCTTGGCTTGCCTGACCATCCCTCTGTGTTGTCCCTGGTACCTCTGCTGATCGACCGATACCGACCTCTGGCTTGTTTGACCACCCTTCAGTCTGACACCTGTATCCAGCGTTCCAGTCTACTACCTGCTGCCTTGTTCCTGGTTCCAGTCCAGCGTTCCAGTCTACTACCTGCTGCCTTGTTCCTGGTTCCAGTCCAGCGTTCCAGTCTACTACCTGCTGCCTTGTTCCTGGTTCCAGTCCGGCATTCCAGTCTACTACCTGCTGCCTTGTTCCTGGTTCCAGTCCAGCATTCCAGTCTACCACCTGCTGCTTGTTCCTGGTTCCAGTCCAGCGTTCCAGGCTACTACCTGCTGCCTTGTTCCAGGTTCCAGTCCAGTGTTCCAGGCTACTACCTGCTGCCTTGTTCCAGGTTCCAGTCCAGTGTTCCAGGCTACTACCTGCTGCTTGTTCCAGGTTCCAGTCCAGCGTTCCAGGCTACTACCTGCTGCTTTGTTCCTGCTTACTTACCTGCTTACTTACCTGCTTCCTTATCTGCTGTGACTCCGGGACCTCTCTGCGATTCAGCGTCCTCTTCAGCTTCTGGACCCAGAGGGTGTCACCACTCCTGAACTTCCGGTGACTGTCGATCCTGCCAGGCACCCATACCACTCCTCACTCCTGGCCTTCTGTCTCCATTCCAGAGGAACAGGAGTGGGAGCTGTAAGGGAGGTCCTTCTCTGCACTTCAGGCTCACAACCCACCAGGTACGTGACAGTAGCAGACAGCCATGTCTGAGCCTGAGCAGGGAACGTCTCCCATGGAGGAACTCTGTGCACACCTGGCAGGATTGACTGAAGCAGTCAAGAATCTGCAGCAAGGATACACCAGGCTGGAGGAACGAGTGTTAACCTTGTCTAATCCCATTGGGGCTCAGGGAGTCCCTTCCGCTTCTGCTCCTTCAGTCGGGCCTTCCTCAACAGTGGTGATGCTCCCTCCAGAACCCAAGGTCCCGACGCCTGAACGTTTTTCCGGAAATCGCCTCAAATTCAGAGCTTTCCGCAACTCCTGTGAACTGTTCTTCGCTCTTCAGCCACGTACCTTTTCCCTTGAGGCTACTAAGGTGGGCTACGTAATCTCTCTGCTTTCTGGTGACCCCCAAACTTGGGCCCACCGCCTCTTGGAGCAAAAGGACGTATCCTTGACTAATCTGTCTGCCTTCTTTGACGCACTAGGTCAGCTGTATGATGACCCCCAGCTGTCCGTGACTGCAGAAGCGGCTTTGCACACCCTTCAGCAGGGTCGCAGGGCTGCAGAAGACTATGTGGTGGAATTCAGAAAGTGGAGTGTAGACACGAATTGGAATGATGCGGCTCTCCGCTATCAGTTTCGAATGGGACTTTCTGACTCTCTGAAAGATGAATTGGCCAGGGTGGGTACCCCACAGACTTTGAACGCATTGATCGATCTAACCATCCAGATCGATCGACGTCTAAGAGAACGAAGGACTGAGAGAGCGATGGGAACCTCTCGCCCAACTTGGGTTACCCCTAAAGTTCCCCATCATACATCACCAGCACCACCAATGTCTACTTTTAACCCACCTGAGCCAATGCAATTAGGGGTTCTGCGGCCTTCTCTTACTCAGGAAGAACGACAACGTCGTCGAGTGAAAAATCTGTGCCTGTATTGTGGGGAACCTGGGCACTATGTCAGGAACTGTCCCCTTAAACTCCGTAAGTGCCTATCTCTGTCCTCTGACTATGCTGTACCTCTGGTTAAGAACACTACTCACCTTACTCTCTCTCTCCTGTTACAGCTTCCAGGAGAGACCCTGCAAATAGCCGCCATTATTGACTCTGGAGCTTGCAGTTGTTTCATGGACTCTCTTTTTGCTACCCAACACCGGATACCTCTGTTGCCTAAAACCCATGGACTTTCCATTCATCTAGCTGATGGAACAGCCATTAAGTCCGGGCCTGTTACCCAAGAGACTGTTCCAATACCCGTTTCCATCTCCAATTCTCATCAAGAACTGTTACGCCTAGATATCATCGCTTCACCTATGTTCCCCATAATCCTTGGCATGCCATGGTTACAGGCCCACAATCCTGACATTAATTGGATCACAGGTGAGGTTACCTTTTCCTCCCCATATTGCCAACAGTCTTGTAGACTTCAGGACACTCAGAAGAATCCTACCTTGCTCTGTTTAAACACAGATCCTAGTCTGCACCTTTCCATCCCTTCTGCATATCATGATTTCTTAGATGTATTCAGCAAGCAGGGGGCAGAGGTCTTACCCCCTCACCGGGCCTATGACTGTCCTATCGAATTACTCCCCGGTGCCGAGATACCTTTTGGAAGAATATTTCCTTTAACGGAAGTGGAACAAGGGGCTTTAAAAGAATATATCGATGAGAATCTAAAGAAAGGCTTCATTCGTCCATCCACGTCTCCAGCAGGTGCAGGTATCTTCTTCGTACAAAAGAAAGACAAGACCCTCAGACCATGTGTAGATTACCGTGAGCTGAACAAAATCACTGTAAAGAACCGTTACCCTCTTCCTCTGGTACCAGAGCTGTTCCAAAGACTTGGGACAGCTACCATATTCACTAAGCTTGACCTCCGTGGAGCCTACAATTTGGTTCGTATTAGGGACGGAGACGAATGGAAGACCGCCTTTCGTACCCGTTATGGACATTTTGAATACCTTGTGATGCCGTTTGGGCTGTGCAATGCTCCTGCTACATTCCAGTACTTCATCAATGATGTTTTACGAGACTTTCTAGATCTGTTTGTTATCGTCTATTTAGACGACATACTAATTTTTTCTTGTTCCCTTGAATCCCATCGCAGGCACGTCAGAAGTGTATTGGCCCGGCTTCGACAACACGGTCTATATGCAAAAGCTGAGAAATGTGAATTTGAACAGGAAAGTATTCCATTTTTGGGGTTAATCATTTCCAGCAAGGGCATTAAGATGGACCCCCAAAAGGTCACTGCAGTACTAGACTGGCCAGTCCCAACAGATAAAAAGGGGATCCAGCGATTCGTTGGATTCGCTAATTTCTACCGCAAATTTATTAAGGGGTTTTCAGCCATCATCACACCCATCACACAGCTAACTAAAGAGGGTACTCGTTTCCACTGGTCTGCTGAGGCTCAAAAGGCTTTCGAGACTCTCAAGGGCCTTTTTACCTCTGCTTCCGTACTAAAACATCCAGATTCCTCTCTGCCATTTGTACTAGAGGTGGACGCATCCGAAATTGCGGTAGGGGCAGTGTTGTCCCAAAGACAGGGAACTAAGGCCCTGTTATATCCTGTGGCCTTCTTCTCTCGTAAATTGTCCACGGCAGAGAGAAATTATGATGTAGGTGACAGAGAATTATTGGCTATTAAATCCGCGTTGGAGGAGTGGCGCTATCTGCTAGAGGGTGCCGCTCATCCAGTCTTAATTTTTACAGATCATAAGAACCTGGAGTATTTGAGGTCTGCAAAAAGGTTGAAGCCACGCCAAGCCAGGTGGGCCCTCTTTTTCTCCAGGTTCTCTTTTCATGTCACTTATCGCCCTGGTTCCAAGAATACCAAGCCTGATGCCCTATCCAGGATGTTTCACAAGCCCCAAGAGGTTTCCCCTCCGGACACCATTCTGTCCCCGGGGAATTTTCTTTTGCTTCAGGGAGATTTGCTTTCCCGGATTAAGCAGGCTTCCGCAGAATTGGGGTCTTCCATTAGGCCAGAACTCCAAGTTAAGGATGGGTTATTATGGCACGAGAATAGGATTTTTATACCTGAAGAACTACGAGTTTCAGTACTAGAACTCTGTCATGATCATGCTTTTGCTGGGCATTTTGGAGTGGCTAAAACTACTGATCTGGTACAGCGTACCTTTTGGTGGCCTCAGTTACGTGATGATTGTAGGAGATTTGTTGAATCCTGTACCACCTGTATCAGAAACAAGGGGCACAGGACCAAGGCATGGGGTTTGCTAAAGCCATTACCTGTCCCAGATAGGCCTTGGAAGATGCTTTCTATAGATTTTATTGTGGAATTACCTCCGGCTGGGGGTTTCACCTCAATTTTTGTCATAGTAGACCGGTTGTCGAAGATGGCCCACTTTGTCCCAATGAAGGGCACTCCCTCAGCTACAGAAACGGCACAGGCATTCATTAGAGAAGTCATCAGGCTCCATGGGGTACCAGTTAATATCGTTTCAGATCGGGGGGTACAGTTTACCTCCCGATTCTGGAGGTCTCTATGCAAAACATTGAAGATTGAACTCTCATTTTCATCTGCTTACCACCCCCAGACTAATGGGCAAACAGAGAGAACAAACCAGACTCTTGAACAATATTTACGCTGTTTTTCTTCATTTGCCCAGGATGATTGGATTTCTGTTCTTCCATTGGCCGAGTTTGCCTACAACAACTCTATTCATTCCGCTATCAAACAAACCCCATTTTTTGCAAATTATGGTTACCACCCTTCTTTTCTGCCTAATTCTCTTCCAGAGTGCACAGTACCCGCAGTTCAGGAGAGGTTGGACTTCTTCACTTCCAACAATCAAGTTTTGCAGGAGACCATGACCAGGACCCAGGAGTATAATAAAGCAACTTTTGATAAGAAGAGACGAGGTGAGCTGTTACTTACACCCGGGGACCAGGTATGGTTATCTACAGTAAATCTCAGGATGGCCTGCCCATCAAAGAAATTGGGTCCCAGGTTCCTTGGCCCATTTCCTGTTAAGCGAAGGATTAATGAGGTGGCATACGAACTTGAACTTCCGGATTCATTAAAAGTGCATCCAGTATTTCATGTGTCTCTACTCAAACCCTCTGTTTCTAACCCATTTCCAGGCCGAAGTACGGATCCTCCTGATCCAATTTTGGTGGATGGGGAGGAAGAATTCGAGGTGGAGGCTATCATGGACCATAGGAGAAGAGGCAACCAAAATCAATTTTTGATAAAATGGAGGGGGTTCGGCCCAGAAGAAAATTCTTGGGAACCCGAGGATAATATTCATGCTGAAAATCTTTTACAATCTTTTAAAAGAGCCCATCCGGAGAAATTCCTTCAAAGGGGCATCCGGAGGCTGCCCCTTGGGGGGGGCAATGTCATGAAGATCCTGCCAATAATCAGCGATCCAGACGCAGGGGGACACGGCCGCGGGTTCCACTGCGCATGCGCACGCGTTCACGGGTGCTGTCACGCACGGGCACGCGCGCACTCCCGCTAGTGCCAGGCGGGCTATTTAAACCGGCCTGTCACACTCCATCCCCGCTGTCTGCTCTACAGCGTTCCGTGTGCCTTAACCTGATCTGACCTGTGTACTCTGCTATCTGACCCGGCTTCCTGTTAGACCATCCTGCTATCCGCCTGCACCAGACCCTCTTGGCTTGCCTGACCATCCCTCTGTGTTGTCCCTGGTACCTCTGCTGATCGACCGATACCGACCTCTGGCTTGTTTGACCACCCTTCAGTCTGACACCTGTATCCAGCGTTCCAGTCTACTACCTGCTGCCTTGTTCCTGGTTCCAGTCCAGCGTTCCAGTCTACTACCTGCTGCCTTGTTCCTGGTTCCAGTCCAGCGTTCCAGTCTACTACCTGCTGCCTTGTTCCTGGTTCCAGTCCAGTGTTCCAGGCTACTACCTGCTGCCTTGTTCCAGGTTCCAGTCCAGTGTTCCAGGCTACTACCTGCTGCTTGTTCCAGGTTCCAGTCCAGCGTTCCAGGCTACTACCTGCTGCTTTGTTCCTTCTTACTTACCTGCTTACTTACCTGCTTCCTTATCTGCTGTGACTCCGGGACCTCTCTGCGATTCAGCGTCCTCTTCAGCTTCTGGACCCAGAGGGTGTCACCACTCCTGAACTTCCGGTGAATGTCGATCCTGCCAGGCACCCATACCACTCCTCACTCCTGGCCTTCTGTCTCCATTCCAGAGGAACAGGAGTGGGAGCTGTAAGGGAGGTCCTTCTCTGCACTTCAGGCTCACAACCCACCAGGTACGTGACACAATCACTTTAAAAAAAAAAATTGAAAAAATAGAATTCTGACTTTGAAACGCAGAATTTTGATTAATACATTTTAGGATGGGAAAATATATAACTGCGCTAACCCAGTGATAGAAAGAACAAAGCTGCTACATAAAAATATGACAAATATTCAAAGGTAAAATGGTGTAAATATGTAGCGCTACAACGTGCCAAGAAAAAATATATGTGAAAATAAATATAATTCCAAAACTTATGAGTGACTCCCCACTGTGATGTGGGTATAAATAAAGTCAGTGATAAAGTCCCACAATATAGTAAAAAGTGAAATCCAATATGTGTGGAGAAATCTTCTGGTATGTGATTCATCTACATGGAAATCTTGAAGTGTAGAGAGATAAAATACTCTTACTGGAACTGGTGGATTCAGATGCAGGTGGCACAGAATCAAACGGGCTTAGAGATCCAGATGGATGGCTGTCCTGGAATGAAGTGGGGGTGGGGGATCTCAAACCACATCTCCCCTTATCTGGAACAGCTACAATGGTATCCACCACCCGAAGGGAGTCCCACATTCGGCAGGAGGGTCCAAATCTCACGTCACATAAAAATGTAGAAAGAAAACAATGGAGTGCTCCAATCGTGCAGATCAAAATGGTAGGTTTATTGGGACAAACCAATATACAGATATAAAACGGGATCATTAAAGATAAAAATGTAAAAACAAAGTGTGGGGAATGATAAGCTTGGTCCGATGCGTTTCGTCCGATTGGACTTCTACAGGGGCATTAAACCATTCTCCCACACCGCATATAAATATATAAACGTTACAATAATAATACAACCAATCAGGATCAATCATGTGATACCATGATATCACATGATCGGAGCCTGGAGGCGCGGTCATGTGCTTTTTGTTTATGTTGGGACGTGGCGCGCCATCACGTTAGTCACGTGCGGGACACAGAGATCCCTGATTTGCGAGAGCCACTAGCTACATCACCATGCCCGCCGCAAAAAATGGGATTCATTGTCACGTTTCCAATGAAAGAATAGGCTATTGGTAAAAACCCTTTATGCCCTTTCCTCATTGGTTATTTCAAATGCTGAAAATCAGCTGACCTTTTCTTGTCCTATCCACAGCCAGGTTATTTCTTGATTTCCTGATTGATCCTGATTGGTTGTGTTATAATTGTAAAGTTTTTATATTTATATGCAGTGTGGGAGAATGGTTTAATGCCTCTGTAGAAGTCCAATCGGACGAAACGCGTCGGACCAAGCTTATCATTCCACACACTTTGTTTTTACATTTTTATCTTTCGTGATCCCACATTTTTATGTGATGTGAGATTTGGACCCTCCTGCCGAACGTGGGACTCCCTTCAGGTGGTGGATACCGTTGTAGCTGTTCCAGATAAGGGGAGATGTGGTTTGAGATCCGGCACCCCCACTTCATTCCAGGACAGCCATCCATCTGGATCTCTAAGCCCGTTTGATTCTGTGCCACCGGCATCCGAATCCACCTGTTCCGGTAAGAGTATTTTATCTCTCTACACTTCAAGATTTCCATGTAGATGAATCACATACCAGAAGATTTCTTCACATATATTGGATTTCACTTTTTACTATATTGTGGGACTTTATCACTAACTTTATTTATACCCACATCACAGTGGGGAGTCACTCATAAGTTTCACATATGTTTGTTCTTGGCACATTGTAGCGCTACATATTTACACCATTTTACATTTTAGGATGGCCCCAAGCCTCTTCCGTAAAACTCTATCCTGTGGGATATTAATATTAAAGGGTAAGTTCACCAATCAGAATCCGCATAGCCCGTCCTGTCTGTAAGGTAAACCGGACCTCCACCACTAAAAGGCCAGTGTGGATACCTGTTCATGCTCGTACACATTGCACACGTGCTAATATTCATAAGCAAAGAACCAACATAATGCCCGTTCATCGCGCACATTGGTGCGCGAACGAGTGTGCATGTGCAAATGCATGCACGTGCACACACCAATTAGCCCTTGGCGCCCAGTTGCCTATTTAAACTACTCTGTCACTGCAAACAAGTCCTGGATGATCTTCAGCTTCCTCCTGACCACCAAGTCCTGATCCGTTGCTCCTGTTTGTTCGTGTATTACTCGGCTTGTCTTTGGACTCCCCCTCTGCTTGCTCCTTTACTCTGTTACCTGGTATCCTGACTTCGGGCTGTTTATTGGACTTGATCTGCCTGCTGACTTGGTACCACATTGCCCGGCTGTTACCCGACCTTGGCCTGCCCTCTGGACTTGCTTTTGCCTGCTGAATTCGGTACCCTGCTGCCCGGTTGTTGCTGAATACTGCTCTTCTCCTGGTTTTGCTCCTGTCCACACTCTGGTGCCCAGCTGCTTCTACTTCCTGCTCCAAGGACCATGACTGCCAGCTCTACCCACCTTCAGAGGGGACATAACCAGCCAGCTACCCGGCACTCGTGCCACTCCTTGCCTTTATACTTTCTGTTCCCACCTTCAGGAGTGTAGGCGGGAGGAGCAAGGGAGGCCTCCATCACATTCCAGACTCCACCAGGTATGTGATACTGACACTGTAGGTGAAGAGGAGTAATAGCCACAGGGATTTCAAACCCCCGGACCAGTACAGTGGTGATCTGTCAAAGCGGGGGATCACCGGACTCCAGGTTAGCGGGACCTGGTGCAAAGGGAAGGGGGTCCAGTGTAAGATCACCTTACAGATTTTCTGCAAAGGTGAACTTACACTTTATTAATAAATGATAAAATATATATTAATAGATTGTAAGCTTTGAGGAACAGGGCCCTGTTGTGTTGAAGTGTATTGTAACTGTACTGTCTCACTTTATTTTATATGCAAAAGGAGGGGTTTTGAAACTTTGAATGAGGTGGATGATTGTTGAAAAAAGTCATTTTATTGGTAAAACAGATGATAACCTGATAACAAGCCAAATATCGGGTAACAGTCACATGATGTATATACAAGGACAGATACATTGTGAACAAGATAACAACCCACATATGATGCAGGGCAATGGTCCTTATTGTATGATAAAAAACCATACTGAGATGCACATAATCACCAGACTACTGGATAAAACCATACTAATATAAAAGACCTTAATAAAAATTGATTGATTATCTTGGTGCCTGTCATGTGTCCGACGCGTTTCGTGTATCAAACACTCTTCAGGGGCAATTTGCACCAAAATCTAAAAAATAATATATATGAAGATCAATCAATAAAGTACAGTGTGCATTGTTAAAGGGGAGGGTATACATACAGGGAAGAGAAAGATTCACTCATCCCCAATAGATACTCACATGCCAATGGAGTTTGAACCACATGGGGACAGTAGCTGCAGGCTAATGGGTCAAGTCTGGGAATAGAGGGAAGAGCCTAAAGAGGGGAGGCCAGGCGCACAAGGAAAAGCCCATGGAGTGTGCTGGTGATAATCCACACTGGTGATGTGTAGTAATATAGGATTAAAAATTTGATATTAATCGTTCTATTGGCTTTGAAAAACTGAAAGTGAATATTTCCACTATGTACATGCTAAACAGATAGAAAACTAAACATTATTAAATAAAGTTTTTTTTTTGCTTTGACATATACTTTAACCATTTAAGGACAGTGAGATTTGCCCCTTAATGACCAGGCCATTTTTTGCGATACGGCACTGCGTCCCTTTAACTGTATTCTTCTACATATTTTTGGTTAAAAAAATCGCAATAAGCGTATATTGATTGGTTTGCGCAAAAGATACAGCGTCTACAAAATAGGGAATTGATTCGTTAGTTTTCATAGTTTACTAATTTAAGCACTTCAGCCTCGGAAGGATTTACCCCCTTCCTGACCAGGCCATTTTTTGCGATACGGCACTGCGTTACTTTAACTGACAATTGCACAGTTGTGCGATGCTGTACCCCCAAAAAATTTATGTCAGTTTAGGCCAATATGTATTCTTCTACATATTTTTGGTAAAAAAATCATAATAAGCGTATATTGATTAGGTTTGCGCAAAAGGTATAGCATTTACAAAACAGGGAATAGATTTTGTTTTTTAATAGTAATGGCAGTGATCAGCGGCGGACAGATCGGACACTTTTGACACTTTTTTGGGACCGGTGACATTTATACAGAGATCAGTGCTATAAAAATGCACTGATCACTGCATGAATGTCACTGGCAGGGAAGGGGGTTAACACTAGGGGGCAATCAAGGGGTTAAATGTGTTCCCTGGGAGGTGTTTCTAACTGTGGGGGGAGGGGACTGACTGAGAGTACAAAGAGATCGCTGTTGCTAATCCCTAGGAACAGACAATCACTCTGAACTCCCCTGTCAGAACAGAGATCTGTTTTTTACATTGACAGATCCCCATTCTGGCTATCTGTGGAGCAATCGTGGGTGGCATGCGGACATTGCGGCCGCCGGCCACGCGCATTGGCTCACCTGTGACGGGCGCGCGCTCGCTGTAGCTGTTAAACGAATCGCCATACAGTTACGGGGATTCGTGGGAACGAGTTGACCTGCCGTGGTATAATGACAGCGGCTGGTCGTGGGGTGTATTTATAAAAACAAAATAAAAATCACCCACTGAAAAAGCATGTATATTTGTTCTGTGGAATGGGGCAAAAAAGTTTATGTTATTAGGCTTATTTCCTGTGCTGGTCAATATTTTTCATTGATTCAAAACAGAAAACACTGCATTTGGCCACGAGATGGCACCAATTCCTATGATATTTGGCACCATCTAGTGGCCACATGTTTTTTGTTTATTTTTGTTAATTTTATATTCAATGAAAATCATTGACCAGCACAGGATGCCGAGGGACAGTTCACTGCTGGAGCATAGTAGCATCTACAGGGAAGCAGATCATTGGGTAAGTAAATGTGCTTTTACTCTCCTCTAGACATAAACAGTAGACATGTGCGATTCATTTCGTACGAATCGAAAATTCGTACAAATTTCCGAAAATTCGTACATTTGGAAGCATCCAAAATTTGAATTGCTATGCTTTCGAATTTTATACGAAATACGAAATATCCGTGACGAATTTCGGATCCAAAATGGAAACGTGATTAGTGGTTTGTTGACCAATCAGAGGTTTTCTTCTGCTGCTGAGTGAGGGTTGGGAAAATGACCTTTTTTAATATGGGAGTGGGAGACTGGTACTGGTAGTCGATGGGAGATTCAGAATCGGACAAAATAATGTTCGTTAATATTGTTTTATTATTTTCATAATAATTACGATCATTCATTATGATGACATTAAAAACCCAGGAAGTCAGCACAGGGATGGTGGGAGCCCCTCATAATGAGCACAGCAGGGGTACAAACCCAGGAAGTCATCACAGCACAGGGATGGTGGGAGCCCCTCATAATGAGCACAGCAGGGGTACAAACCCAGGAAGTCAGCACAGCACAGGGATGGTGGGAGCCCCCTCATGATGAGCACAGCAGGGGTACAAACCCAGGAAGTCAGCACAGCACAGGGATCGTGGGAGCCCCTCATAATGAGCACAGCAGGGGTACAAACCCAGGAAGTCATCACAGGGATGGTGGAAGCCCCCTCATAATGAGCACAGCAGGATTACAAACCCAGGAAGTCAGCACAGCACAGGAATGGTGGGAGCCCCTCATAATAAGCACAGCAGGGATTCAAACCCAGGAAGTCAGCACAGGGATGGTGGGAGCCCCTCATAATGAGCACAGCAGGGGTACAAACCCAGGAAGTCATCACAGGGATGGTGGGAGCCCCCTCATAATGAGCACAGCAGGATTACAAACCCAGGAAGTCAGCACAGCACAGGGATGGTGGGAGCCCCTCATAATGAGCACAGCAGGGGTACAAACCCAGGAAGTCATCACAGCACAGGGATGGTGGGAGCCCCCTCATGATGAGCCCAGCAGGGGTACAAACCCAGGAAGTCAGCACAGCACAGGGATGGTGGGAGCCCCCTCATGATGAGCACAGCAGCATTACAAACCCAGGAAGTCAGCACAGCACAGGGATGGTGGGAGCCCCTCATAATGAGCACAGCAGGGGTACAAACCCAGGAAGTCATCACAGCACAGGGATGGTGGGAGCCCCCTCATGATGAGCCCAGCAGGGGTACAAACCCAGGAAGTCGACACAGCACAGGGATGGTGGGAGCCCCTCATAATGAGCACAGCAGGGTTACAAACCCAGGAAGTCATCACAGCACAGGGATGGCGGGAGCCCCTCATAATGAGCACAGCAGGGGTACAAAGCTAGGAAGTCAGCACAGCACAGGGATGGTGGGAGCCCCTCATAATGAGCACAGCAGGGGTACAAAGCTAGGAAGTCAGCACAGCACAGGGATGGTGGGAGCCCCTTATAATGAGCACAGCAGGGGTACAGCCCCAGGACGAAGTCAGCACAGCACAGGGATGATGGGAGCCCCTCATAATGAGCATAATGAGTCCGACGACTGCCACATTAAGAAAGGTAATTTTTGCTTTTTAAATTCATCATAACGAACGTTCGTAATTGTTACGAAAAGTTAGCGAAAATTCGCATTTTGTACGAATCCAAATTGAATTTCGGACACTAATTACGAATAAACGGCTAATACGAATGGGAACGAAACTAAACAAATTTATTGTCAGCGCACATGTCTAATAAACAGTAGAGTTGAGCTGAACACACCCCCGGTTCGGTTCGTGCCAGAACAATCGAACATCGCAAAAGTTCAGACCCGAACCCCATTGAAGTCTATGGGACCCAAATTTTAAAAATCAAAAGTCCCCATTTTGAAGGATTATATGCAAGTTATTGACCATAAAAAAGGGTATGGGGGCCCGGGTACTACCTTGGGGGACATGTATCAATGCAAAATTATTTATTTATTTTTTAAGTTTTTACAGGAGCAGTAATTTTAATGATGGTTAAAGTGAAACAATAAAAATGAAAAACTCCTTTAAATATAGTTCCTTGGTGGGGCCTCCCCTTATTCTGCCTGTAAAGTGGCGTATCTGTACCATGTATAGAACCTGCTGCAGCAAAACTGACATTTATAAAGAAATACAAATGACATTTACATAACACACTTAACACATAACACACTTAACACAACAAGGAGGGTTGCTTTGGGGCGGTGTGGCATGGGGGGTGTCATGATTGACGATGGATCTACATCGGGGGACATTGTTTTTATATTTTTTTAATAAAGGATTTGTTAAAAAATGCCTCCTGTCTTTATTTATTTTTGCCCCAAAGCACCCCCCCCCATGTTGAGGTCATGTGTCCTAGTATGGTTCGGGGGGGGTGCTCGCTTGTCCCCCCTCCCTTTTGTGTCTTGCCAGGCTGCATGCTTGGATAAGGGTCTGGTATGGACTTTGGGGGGGGGGGGACCCCACGTCTTTTTTTCACTTTTTTCTATTGCCGGCAATGTTTTTTTTTTTTCCTTCAGCTGTCAGCGGGGAAGCCCATGACTTATTCGTTATTAAAGTGATACTAAAGTCACAGCTTTTTCCTTTAAAATTAACAAACATGTTATACTTAACTCCTCTGTGCAGTGGTTTTGCACAAAGCAGCCCAGATCCTCCTCTTCTCGGGTCCCTCTTTGGTGCTCCTGGCCCCTCTCTCCTGTTGAGTGCCCCCACAGCAAGCAGCTTGCTATGGGGGCACCCATACCGAGCCACTGCTCTGTGTGTCCATTCAGACCCACCCCCTCTTTCTCCTCATTGACTCCCTGACTTTGATTGACAGCGGCGGGAGCCAATGGTGCCGCGCTGCCATCTCAGCCAATGAATAAGCAGAGTCCCAGGCAGCTAAGACACTCCTGCAACATCACTGAATCAAGATGGGTTTAGGTAAGTATTAGGGGGGCTGCTGCACATTATGCATTAAGATAAAAACCTTCTGACTTTACAACCACTTTAACCACTAGCCGACCAGCCACCATCATTATACTGCGACACATTGGCTCTCCTGGGCAAATCGCTGTAGCCGTACGTCGGCTCTTTAAATAACCTTAGCAGGCACATGCACGCACTCACCCGCCATGTAACGTAGGAGCTGATGCACGTGCCCGGCGGCCGCAATGTCCGCCGGGCACCCGCGATCGCTCCTGAGAGAGAGAGCGAACGGGGGATCTATCAATGTAAACATACAGATCCCCATTCTAGTGATTAGAAATAACAATGTCTCTCTACTGCCAGTCACTACACTGCTCCCACAGTTAGAAACACCTCCCTAGGACACATTTAACCCCTTGATCGCCCCCTAGTGTTAACCCCTTCCCTGTCAGTGAAATTTATACAGTAATCAGTGGCTATTTTTAGCTCTAATCGCTGTATAAATGTCAGTGGTCCCAAAAAAGTTTCCGATCTGTCCACTGCAATGTCACAGTCCCGCTAAAAATCGCAGATCGCCACCATTACTAGTAAAAAAAAATAATAATAAAAATGCCATAACTCTATCCCCTATTTTGTAGACGCTATAACTTTTGCGCAAACCAATCAATATACACTTATTGTGATTTTTTGTGACCAAAATTATGTAGAAGAATACATATTGGCCTAAACTGATGAATAACTTTGTTTTTTAAAAAAATTTTGGGGGGAATATTTATTATAGTAAAAAGTAAGAAATATACATCAATTTTGTTTGGTTACAGCGTTGCACGATCGCACAATTGTCAGTTAAAGTGACGCAGTGCCATATCGCAAAAAATGGCCTGGTCATTAGGGGGCAAATCCTTCCGGGGCTGAAGTGGTTAAGGATGTAGTGGCTGGCTTCCTGGCCCGCTCCTTAAAGGGGTTGTAAAGGTTCGTGTTTTTCCACCTTAATGCATCCTATGTATTAAGGTGAAAAAACACCTGTCAGTGACCGGCCCCCAGCCCCCCGTTTTACTTACCTGACCCCTCGAACTTGACCCAGGGGGATGCGTTGTCTCTCTGCCCGGGGGTTCTCGGCTGTTGATTGGATAGATTGATAGCCGCGCAGCCATTGGCTCCCGCTGCTGTCAATCACATCCAATGACGCGAGCGCCGGGGGGCGGGGCCCAGTCCTGCATTTGGCCTCTATGGACGCCGAATGCTGGACACGGGAGCGCGCCCACAAGGTAACCCTCTCGGGGAAGCACTTCTCAAATGTGGGGAGGAGCCACGAGAGCCGCAGAGGGACCCCAGAAGACCAGGATCGGGGTCACTCTGTGCAAAACAAGCTGCACAGTGGAGGTAAGTATGATATGTTTGTTATTTTTTTTAAAAAAAGCATTTTTACCTTTACAATCACTTTAACAACCAGCTGTTCACTGTGCCCTCATTAGGCAAAGCTTTGTGGGGCGTTTGGCGGGCGAGCATCCTGTTGAGCGTCCCCCAAATTCAGGTGTTTGCAGAACAGGTGAACAGGCAATGTTTGGCCGAACTTTTGCTCGGTTTGAACTGATAAACAGTTAGTTAACCCTTGCAGTGTGGATGCAGCCCCAGTGTAAGGGCAAAAAATTTCAGATTTCCCAGATCTGGGCTGTAAAGAAAAAAGAGAAAAAAATGATATATGTTTAAAAAAAAATACAACAAAAAAATCTTTATTCAGAAAAATAAATAAACACAGCCTAGGGGGTTTTGTTTGTAACTGTGTTTATTTTAAATGGTCTTAATCTCTTGGGAGGTAAGTTTCTTACCAATAAGGGCATATACACACAGATGGTGAGCTCCAGCATAAAAATCATGGTGGTTTTTCACACCTGGGGAGCCACAGGTGGCATGTGCCACCGGCCAAAGCAGTGAATGATTGTACATGCTTGTACTCGGGTAAACGTGATGCTGTGTTTCTTTGGTGTTCCCTTGTGCAAGCACATATGACATATTTCAGAAGCACAAAACATTTGCAAAAATTCTTTTTTTTTTTTTTCTTGTGAGTATTTTGTACTTTATCAATATTATTGTGCTGTAAGAAACACTCCATGCCATTTTTCCCACAGTAATAATCTTTTATCTCTTCCTCTAGTTCAGGTTTCATGGGTTCTGTGTTGTGCATGAAGAGATATGTATGGGTAAAGCATCACATTTCTGTAGGCACATTGATTTAAATGAAAAAAAAAAACTGTCAAAAAGTTGCATGATCTCAGTAGAACAGCATGTCACACAGATGGTATGCACTCAGGGAACCAGATCTGCAGTTCCAGCTTTCGCTCTGTGCCTTATGAGAAGCAGCCAATGAAGGCTGTGAAGAGAATACCCAATGACAAGGCTTCTGTTATGTCATGCAGGAAGACTTGAATGAACACCCAGGTCTAGGAAGGGATCAGATGTGAGCTTGGTATCTGAGTGCATTGTCTGCTGTCACTACACGTCTCTGGCTGCACATTGTAGAGCGAATGCTCATGTGATGCACTCACTGGGTGATGAGATTAAAGGATTCTCTAAAAACAGACTCAAGAAACAATGCACTCGCGTTACAACATTATCAGGAAAGAGAATCATAGAGACATGGAAAGATTCCCTGGTACATGTTGTGGACGACCCAGAGCAACATGGCGGACCAGCCTGCGGATATGTGCAGGACCTTAGCATGGACTTGCAGGTGGGGGTCATAAAGCCCTGGCTATTGTTGGGTAAGTGCGAAATTGTGTACATTTGATGATAGTCTTTTTTTTCTGTATCAGACACCTAAAAGTAAACTATTGTAATTTTTAAAGGATGAATCCACCCAAAAGTGATATTAAAGTGGAACCCAGTGTAATAGGTTTTTACCACTGACTTCTTATTTGTCAGATGTTTCTGTCGTATTACCTGGCTCTATTCATACCCACTTTTGCATGTTTCAGTGCCTCTTGTGACAATGTTCACATGCTAAACTAAGAAGTCAGAGAGGAAGAATGTGACCCTCCTAATATTAGCCACAACAGGTGTGCAGACCTGGGAACTCAAGTGCAAAGATCTCACCATTGGAGTCCCTAAGGAATATAAGGATGCGCTTATACTGTGTATGGTTCAACTGAACCATGAGTTAGTAGGATTGTCCCAACTGCCTCGCTGGTCTGCACTCACATGGGGCTATAGGCAAGTGTTTCTGGGCACACTTAGATCATCACCTCTGCCAACCATACCACAGTGATCCCTACTTCCATGCTTGGTGATCTATGATGCTTCAGCACGGTTTGTTCTAACAGTGAAGCTAACCGTATCGGACCACAAGTGAACCATTCCCAGGACCACCCTTTCCAAGTGGTCCTGGGCACAGTGTGCTTAACCGTTCCCTGGCAGCGGGGCATAGATAAGGGGATACCACCAGTCCTCTTCTACAGGGCCCAAGCAGCAGGGTGAATCGGATGTGGGCAGGGAGAGTGATCGGTGCGGCAGGGGGGTAATTACTGGAACCAATTCCCTGTATGGCTCTCTACAGCAGCCTCTTCTCCTCTCCCTCCCGTTGGCTTTCATCTGCTGCAAAGAGAGCCAAAAAAGGGACTGGTTCTAGTAATTGCGCCCTCCCCGGTACCGATCACTCACTGTGTTCATTCATAAATGAAGCATTGGCTGTATGGGGCGCCATGTCAGGTTGTCTGTATGGAGCCCCGTACCAGGTTGTCTGTATGGGGCCCCATGGTTTCTAACAGCAGCCCTGTTAGGGGCTGAACTGTGCCAAGACACAGTTAAAACTGCCAGTGTAAGTGCACCCTATGACGCTTATAGGCAGTAGTTTAACTATCTTCTGTCTAGTAGTTTAGCTGTGTAGCAGCTACCAAAGACTGTAATATCAGACGTAAGTGGACTGACCTTTCTAGCTTGAGGGCTCTTTTACACTGTTGTGTTTTAACACACTAAAATGCATTTGTCCAACGTTTGCACAAAAAGAACAAAAAAAAAAAAAACGTCTGTTTCTATCTCATGATTGCATTGTATTGTGCTTTGAAAAAAATATCACATGTCCATTTTTCTGCGTGTTAGCATGAAAGTCAATGGCAATGCATCAAAACACAAATGCATTTGAAGTGTTGGCAAAAAGGTATGAACAAACCTTTGTCAACAGTTGTTAATTCTATCTACTCCAAATTCCTAATTCAAAAACACACATAAAGTGCGTCCTAATGCATGTCAAAGTACAGTTTATAGATCAGACCAAACTGAGGGACAGATGAGGAGGAAAGAGGGACAGAGGAACTTTGTTCCAAATCAGGGACATTCCCTCAAAATCAGGGACAATTGGGAGCTATGCATGTTGGAAGGAGCAGTTTGTTTGATGGCTTATTTGTTGGGTATATACATAACATCGTTTTCATTGTCCCCAACATGAGATGGGTAGTCATCACCTGTCTGGAGCACTCGTACCTGGCACCTTGGATGGCCAAATGTCTGAGGTTAAAGTGTCGTGAAGGATTAACAAATGCTGCTATTTTTGAGATCTTCTGACAATACTAGTTGGCTGACCTATGCTGACCCACTAGCTTTAAAGTGTTACTAAACCCAGGACCCTGCATTCGCTATATTTGGTCTCCTACAGAATATGGAAATGCAATATTTTTAGTAAATATAAACTGCTAAATACCTTTTCTCATCAGCAGTATATAGTAGTCTTGTGACTTCTATCAGTGTCCGGCCAAGTACTTGTAAGAGAAGTTTTCATTATACTTTCATTATACTTTGACTGTCCTAAGAGGCTGCATGACTCCTGACCCTCTGTCTGGACAATGCTGATTGGCCCTAATCACATGCACCCTGCCAAGAAAAAAAAAAAACCTCTCTAGGAATACACACCAAACTGAGCATGTGCAGAGTGCCCCAAGGCTCTGAATTGTCAAGAGATGGATTGGGGACTGTAGAAGAAGGGGAGGATCAGACAAGACAGGATCAAACAGCCTTTCTACCCAATGCGCAGGATTAACCCCTTAGGTTCCACAGTGAGTATAACATAAGGTGACCAGATTTTTAAAATGAAATCCGGGGACATATTTTTTTTTTTTTTTTTTTTTTATTGGCAAATTGATATATGCAGTGTATGTACAGAGTGCAGAGTTCAGGGGTGCACGATGTACAGAGTGCAGAGTTCAGGGGTGCACAATGTGCAGAGTACAGGGGTGCCCTATGTACAGAGTTTAGGCGTGCACAACATTAATGCCCCATACACACGGTCGGACTTTGTTCGGACATTCCGACAACAAAATCCATGGACTTTTTCCGACGGATGTTGGCTCAAACTTGTCTTGCATACACACGGTCACATAAAGTTGTCGGAAAATCCGATCATTCTGAACGCGGTGACGTAAAACACGTACGTCAGGACTATAAACGGGGCAGTGGCCAATAGCTTTCATCCCTTTATTTATTCTGAGCATGCGTGGCACTTTGTCCGTCGGATTTGTGTACACACGATCGGAATTTCCGACAACGGATTTTGTTGTCGGAAAATTTTATAGCCTGCTCTCAAACTTTGTGGGTCGGAAAATCCGATGGAAAATGTGTGATGGAGCCTACACACGGTGGGAATTTCCGACAACAAGGTCCTATCACACATTTTCCGTTGGAAAATCCGACCGTGTGTACGGGGCATAAGAGTGCAGAATTCAAGGGTGCATTATATACAGAGTGCAGGGTTCAATAGTACGCTACGTATATGGTGCAGAGATCAGGAATGCGCTACGTACACCGTGCAGAGATCAGGACTGCGCTACGTACGCCGTGCAGAGATCAGGACTGTGCTACGTATGCCGTGTAGAGATCAGGTGTGCGCTACGTACGCCGCGCAGAGATCAGGAGTGCGCTACGTACACCGCTCAGAGATCAGGAGTGCGCTACGTACACCGTGCAGAGATCAGGAGTGCGCTATGTACGCCACGCAGAGATCAGGAGTGTGCTACGTACGCTGCGCAGAGATCAGGAGTGCGCTACGTACACCGTGCAGAGATCAGGAGTGCGCTACGTACGCCGTACAGAGATCAGGAGTGCGCTACGTACGCCGCGCAGAGATCAGGAGTGCGCTACGTACGCCGTGCAGAGATCAGGAGTGCGCTACGTACGCCGCGCAGAGATCAGGAGTGCGCTACGTATGCCGCGCAGAGATCAGGAGTGCGCTACGTATGCCTCGCAGAGATCAGGAGTGCGCTACGTACGCCGCGCAGAGATCAGGAGTGCGCTACGTACGCCGCGCAGAGATCAGGAGTGCGCTATGTACGCCACGCAGAGATCAGGAGTGCGCTACGTACGCCGCACAGAGATCAGGAGTGCGCTACGTACGCCGCACAGAGATCAGGAGTGCGCTACGTACGCCTCGCAGGGATCAGGCGTGTGCTATGTACGCCTCGCAGAGATCAGGAGTGCGCTACATACGCCGCGCAGAGATCAGGAGTGCGCTACGTACACTGTGCAGAGATCAGGAGTGCGCTACGTACTGTCAGAAACCATGAATGGAGACAGAAGTACAGTTAAATCACACTTGTTTAATAATAAAAGTAAATAGAACAAACATAGTCAAAACATAGCCAAAGTTCGCTAACCGGAACGGAGAGTCAGACAAGCCAGAAAGTCGGGGAGCCAGGGATCAGCATAGTGGAACAGCAAGCAGGATCTGGAGCCAGAAGGAATGTCAGCCAAGCAAGTCTTTAACAGGAACGCAGGAGATGGTCTCTGATGTTGATAGCAGAGATCATCTGGGCTGGACGGCTTCAGTAGGCAGGATATCATCAACAGGTGAGTCACTGCGGAGAGATATGAGTTGGCAATTAGTTGACAGCTGAGTGACCAGCTCAGAGAAGGAAGGGCTGAGCCCAGCCCTGACACGTACACAGTGCAGAGATCAGGAGTGTGCTACGTACACAGTGCAGAGATCAGGAGTGTGCTACGTACACAGTGCAGAGATCAGGAGTGTGCTACGTACACAGTGCAGAGATCAGGAGTGTGCTACGTACAAAGTGCAGAGATCAGGAGTGTGCTACGTACACAGTGCAGAGATCAGGAGTGTGCTACGTACACAGTGCAGAGATCAGGAGCGTGCTATGTACAGATTGTAGCATTCAGGCATGCACTACGTAGAGTGCGGAGTTGCAAATTAGCTGATGCTTTTGAAAAGATTGCATTTAGTGATGGTACTGACCACCAAACTCAATATGGGATATAATTTACACTAACATGAGAAAATAGAGATAGTACAGAGAGAAATTTCACATTACTTTTATTGAGATTCAGGGCTCTTGCACACAGGTCATTCAGTGTAATTGCAGTCCAGGTACAATGTACAGTCTGTCACTGACATGAATAGGTGTACGCTGCTGTACTCATGTTTTTGATCAATGTATAGAGCAGGAATATGCAACTAGTGGACCTCCAGGTGTTGCAAAACTACAAGTCCCAGCATGCCTTTGCTTCTGGATGTCATGCTTGTGGCTGTCAGAGTCTTGCTATGCCTCATGGGACTTGTAGTTCTGCAACAGCTGAAGGTCCGCTAATTGCATATCACTGGTATATAGTAATACAGCAGCACACAACTATTCATGTCATTGAATGGGCTGTACACTGCACCTGAGCTGCAATTACACTGAATGGGCTCAACTACCTATGTGCAAGAGCCCTGGCCTGATGGCCTGGATGGAGGGAGGGATAGATGGATGGAGCAGGGGATGGTTGGAGAAAGGGATGAATGGATGGAGGGAGGGATGGTTGGTGGAATGGATGAGGGAGGGAGGGATGGGTGGATGGTTGGATAGATAGGGGGAGGGATGGTTGGGTGGAGGAAGGGATGGAGGGATGGTTGGATAGAGGGAGGGATGGTTGGATAGAGGGATGTATGGAGGAAGGGAAGGATGTATGGAGGAAGGGAAGGATGTATGGAGGAAGGGAGGGATGTACGGAGGAAGGGAGTGATGGATGGAGGAAGGGAGGGATGGTTGGAGGAAGGGAGGGATGGATGGAAGGAGGGATTGATGGATGGAGAGAGGAAAAGATGGAGGGCTAGAACACACAGACATCCTGTCCGGGTGCTGCTCTTCTAGCAGGCAGAAGCTGTTTCTTTTGACTCATGGGCTCACTGCAGAGGCTGAGAAATGATCTGTCTGCCTCTTGTAACCCATCCTTCATAGCAGGCTGTGTTTTCTCCACTCCTCTCCTGTCCCCCTGCCGACACCTCCTCCTGATAAAGCTTAGCCTAGAGGTCAAATCAGGTGGGCCGAGGAAGGGGGCGGGGGCTTGAGGAAGCAGCAGAGAGGCTGTATATCAATCCGCCTCTGAAATTAGGCTGCCGGGTCTAACCAAAGATTATCGGCTTATTCATTTTCCTGTGAAGGGATACAGTGCAGCTGTATCCCTCCACAGGAAAAAGAGAGTCCCCAGCCTTCTGGCATCAATAAAGGATGTGCAGGGACAAAAAAAAATGTGACATATGCAAGTAGTGACATTTGAATTTTGGGGGTGCTATGAGGGTGCTTAAAGAATTTTTTGGGGTACTTAAGCACTCCCAAGCAACCACCTGGCGCCGCCCCTGACGGGAACAAAACCGGGGACAGACTTTGTCCGGGGACAGTGTCTTCAGTTTGGGTACTTTCCCCGGAAACCGGGGATATCTGGTTACCCTAGTACAGTGATGGCGAACCTTGGCACCCCAGATGTTTTGGAACTACATTTCCCATGATGCTCAACCACACTGCAGGGTGCATGAGCAATATGGGAAATGTAGTTCCAAAACATCTGGGGTGCCAAGGTACGCCATCACTGCCCCAGTATAACAAGCATGCTTTACTGCATATACAGACTGGTTTTACTGCTGTGGGTTTAGTAACACTTTATTTCCTTTACAAGAATCAACCCCAATCAATACTGTGTATAGAACATCCATTCATTATGAAGCCATGCCGCCGTTGGGGTTGCTAAATGTAGTGGTTCACCTGTCACTCTACCCAGCCAGACCTCCATCTCACAGTCATTCAGAGACATAGAACAGTCCATCTGCTTTGTTTTTTTTTTGTTTTTATTGAGGGGATTGAACTTGGATGGGTAAAGGATAGTTATGGGATGTCCAGAATGATTCAACACAACTTGCTTGGGACTTTTATATACACTCCAGTATATACAGTCCAGTCTTCTCTCCAGCACAAACACTTGCTTAAGACCTCCTTTCCTTCACTCCTCCAGCACTTCACTTGCTGAATAAATTTAATCCTCCAGCACTTCACTTGTTGCAGACCGTTACTCCTCCAGACTAGCTAGCACCACATGTTTAGGCCTGACACTACTTCAGTTAGGCCTCAGTGAACTGCCTTTTGCAGGCAGGGACCTCGGGCACCTGTGGTGTAAAATAGTTCAGTTCAGGTGCTAGCTAACCTCTATTCAGCTACCACTCCCAGATAGCGCTTTCCAGGTCCTGCCTGTAGTGGAAAGACCTCTTTCCACTGGCCTTCCCACAGTCCTCTCTTTTGGTTCTGCACACATCTCAAACTGCAATCTCCCAGTTCTCTCGTGCGTGCCTCCCTAGTCCTCCCGATTGTGCTCACTCACCAGCCCCCCTGGCTGCAACCAGTTGTCCTCCCTGGAGACTCTTAGAAGTGTTCTCTCGCGCTGTCCTTTCCTCTCTCATGTGCCTCTCCTTCCAGGATCTCTTCACTTCTCCTGGATGCACCTGGGCCCAGGTTCACCTCCCCCCCCCCAGACTAGGGAGCTCCCTGCGGGCCCTGACAGCCTCCGCACTCTCTAACTATAGCTTTTCCACCCGAAAACTCCTGCCCAGCTGGGCTGACACTAGGTATTTGAGGAGGTCTGCCCCTGCCAATCCAGATTGGGGATTGGTCAGGGCTCCCCAAGATACCCCAGACAGCACCACCTCTCCTCCTCTTCTCCTTCCAGATCTTTCTAGCAGACTCTAGAAAGAAGAGGGAGGTCCCAGTGATGCTGCCTGTGAGTCACCAGCTGCTACCCTGAGCCACTCCCAGTCCAGAATGAAAACAAACAGGCCTAGCCATCAGCTAGGCCTGCCTAAATTTTTCTACTCTTCTTCCAGAAAATCCTCACTCTAGCACCTACCTAATGACTTAGTGACTTAGTCCCAAGTTGGGTGAGTTTCATCTTATGCCTTAAAATTTGTATGATGTAATTCCTAAAATCTCTAAATTAGTGATCAGTGATTCAAGAATGACTATGTGCCATTTGCCTAGGTAGGAATTGTGATGTCAGTTTTCTAGTCTTTACTGGCCGGTCAGAATTATTGATGAGGGTTTCGTATATCAGTAGCTCTGCACAATGTGCTACCTTATATGACAGTCAGTGATGGTTCTGTTGCCAATACTGTTGGCAAACACCTGGAAGATAAAGTGGGCCAACTGTAATAGTAGCTACAGTAAAATGCTTACTTTTAATTAACATATAGAGAATGAACAGCAAATTAAATTGAATGACCTTTTATAACTAAGGCTTTCTTATGCATTTTATGTCATTTTATTTTAGGTTCACAGGATATTGCACAGGACCTGGATGTACTAAAAAAGTATAAGGTAACAATGAGCTTTTTTAGCATAACAAATGTAATTTAGATACTTTGAGAAAAAAGAGAAACTCTAATGCCCCGTACACACGGTCGGATTTTCCGACGGAAAATGTGTGATAGGACCTTGTTGTCGGAAATTCCGACCGTGTGTGGGCTCCATCACACATTTTCCATCGGATTTTCCGACACACAAAGTTTGAGAGCAGGCTATAAAATTTTCCGACAACAAAATCCGCTGTCGGAATTTCCGATCGTGTGTACACAAATCCGACGGACAAAGTGCCACGCATGCTCAGAATAAATTAAGAGATGAAAGCTATTGGCTACTGCCCCGTTTATAGTCCCGACGTACGTGTTTTACGTCACCGCGTTCAGAATGATCGGATTTTCCGACAACTTTGTGTGACCGTGTGTATGCAAGACAAGGATTTTGTTGTCGGAATGTCCGATCAATGTCCGACCGTGTGTACGGGGCATAATGATCAGACATTCCGACAACAAAATCCATGGATTTTTTCCGACAGATGTTGTCTTGCATACACACGGTCACACAAATCTTGTCGGAAATTCCGAACGTTAAGAACGCGGTGACGTACAACACGTACGATGAGCCGAGAAAAATTAAGTTCAATAGAAAGTGCGGCAATTCTGCTTGATTCCAAGCATGCGTGGAACTTTGTGCGTCGGAATTGTGTACACACGATCTGAATTTACGACAACGGGTTTTGTTGTCGGAAAATTTAAGATCCAGATCTCAAATTTTGTGTGACGAAAATTCCGATAGAAAATGTGCGATGGAGCCTACACATGGTCGGAATTTCCGACAACAAGCTCCCATCGAACATTTTCCGTCGGAAAATCTGACTGTGTGTACGGGGCATTAGAGCCCATTCACACCGGAACATGGTACGGGAAAGGTGCATTCCGTGTATATTTCCTGCACCGCACGTGAACGCGCTGCCCTTGCAAAAGACTCGTGGGTGCCATTAATTGTTAATGGCACCCTAAATGCATCTCGCAAACACAGTGCATCTACCAAACCGCATGTTGCCGCAGTAATGCTTGACCTAATTTTTGCTCGGTTCTGTGCGTTTGGCAGCCCATTCGAAAGAATGAGCTGTCAAAATCAGAATGCAAGGGACCGCACAGTAACATGCGCAATGCGAACACACAAGTTCCAGTGTGAACCGGCCCTAAAACATAGAGTTGAATGTAATGAAAATTGAATATTCTCCATGAATACATTAGATGTTTTCATTTAGTATTTACAAACTAAAAGGATTCTTTTATTATTTCACACCATTTATTGTGTAGTTATTATATACAGTATGTATTACAGCGTATGAATCCATGTAACATTACCTAAATTGTTATTTAACCACTTGAACTCTGAAAGATTTTACCCCCTTCATGACCAGGCCATTTTTTGCTATTCAGCACTGCACTACTTTAACTTGTAATTACACAGATATGCAACACTGTACCCAAATTAAATTTTATATAATTTTTTCAAACAAATAGAGCTTTTTTTTTTTTGCAATATAAACCAAAACAGACTGAAAATTTTGAAAAACAAACCCAATATTTTTTACTTTCTGCCATAAAACATATCCAATAAAGAAATAAAAAAAAAAACTTTTGGCCAAAATGTATTCTTCTACATATCTTTGGTAAAAAGAATCCCAATAGGTGTATATTGATTGGTTTGCGTGAAAGTTATAGTGTCTTCAAACTATGGTATATAGGGTCTCCAAACTTTCTAAACAAAGGACCAGTTTACTGTCCTTCAGACTTTAGGGGGGCCAGACTGTGGCCATTGGAAGTAGAAATTGTCCTGGTGTCAGTGGGAGTAAACCATGAATCTTTAGCATTAGGGGGAAGAATAGTGCACCATAATGGGTGTCAGTGGGAGGAATAGTGCCCCATCATTGGTGTGAGTAACAGGAATTATGTCCCTTTGTTGGTGTCAGTGGGAGGAAAAGTGTCCCAAGGGCCAGATAAAGGCAAGCAAAGGGCCGCATCCGGCCCTCGGGCCACATTTTGGAGACCACTGGTATATACATTGGAATTTTTATACTAGTAATGGCAGTGATCACTGACTTATAGTTGAAAGGACAAGAGAACAGCACCCTCTAAGTGCAGCATGCAAATATTTTTAATGTAAATAAAGGAATCTTAAAATACACTCACAAAGCTATAGTAGGAACAGGCATGTAACGTGGTATCATCCGCTCCGACTCCCGGGTGAAGGGAAAAGTCCAATGCTGTTGTAGACGTGTGTCCGCGATCCGGTCATTCCTCTAGCCACACAGTCGGTGCACAATGCTTCCGGATGGTGGGGACTGTGATCAGCGGCATGCAGGGACAGACGTCAATTCCGGGTCGGGTCAGCGGGCGGTGCTTCGCGTTCAGGGCATGCGTGCCCCTTCCACAGGCTTTAGTTTTTTAGTCTTTGATCAATGACTTATAGTTGGACTATGATAGTGGGGCGGGCAATCTAAAACGAACTGATCCTAGGGGGAACTGACTAACAACAGTGATACTAATATAGTGATCATTGCAAATAATATACACTGTCACTGTACTAATGACGGAAGGTAGGGGGTTAATATTTAGGGTCAATCAAGGGTTAACTGTGTGCCTAACAATGCTTACTGTGTGTACTGTGTGCTGCTTTTACTAAGTAATGTGCCGGTTTTTAATCCCTGCTTTGCAGGGAGAAAAAAATGGCACCTCGCTGCTGTCTGTAGAGAGCCCTGTGTTGTTTACCAATACAGGGCTGTCTTCTGTCATCCGCTCAGCTGATCAGCGCGTCCTGGGCATAAATCATTGGCCGGGACCCACTGATTGGCCTGTGCTGCAGAGAATGACAGCTCGGGTTTTCAGGTGCGCGCGCACATGCGCAAGCGGACCCGGAAGAAAGCGACTGTACAGGTATGTTATGGTGCCTGTACGAGCCACCCAGTATATACAGTATATGTATACAGTATACAGTATATGTATAACCTTTTTTTATGTGAGCTGTTTTACCTGCCAAGGGATTTATATTTCTGTCCATACAATCCTGAGATTTACTCAGCTATGCCACACATTACAGCCCTTCCTGGCACAGCAAGAGACCTAATTTTTTATCTGCTGCTGTTTCACTTTCAATAACAGATTCCCTCCCCACCCTTATCCTGTGACTGGGTAGTAAAGCTGGGTATCAATGCAGACAGTTTTTTTTTTACGTTCAACCAGCAGGTTGGACGAAAAAAGTAATGGATCCCTGCATCCTCACAAGTGATGTGCATGCAGGGGTTTCCGCACTGCAATATTGTATTTTGACAGTGAGGACTCTTCCCCCCCCCCCTTTCAGAATACACATATCAGTGTTGCAACCATGATTGATTGCAAGAGCTGATGGTTTTCCAGCAGGACCGTTCAACAGAAGCCGATTTAACAACCGGTACACACAGACAGAAATGTGGAATTAGCTGATTTTCAGTGTGTGTATAGCAGCCTTAAAAGAAGAAGCAGCACACTGATGAGCTCATCTCTCCATCATTCTGCTCTCGCCTTCTATCAGCATGCTTTTTGCACTGCAACACACCTGACTAGCTTCTTGTGCTGCTTCTTCTGACTTTCCTTTAGCTCTGCTGTACAGGGACTACAAGAGGCTGCTATCATGTCAAATTAACCAGTTCCAAACTGGCTACTGCGGCAGAATGGCTCTCCTGGGCGAAACCCCATACGGTTACGTCCTTCCTCTTTTCGGCCACCAGAGGGCGTGTGCGCGCCCACTGCACAGTGGGGGGACCCGATGCACGTGACCGGTAGTCCCGATCGCGCATGTACAAGCGCCAGCATGGGGATTTGTATGTGTAAACACACAAATCCCTGTGCTGTCAGAGGAGAGGAGACATGTCGTTTGTTCCTAGTAAGTAGGAACAGCGATATGTCTCCTCTCTTACTCAGTCCTATCCCCATACAGTTAGAACACACTGAGGGAACACACATTTAACCCCTTGGTCGCCCCCTAATGTTAACCCCTTCCCTGCCAGTGACATTTACACAGTAAAAATGCCATAAAAATGCCATAAATCTTTCCCATAGTTTGTAGACGCTATAACTTTTGCACAAACTAATCAAAATACGCTAATTGTGATTATTATTATTTATTTATTTTTTTTACCAAAAATATGTGGAAGAATACATATTGGCCTAAACTGATGAAGACATTTTTTATTTTTTTAAAATTTGGGGGATATTTATTATAGCAAAAAGTAAAAAATATATTTTTTTTTTTCCAAAATTGTTGCTATTTTTTTGTTTAGGAATCGTGCTGGTTCCCGCATCGCTACAGTGTGAGCCCAGGCTCAATGTGCCTCTACATATAGTCTAAATCCATAAAAAAAGAACAGGTGCTCCAGTAACAAAAAGTTTAATGAAAAAGTTCCTTTTATCTTCACAGATTCTCAAAAAATTGTGCTTAAGATGTTTCACCTCAGTGCTCCCCCATTGGGTGTGTGCTCACCTCAAATAGTGTGACCTCACACTTAAGTTTGGTCAATATCAGCTTTTTAGTCACCCAGGACTAATAGAGTGAATCTTCCTCCTTCCCGTCCTGTCAATGTATGTCAACCATGGCTCGATATAAATATGAAAAAGAGGAGCTCCAAATGGTGCTTATTTCTTTTATCACATGCCGACCGCCGCATGTAGATAGACGTCGACAGAATAGCACGGACAGGCAAATGGGCGTACAGGCGTGTGCGCGCAACCCTGCTGCGAGCTCCGTGGTCATGCCCGCGGGACCCGGGGGCTGAAGAACGGGGAGATGTCAGTGTAAACACAACATTTCCCCGTTCTTCCTAGTGACATGTCACTGATCATCTGTTCCCTCTCATCGAGAGCAGCGATCAGTGACGTGTCACTCGTAGCCACGCCCCCTAACAGTTAGAATCACTCCTTAGGACACACTTAACCCCTTCCTAGCCCCCTAGTGGTTAACCCCTTCACTGCCAGTCACATTTACACAGTAATCAGTGCATTTTTAATCGCACTGATCGCTGTATAATTGTGAATGGTCCCAAAATAGTGCCAAACGTGTCCGATGTGTCTGCCATAATGTCGCAGTCACGATAAAAATCGCAGATCGACACCATTACTAGTAAAAAAAAATATTAATAAAAATGCTATAAATCTATCCCCTATTTTGTAGACGCTATAACTTTTGCGCAAACCAATCAATAAACGCTTATTGCGATTTATTTTTAATAAAAATATGTAGAAGAATACGCATCGTCCTAAACTGAGAAAAAAATGTTTTTTGGGGGATATTTATTATAGCAAAAAGTAAAAAATATTGCTTTTTTTTTTTCAAAATTGTCATTTTTTTTGTTTATAGCGCATAAAAAAAAACTGCAGAGGTGATCAAATACCACCAAAAGAAAGCTCTATTTGTGGGAAATAAAGGACGTAAATTTTGTTTGGGAGCCATGTCGCACGACCGCGCAATTGTCAGTTAAAGAGACGCAGTGCCGAATCGCAAGAAGTGCTCTGGTCTTTGGTCAGCAAAATGGTCTGGGGCTGAAGTGGTTAAAAGCCCTATATTTATTAAAATCACATGTATCATGCTCACATTTATTGGGTGCTCCAGTGCAACAGCTCCGTGTCACGTGATATTGCACCTTGCACACTATTCTACTCAATACTGAACTGGATTGTCTATATCAGTTTGCTGGATTTTATGAATCAGTCCTTTTTCAGCATATGCATTCAGATTATTATCAAGGTCAGGTTCGAAGCATCAACTCCCTCTCTGGGAGTTCCCATATTATCTACACCATGGAGCAGGGGTGGATCCGGAGTCTAGTCTCAGGAGGGGCACTGCCAGAAAATTTTGTGGGCAATTTGTGTGGGCAATGGCTGGTGTTGGCGCTTCAATCATCACAGCGCCATGGTTGATATGGTGTCAGGATGATCGAAGTGCATTATTTCTATTATTACATTGTAATATAAAATGAAATAGTTCAACTTACCATAATGCAGAATCAGTGGGAGCCCTGAGTGTGTCACTTGCTACTGCCGCCTGCCACCAGATGCAACGTGTCACGAGTGGACGAGTGCGGGTGTACCAAGATGGCCGCAACGCAATGTCCCTTCAGCTGCATATTCAGATGGGTAGCGGCTTCCTGACAGAACACCTGCCTGCTCGCTCAGTCACACGCCAGCCCGCTCACCAGCCTGACCACCCGCCGGCATGATTGCTCACTCACTGGTCTGCTCACCTGCCTGCCCGTCTGCTCGCTCACCCGATGGCCTGCTCAGTCACCCGCCGGCTCACCTGCTCATTATTTTCTCGGGGGGAGCAATTGCCCTGCTGTCCCCCCCCCCCTGGATCTGCCCCTGCTGTGGAGGAGATTTACTAAAACTGGAGCACTCAGCCACTCAGTCTGGTGCAGCTGTGCATGGTGGTAGCCTGTTGGTTTCTATGTAGAGCTGCAGCAGATTTAGCATGCTCCAGTTTAAGTAACCCCCCCCCCCCCCATTTCGTTCTACTTTATAAAGTTGAGAGCCTGGAGATAAAAAAAAAAAAAAAAAATACAATCTATCTCAAGAGCTGTTAAAGCCCAACTCCAGGAAAAATGAAATCCCTCCACTGCAATGGGGCTGTGCCCTTCTGCAAGGATTAAATGGCCGTTTAGTCAAGGGAACGGTAAAACCTGTTTTTCTTACCCAATCCTCCATTTATTTGGCAAACAGCACTCCCTTATACTCCGGTAGTAGACTGTCCCCTTTGGCGTTTCCTTGTCCAATGCTTAGCTATTGTCCTTGCATCGGTCTTGATGATGTCAGAGGCATCCAACCACTGGAATGCAGTTGAGAATAGGCTTCAGGGACGGAATTAGTGTCATGGTGGAGCCTGAAGGAGAAGAGGATCAGGTAAGTAAGGCTGGCCAATACGCGGTTTGAATCTCGGCTGGTTCAGCAGGAACCGGTTGAGTTTTGAACTGTTAATGGGCAGGCTGAATGTACAAAGTTGTTTGATCGATCAACTTGGGTACAACCAGCCTACCAGATTCTCTTGCGATTATCACTTGTGGCTGCTATAGCCGCTAACAATAATCACTGTCTTCTTCCGGCTTCCCCCACCCACCCCCACGGGGAGAAAACAATTACTGATTGCCCCGTCAGCACTGCCTGTGTTGATGGGGGAATCATGGGAATTTCTTTCCTGCAACCCATGGTTGCAGGAAAGAAATTTGCACCATTTATGACTGGCTTTAAACGGCTTTGATGCAAGCAGTAGGCTGGCTCCTGGGATGAGTTATGCAAATATCAAAATTCCTTTTACAGGCCACCCTAAGTAATACCCATATGTGATGTTGAGCCTCCATGATTGAAACAACTGAAATCCAATGAATGAAAAGAGGCAGGTCAGGGACAATAAGGCTGCAGAAGGCCAGATGACGCATGATATCTTCTTGGGCTTTATATAACTTGTTGCAGCTTCTAACGCACAATGCAAGTAAAACTGTGGAAGACTGAAAGTAAGGCTGGAGTTCAGCTTAAAAGTGGTTGTTCACCCTGTACAACCACTTTTACCTACAGGTAAGCCTATATATATATATATATATATATATATATATAGGCGAAAATGTACACTCAATGCTCGTGGGGACAACGGCGACAGCGCGGGCTTCGGTGTCAGGTAAGTGACACATAATGGGCTACTATGTGATGCATAGTAGCCCATTATGCTTTACCTTTGCAGGGAAATAAAGAGAAAGTAAAACCCACCAGGGTTTACTTCCTCTTTAAGACTGGGTTCACACTGTTGCAATTGGATGTGGGTTTTCCCGCATCCAATTTGCATAGCAGGAGATTGTGACCGGTGCAGCTGTGAATTGTGTGTGACTCTATGGAGCCAGTTTACACATCTCAGCAGCGGCTTCAATGCGAATTGCACAGGAGTCCTGTGCGTCTTCTGGTCTGTTTCAGGTCCGAATTCAGCCAAAAATTCAGGCTGAAATCGGATCTGAAACGGTGAATAGGAACGGACCGGACTCCTGCTGTGAGCCAAAGCGTGCTGCAGTGTAAACCCAGCCTTAAGCCCAAGTCCAGGGAAAGTAAAACTCCTTCATCACAAAAAGCAACTCTGTATTGGGGGAACAGAGAGGAGCAATATTAGTTAGGGCCACAGTGTGTTTTGTCCTGCTTTCTTAAAGTGGGATGTAATATGTGTAGCCCTGTCCCCATAGGGCTTGCTGTGTGTTGACTTCTTAGGCCTCTCTTTGATTACCTGCAGACAGTTGCTAGGGGTTTCTCACATATCCCTCCTTACTCCCGTTTGCCCGTTACTCAATAAACAGTCGAGGGTATTTTTTTTTTCATATTTATTGTGGAACTTGGAATGAGACAAGGACAATTAAGTCTTCTTGCTCTCTCTAGCAGTTGACTTGATGCAATTACTTTATCTTTAGGACACTCTCTAGCATCCCCTTGACTGACACCTGTCCATGGACTCTCATAGCTGAAGGGGGTGACCCTCACAGGACAGGCCCCATGACACAGATCTGTATTCATGGTAGGCAGAATCAGATCTCTCCTGGTGTCTCCCTTCCAGTCAGCTCTGCAGGACCTCTGGGTTCAGCTTCTCTCTGACTTTCAGGCCCTTAGGTTGACTACCCAAAGCCGCATAGCAACTTCTACAGAGTAGGGGCAGCCACCCCCTCCATCTGGGACCCCATTTTCAAGCTGAAGACCCCGAGCACATGTGCCCTTGGTATTTATACAGTCATCCAGCATGCAATGAGGCATTTTCCACTGCCAATAGCCAGGGCTATAACAATACCTGTACCCTCACTTGTCATTTTTCCTCCCATTGTCCAGTATGCCTCCCTGTTGGACCAATGTGAAACATTCAGACAAGCTGAGCTGCACCCTTGCACCATAAGCAGACCCTATCAATAGATCCTTCTCCCTGGTAGGCAGAGAGCACTCTAAATTCACCTGGCAATCTTCCTGGTAAGCAGAAAGACCCAAAAACTATACTCTCTTCTAGCACCTACCTAGGAAAGTGCTACATATGAAATCATTGGTGTGCGACTGCCTGCCTCCCATTGGATTAGCATGACAACCAGAAAATAAGAAATATTATGGAGCAGTTGGTGGTAGCATTTTTTTCCTCTTCACTTTAACAACATATATACAGTATATTATAATTGTGGTGGTTAATGACTTTTGTATTGATTTAGAACAGATATATGTCGCCTGGCTGCCATCCTAAGCTTTGTGCTTAAAAACTTTCTAAATCACTGGCTCAGAACATGTATGTAGATCAGGAGTTTTGATTTTACTCTGACTTCACTGGCTGCATACTTGTTCCCGGGTCAGACAATGCAGCATTTTGAGAAGGAGGTTTGATTTTCCTTTAAAGTGCACTCCAGGAAGAAACAAACAACATCTCTTTGAATACTGTAGCCCTCATTTTGTTCAGCCTGTTTACTTTCTGAATTCCACACGTTCTTATACCAAGGAAAATACCAGTCATTGTCACTCTTGAGTCACACAACACGCAATGTGCCTCAACTAATGATAACACTAATGTCGCCGACAACAAAATCCAAAATTTTTTTTCCGACGGATGTTGGCTCAAACTTGTCTTGCATACACACGGTCACACAAATCTTGTCGGAAATTCTGATCATCAAGAACGCGGTGACGTACAACACGTATGACGAGCTGAGAAAAAATGAAGTTCAATAGCCAGTGCGGCTCTTCTGCTTGATTCTGAGCATGCGTCGGAATTGTGTACACACGATCAGAATTTACGACAACGGATTTTGTTGTCGGAAAATTTGAGATCCAGATCTCAAATTTTGTTTGTCGGAAATTCCGACGGAAAATGTCCGATGGAGCCTACACACGGTCGCAATTTCCCATTGAACATTTCCCATCGGAAAATCCGACCGTGTGCATAATTGTCTGTAGATTTAGAGCTCAATTGAATTTTCAGTTTGAAACAGCTAAATATATTTCCTGTCGCATCATGGCAGCACACACTGGGTTGTGACTCTGCCCCCACAAGCTGATAGGACTGGTTAGCTATACGTTCCAAAGAGGAACCCACTGCAGCATTCTCCTTTTTTCCCTCACCTGTTCGGGACTGGATGGATAGGGGGATAGACTGCCTACACAGCCTTGGAATTTCCAGCTGGGGTGTCTCTTTCCCCCAGCACCTCTGATCGCGAGATTTCTGTCCAAACTCAGAAGATCAACATCCACAGTGATAGCAGTAATACCTTTCTGGCCAAGAAGACTGTGGTTCACAACCCTTCTATAATTAAGCATAGAGGATCCATTGCCTCATCCAGTAACACCAGGGTTGCTCTCACAGGACCAGTTTCTACACCCAGCGGTGGAGAAACTACACCTGATGGCATGGGAATTGAGAGGCATAGGCTTCTAAGGCAAGGATGTTTTCATAAGGTGGTAGCTACTTTGCTACAAGCCAGAAAAAAATTCTACTTACTTATAGAAGAGTGTGGCAAATATGTACTTTGCTTGCTCAACAGCAATCTTGGAGTCTGCTGTCCCCTCAAGTATCACAAATTCTTGGTAGATATGATAGATATGGAGAATGCTGTGGTGGGTTCCTCTTTAGAACTTATAGCTAATCAGTCCTATCAGGTTGTGGGGACATAGTCACAACCCAGTGTGTACTGCCATGAAGATGCACCAGGAAAGGAAAATTATGGAAAGGTGAGTATACAATTTTCCTTTTTCGGCACATCAAAACAAGAGCATTTCAAAGTCCTACAGTTAAAGTGTTACTAAACCCACAGCAGTAAAATCAGTCTGTATATTCAGTAAATCATGCTTGTTATACTCACTGTGGAACCTAAGGGGTTAATCCCCTATTGTGTAAAAAGGCTTTTTGATCCTGGCTTCTTTGATCCTCTCCTTCTTCCACAGTCCCGAAACCATCTCCTGATAGGACAGAGGCTAGGGGACACGCTGTACATGCTCAGTTTGGTGTGTATTGCTAGAGAGTTTTTTTTTTTTTGGGGGGGGGGGGAGAGTGCACTGGGCCAATCAGCACTGTCCAGGCAGGGGTCAGGGGTCCTGCAGCCTCATAGGGCAATCAGGGAGCATGAAAACTCCTCCCATAAGCTTTAACCAAACACTGACAGAAGTCACAAGACTGTTTGAACTGCTGATGAGAAAAAGGTATTTAGCAGTTTATTTCCTAAAATTGCATTTCCATGTTCTGTGTGCTGTGGGAGACCAGATATAGTGAATGCAGGGTCCTGGGTTTAGTAGCGCTTTAATTTTTCCTTGGAAAGCCACTACATCTTAAATAAAAAAAAGTCTGCTTCCTAGCAGCAGCTACATAAAAGGACTGGTGCTCTCTGTGTGGAAGCAGTGGTCTCTCTGTGGAGGTTTGACATGCCCCCTTGCTGAGTCCAACCTATGGCACTGCTATCAGCAAATCTCATGCTCCTTGCTGATTGTTCAGACTCCTCAGGGGGTGTATTGGATCTTTGTAGAGAGATTTAAACTGAAAGTTCAGTTTGGTGCTAATGGTTTTAGTGCTGCATACTTGCACCCCAGTAAAACATTAATACCTAATCCTTCCTCAGTTTGGTGGTGTTCCTTTTTTTAAATACTAACATTATTATTTTTTATCATCATTTAGGTTACCCATATTTTGAATGTGGCCTATGGTGTGGAAAATGTATTTCCAAATGAATTCATTTACAGGAAGCTTTCCATCCTTGATCTCCCTGAGACTAACATCACTTCCTATTTCCCGGAGTGCTTTGATTTTATAGAACAAACAAAAAAGGAGGTAAGAATTTCTTTTAATCTTTATTTTTCCAGAATACATTTCAGCATTCTTCTCTTTAGAGATGGGGTACAGGGGTATACAGATAACTCATATACCCTGTAGTATACATATTGTTTTATGGACAGGTAGTACAACAATGAAGGCTTACTGAAGAAACCTAGTGCAGGTACACCACAATTTTTGTAGCAGCACTCATGAGCACCGTGATGTAGCTGAGAATAAGCGGGTTGGGTGGTGAGCTTTAAAGATGTTCTGTCTTGAATGGGCAAAGTGAATATCTTTAACCGCTTCAACACTGGGCACTTTCACCCCCTTCCTGCCCAGGCCAATTTTTAGCTTTCAGCACTGTCACATGTTGAATGACAATTGCCCGGTCATGCAACGCTGTACCCAAATGACATTTTTATAATTTTCTTCCCACAAATTAAGCTTTTTTTTGGTCACCACTGGGTTTTACATTTTTTGCTAGAAAATGAAAAAAAAAAAAAACATTTTGAGAAAAAAAAAGTTTTTCTAGTTTCTGTCAGTAAATTTTATAAATAAGTAAGTTTTCTCCTTCACTGATGTGTGCTAATGAGGCTGCACTGATGGGCACTGATAGGCTGCACTGAAGGGCACTGATTAGGTGACACTGATGAGGAGGCACTAATATGTTGCACTATTGAACACGGATAGGTGGCACTGATAGGCAGCACTGAGGGCCACTGAAAGGCAGCACTGACTGGCATCACTGATGGGCATTGATTGGTGTCACTGATGGGCACTCCTGGGGCTATATTGATGATCAGTGCCCTGATTACCTGGGTACAGTCTCCCCTGTGAGGAGATGCAGCTGATCGGCTCTCCTCGCCTCACGCTCTGTCAGTGTGAGGCGAGGAGTGGCGAAAAACAGCACTTCCAGGTTTACATGTGATCGGCTGTGATTGGACACTGACGATCACATGGTTAAAGAGCCGTGTCATCGGCTGTTTACCAAGATCATGGTCAACGCTATGTCCTAGGGACACATCGCGATCGCCGCGCTGCGGACACGCAAGAGCGGTGGCATTGGGGCGACGTCATATGACATTGCCCCAGAATGAGAGGGGACCCCACCAACCACCGTTTTACTATACAGCGTGCAGAAGGTAGTTAAAGCTGCATTAAGCCCAAAAGCAAACAATTATTATAAGGAAGCTTACCAGTTCTTAGATGTGATGGTTGCATTAGTTTCCTTTTTAGACTTTCTTTCTTTTATTTTTCATCTGGTGATCCAGCCAGCAAGTTTGTTGTGATTCACAAGCTCAAGCTCTCCAGCAAAATGAATAAGTTTACATGGATGAGACAAACCACTTAAAGTATACCGTATATACTCGAGTATAAGTCAAACCGAATATAAGCCGAGGCACCTAAGTTTACCATAAAAAAACTGGGAAAACTTCTTGACTCGAGTATAAGCCTAGGGTAAGAAATGCGCAGCTACTGTAAGTGGTAAAGAGGGTCAACAATGCCCATTTGCAGCCTCACTGTGCCCACTTGCAGCCATAGGTCCCCCGAACTTCAAACTCAGTAGTTAAGGGTTCGTAGATGCCCCCTAGCTGCAGCCAAAATTTGGGGTCTCTGAACCCAAAGGGTCCCAAAATGACATTGCTGCAGATGGACACAGTTGTTTTTTGTTTTTTGTTTGTTTGTTTGTTTTTTTTTTGTTTGTTTTTTATATTTTGGGCTAGTTTTCCTTTGATAATAAAAAAAAAAAATCAGGAGATATCCATCACCATTTACCACCAAATGAAATCCAAATTTGTCCTGAAATACATGCAGTATAATTCACCTGGATACACAAAGTAGTTGTGATGATATGTACGGTTTTACTAACACATACCAAAGTTGCAAAATTGTGCTTGGGCATTAAGATTTATTTTACCCTTAGGCGCAAAGGGGTTAAAGGGGGCGGGGTGGAGGCAGACAAGTGGAACTTACCCTTTTGGGTGAAGTTCTGCTTTAAAATGATCAGCTTTATTTTATTTAAACAAAACCTTTATCCCAAAAGGAAAAAAAAATGTGTGCTGTAACTAATTATAAAGTGTGGGCTGGAGTTTGGCTTCAATATGTTAGTGTAAATAAATATGCTAATACATTTAATACTCTCCTCCTCACCTACACTGACAATGCTGCTGTGCCTCCTGTACTCATTCCTCCAGAGCTGTGGACAGTAATACAGATGGTGTATTACTGGCCAGATCACATGGTGAAAACAGAGGGAAAAAAGCCAAAGAAAAGAAAACTGATGCAGCCACCAAATCTAATAATTGGGCATTCAGTGAATCACACACAGCTCCCATTTTTTTCTTTTTACTCCAAACTTGATTTAAAGTGTACAATAGTGGCACAACATTCATGTCACTGCTCTGATGTACAGTGACATGCAATTTTGTACAGCTCGCTTTAATAAAATGCGGCATGTCTGCATTTTATTGCAGCTCGATGCAGCGTGGTTCCGGGCTGCATTGCAATGTGAATAAAACACACAGAAAACAGTTGTTTTCTGTGTGTCCTAGCAGTGACCAGTGTTTTTCAGTGCAGTAAAACACTGGTTACCATGTAAACAGCTATAACAAATTACAATTCATTTCATAGCCTAGTAGGGGCAAAGTACACCCCACCACATTCTAAAGATTTGTAAACCCTGAAGCAGAGTTCGAATAAAGCTAAACTCTGCACACACAAACTTTTTTTTAAATATATACCCAATTTGCCTCAAGGGTTATAAATCCACTTTATGTGCACCAAATGTTTTTACAAATGCAGATATTGCCTTGTAAAAGTAGAAATACCATCATAACTGTGCTGTAGGGATGGGCCAAACGGACCCCTCTTCGGTTCGCACCAGAACTTTCGAACACTGTGAAAGTTTGGACCCAAATAACGAACCCCATTAAAGTCAATGGGACCCGAACATTAACAGTCCCCATTTAGAAGGCTTATATGCAAGTAATTGGGCATACAATGGTTATAGGGATCCGGGTCCTGCCTGGGGGACACGTATCAATAATAAAAAAGTTTGTGAAAACCGTCATTTTTAAATGAGCAGTGATTTTTTTTATTTTATTTAAAGTAAAAGCATATAAATTAAAAAAACCTTCCAAAATAGTGCCTGTGTGGTCCCCTTAGTCTACCTGTAAAGTGGCAGATCTGTACCATGTCCAGAATCTGCTGCAGCAATAATTGCATTTATAAAGCCAAAAAATGAAATTTTTCCTGCAAGCAGCCTTTATTTTGCTCAGCAACAGCTGTTGAGCCAGTGTGTATGATGAGGCCACAATGTAGTGCACTGGGAACAAGATTAGAGATTTTTTGGATACACCCTGGTGTCACTTGGACTTTGGATAGAAGTAACGGGTGCGTAAAAATTGGTCTTTGGGTGTCGGTGGCGCCTTCCCACCGTCACCATATAAAGGTAATCTTGATGAAAGCAAGAATTGGCCTTGCTGTAAAAAATTGCATCATCATTACCACTGGAGACAACTTGGCAATACGCTGCTGCTGGGGGAACTTGAATGCCAATTTGTCTACCAGTGTTCTCCCCTCTCTCTAGGCTCATGTTCCTGTCATCCTCAACCTCAGAACCAACATCTGAATCCAGTAATGGCTGGGCATCATCAAGGAGCAAGTGGCTGACGCTGTGGTCAAATAACTCAGCTGACTCCTCCATGGCTGATGTTGGGGCTGTGGCAGGAATAGATGTGGACAAGGAGGCAGGTTTATCCACTCTGACAACTGAAGGGGACTGCACACTTGTTTCTGCTTGCTTGACAGAGGATGAGGAGGATGAGGAAGATATGTAAGCCAGTCCATCACCTCCTCTGCATGCTGTGGCTGGATAGCACGGGCAAACTCACTAAACAGAGGAAATGATGCCCTGCCTAGGGACTGACCACCACATCCACCTTTTCCTGTGGACATATCTGTTGCTGGCTCCCTTACGGTGCCAAGGGAATGTCTGCCTCTCCTTTTTGTCCTCCCAGACATTATTGGGAGGGATTGGGCGGTGCTTATAAGCAAATGTAAAGAAGAAGTGGAAATCTGTACGTTGATGCACTTTAATCAATGTAAAGTTATGTTTGGTGCACTTTAATTTGAGTACTCACACTACACAGACACACTCCAGGCAAACACTATAATATACTGCAATATAATGCGCCAAACTTACAGTGACGCACAGACCTATATGGCATTAAATTTGCAGTAACGCACACAAGACTATATGGCGTTTAACTGGCAGTAACGCACACAAAACTATGTGGCTTTAAACTGGCAGTAACACACACAGAACTATATGGTGTTAAACTGGCAGTAACGCACACAGAAGTAAATGGCGTTTAACTGGCAGTAACACAATCAAATAGATGGTGTTCAACCGTCACTACACTGATGCTATCTGAACTGTCCCTAATCTAGCTATACACTAATGTCAAGATTACTGACACAGTCTCACTGCACTACACTGAAACTATCTGAGCTGTCCCTACTCTACACTAATGTATGTATGAATGACACGGTCTTGCTACACTACAGTGAAACTATCTGAGCTGTCCCTACTCTAGCTGCACACTATGCAAAGCTGAATGATGGTCCTCCTCACTACACTTACACTATTCTTAGACTGACACAAAACTAATATTCTACACTGACAATTGAAGCAAAAGAGCACAGTTTAGCACACTAACTAACTAATAGCACTGAACAGAGCCCTGTTCTTTCTCTCTCCATGCCGAAATCATACTGAAAATGGCTGCCATTGAAAGAATACTTTTATACTGTGGGGCAGGAATGAGCCATGATTGGATGACAGTGTCCAATCCTGACTCTGACAGTGCTCTGTGCCCTGATTGGCTGAAACTTTCACTGCTTCAACCAATCAGGGCTTGCAATGCACTGTGGTCTGTTTGGGGGGGGGGGGGGGGGGGGCAAACAAACGGTCGAACATTCCCTTTGTTTAGCTATTCGCCGGAAAAACAAAGAGTTTGGCCCGAACTTATGCTCGGGCCGAACTGTTCGCCTTTGTGCTGCACAAAGCCTGTGCAGAGAGCAGGGCCATGGAGTGGACTTATTAGGTCTACACCCATTACAGGCTACTTGCAGAACGACATAAGACCAATCACCCTACATATGGAGAGAGCAGCAATGACCGGTCTTTATTACAGGAAATGCCTGCACAGTGGTAGAGTACAGGAGATATTTCATACTTGATTGCTGCACAGATATGGAAAAATACACAAAGCATACCCGGATTCATGTAAGAATACACATGGCTCTTTCTGGTACTGTATTTAGATAATATTTGTTTAGCCCAGACTTCTTCAACGGGTTTGTTTGCCTTTATTAAAAAAAAAAAAAATGCAGTCCACAAACACAATTCCACAATTCTAAATTTATTCGATTTTAAAAATATGCATCCATGCTCTTCCCATACCTGTAGGCCATTTGTGCACAGAGTGACGCCTGCTCCAAAAGCTTTTTGATCGTTTTCACAGCTCCGTATTGTCCCTTTCCCTAGGAAGGACCAGCTGTTAGGACGAGTGCCCCCTAGTGGTACAAGAGCAAGCAGAGTAGGAGGTTTACCCCCACACCTTATTAATTCAGTTGACATTGATAAGGATTGCAGTAGGAAATGCCTTCCCATTTTCGTATTCAATCTTATTTTATTCATATATAGAACAAGAAAGACAAAATAGTCAACATTACAAACACTGGTAAGGTACACCAACAATAATTATCAATTACATCGGAACAAATGCATATCCAGGTTGCATAAAAATGAAATGAAAACAGGTTTATAAGGCACATCAGGAGACCACCTGTGATAGCAACACGTGAAAACATTACAGGTTAAAGCAACAATCACCATAATTTCAGAGAAGGGAATCATAGGTGTCCCATACGTAATGCATCAGTAAAGGTTATATTGAAAACCTGTCCTGAAAAAAATTATGTCGTAGGGGTCACACACTGAATTGGTAACAGTGGGTAAGTCGAAGTCATAGTGCAGTCGCTCAATGGATTCCTAAGGGTGTATATAGGCATAGAGGAAAAGGAATAGGGGTAGAAAAAAGGGGGCAGAAAGATTAGGGACAAGAAGCACTCCATCCTAGTCATGAGGTGATGTCTTCTAGGCCACTTTCAGCCCAGGAGATCAACTCCAAGGAGTATCGGAACATGGACCATGACGTCCATGTGAGAGAAGACTGTGTGTCTTTACCACATTCTTCCACCAACAGACATTCAAGGTCCCTAATGCAGTCCACTTCAGTAGCCCAGTCCCCCAGGGAAGGCATGACTGTGTCGATCTCCATTGACGGAGAATCACTACTCTGGCCGCTGCCAGAAAGTGTCGCAATACATCTTTTTTGCCTTCCCATTTTCAATGCCTGTGCTGACATGGCCCACCCCATCCAACACCAACTTCCTACAGGTGCATCCTCCCTTATAAAGCGACAGGCAGGTGAACATCTTTGACCAGTTGAGCTGTTCCCCTGGTTTACTGCAGGAGAATGAAGGTTGTATCTGGGCCCCCTGGACATTTCCCTAAGTCTTAGGATCCTGCATAAACTGAAGAAACATTATCCAAGCTCTACTGGTCTGTTACCACATAGAATGCTAAGGCCGGTGCTTATGACTGAATGGTGTGCTCCCAAGGCATCAATCCATAGAAGAAATCAGCCAGCAACCCTATACGTTCCAATTTCCAAATTGTTTATTAGGCTACATTAATAGCTATTTTCTGCCACTTTTAATGTAGCCTAATAAACAATTTGGACCTTGGAACAAACCGAGTTGCCTGCTAATTTCTTCTATGGATAGGCTCCTGCATAGGTTGCCTTGTGGGTGATCTGCCTCTACCCTGAAGTAGTTCTTTATTCTACATACATGTGTTTGGTATTGTTTTTTGTAATACACAACATTTTAGGGTGTAGGTTTCCCACAAATATTATAGTTATACTTTTGTTGCTGGTAGCCTTTGCATAGCTCTCTATGTTACACACTGTGCATAGCCAATACTATAGTATATACTATATTACCCTTAGCTGTAACCCCGAAAAGACCTTATTAATCATCTCATTACTAGCAAGGGTTGTGGGCAGAGTGCCCAACTTTATATGGGATTAACTTCTCACTAGATCCAATGTGGATTATTTATCATAGATTAACATCTTGGAAGATTCAATTGCACTGCTCTTTGTTAGGTGTAGTATCCTCTTCCCATGTGAAGTATAATTTACAGGCCACCTGAGTCCTGCTTTGCATAATGACCTCTCTCGGGTTACATAGACCTGTTAATAGTTCCAAGTTTTCCGTTTTGTATACATGTATGGACATAATGAAAAGCATTGAGTAATTGTATCACTCAGTACAGCTATATAAAATACCTGGCTTGTTGATTCCTCATTCATGGAAGCTTGATGTTGTTAAGTATACAAACCATTCATATTTGATTGAATAGTTATCTCATTAGAGCACAAAATAAACTAATGTAATAGATGGCAAGTCTATTTTCTTTAATGGGTCACTGCTAACAAACTCTTTTGCTTATCTACTGTATACATTTTTTTTATCCACAGCAATGTGCAACTTCAATGTCATTAATATAGTATCTTTTTATTAACATTTATTTTAAGGTATAGATAAAATACCGCTCCAGGTGGCAATCTCGCTACTGTCCTCCTCTGGATGTAGAAAGGGTGCTGGCTCTGCATGCAATGATCATGTAGTGAAGAATTCAAGATAGCCGCACTCCAATGCAATCACCTTTATTAGTATAAAAGACAGTTCATACAGCACAGGAAGCATAAGGGACAGCTGTAGCTAACGCGTTTCACACCCTCACTGGTGCTTAGTTATAGCTCATGACTAGGCACCAGTGACCCTTTTGATTTTTACAGTATTTAAACTGCATTTTGGAGTAGTTCTCTACTGTATGTCAAGGAATAATTAAAAGATGAGTTTGCTAAAGAAAAAAGAAAAATTTATAATAGTATGTCCAGCTTATTTAAAAGAGTTATAGCATAGGCAAGTTTGTTTAGCAACATGTTTAGTAACATTTTGCACATAATTACCACTGAGTTTTTTTTCATGCACACTCCTTTTTTTATATTTATATTTTACACGTCATTATTCACTTTGCACACCCCTCACTTTTCCTCCTATCACTTCCATTGTCAGCATTTAAAGACAAGGTCATCCCTGACATATTTTATATTAGTTATACCAATATAGTTACTTTACTAATATTATTATCCTTCACATGATTAATTCAAGCTGTAATAGATTATTACAACACCTTCTGACCGCCCAACAGATAATACTAACCATTAACCAACATGGGTCTATTCATGAGCTAACACTCTGACAATTTTCGTAGGTTCCGGCCCCACCTCCCCCGTGGCGTGTTGGTGGGGGGGCAATTATTCGTGTGACTTCTTGCAAGCCATATCAAGTGAATTCCTGTTCCCCCCTCTTCCGGGGTGCTGCTACGTGCGGGCACACTGGATGGTCTAGCTGCTATGTGGGGAGGCTCTGATCGAGGGGTACATCCAAACTCAGTGATAATTATGTGCAAAATGTTACTAAACATGTTGCTAAACAAACTTGCCTATGCTATAACTCTTTTAAGTAAGCTGGACATACTATTACAAAATTTTCTTTTTTCCTTAGCAAACTCATCCTCTGAAGAGACCCCAAAATTCATGGGTCGAAACGCGTCAGTTTGTTATGCAATAGCCTTATCACATGCTGTGTATAACCTATATGTTTGCTATTATCTGTATTTGGTATGGGTATTTCCCCACTTGAGCTCTTAATTTATATTTATATATTGTTATACCTATCCATTACCTTTCAATAAAGAATTCTAATATTTTACTTAATGCTTTGCTCATATCTATAGTTAGCTGCCTAAAAACCCCACTCGGGGGACTCTTTCCCATTTTTTTAGTGTCAGATTATTAAAAGTCAGCACCTGTGGGGGATGAGCAGATGAAGAAAAAAAAAGTACAGTTGTTAGGTGAGGGCAGGATAGGCTTCTCTGAAGAGAAGTTTTCAGGGATTGCCTAAAAGTTACATTAAAATCCTACATGTCTGCCAAATGCTGATTTCATGCGTCCAAAAAAGCTTCATCATTGTACACAATGTGTGTGTAGTATATCCAGTCTTTCTGCTCTGCTTCTGGGACCCCACCAGTATACCCTAATCGTCTGTGATTAATCAAAGCTTGCATTATAGTATACTCAGAAAAGAAGTTGCTCCAGACCACACAAAGTAACATTTTGTTACATTTGTATCTTTCTGTTCATTCATCTGCCAGACAAAGGGATGAACTACTTACTGTAGATCTGCAGATGATGTCAGTTAAAACAACCTAACAACAATTGTTTTTTGTAATAAAATGTTTCTATTTTATTATTATTAACCCTTAGTTTACTCTAATCAGCCCTAATTAACTCCTTAGTCTCCTATCTTCAACTATTTTTTTTTCATGCTGATTTTTTTCTAATTTATTATCTATCTATATATATATCTATATATATATATATGTGCAAATCGCCATACCGGTACGGCTGTTCCTTTAACAGCTATAGGGGGCGCGCGTGCATCGCCAGAGCCGATGCAGGTGACCGGCAGGCGGCGATGTCTGCCAGCCACTCGCGATCACTCCTCAGAGAGGCAGAACGGGGAATTATCAATGTAAACAAACAGATCCTTATTCTGTCAGGGGAGTAGAGAGAGATAGTCTGTTCCTAGTGATTAGGAACAGCGATCTCTCTGTGCTCCCTGTCAGTACACTCCCTCCACAGTTAGAAACACCTCCATAGGGAACACTTAACCCCTTGATCTCCCCCTAGTGTTAACCCCTTCCCTGCCAGTGTCATTTATACAGTAATCAGTGCATTTTTATAGCCCTGATCGCTGTGTAAAATTTCACTGGTCCCCAAAAAGTGTCAAAAGTGTCCGATCTGTCCGCTGCAATGTCCCGCTAAAAATTGCTGATCACTGCCATTACTAGTAAAAAAATATAATAATAAAAATGCCATAAATCTATCCCCTATTTTGTAGACGCTATAACTTTTGTGCAAACCAATCAATATATGCTTATTTCAAATTTTTTTTACAAAAAATATGTAGAAGAATACATTTTGGCCTAAACTTTTTTTTACTTTTTTTGGATATTAATTATAGTAAAAAATATAGTTTTTTTTTTTTCAAAATTGTTACTCTTATTTTGTTTATAGCGCAAAAAATAAAAACAGCAGAGGTGATCAAATACCACCAAAAGAAAGCTCTTTTTGTGGGAAAAAATTACATCTATTTTGTTATGGTACAGCGTCACACGACCGCGCAATTCTCAGTTAAAGTGACGCAGTGCCGTATCGCAAAAAATGGCCTGGTCATTAAGGGGGTAAATCCGGGGCTGAAGTTGTTAACATATATTTATACCATATAATAAAAAACACTTTATTTCATTTGTAAATAACTTTGCAACGCTTTGTACCAGAATCATAATTTTAAAGTGATTTTAAACAGGATAAATTACAGAATAAAATAGACATATTTTATTGCAATAACACTATTTTGTTTTTAAACTAACACTGCTAAAAAAAAAAAAATGTGTGTGTTGTTTAGGTTTGTTGCATTTTATTGTCTAAAGATTGGGTGAAAAAATCATTGTTGCAAGACAATATAGTGAAAAGAAAGCCAAATATGTCCTTAAAGAACAATATATGTATTACCTTGTATTATTTAGTAATGACAAAGTTATTGCCGAATAAACAGGTCTATAGCAGAAATGTAAAAATTGCTCCAGTCTATAGGGGGTAAACAGGTGTGACAGATGAAGTGGTTAAGGAGTTTTTGGTATGTTAAAGGAAACATTTGTACATGCAATGTTATATAACTCTTTACTTTTATTTTGGCAGGATGGAGTGGTGCTTGTCCACTGTAATGCAGGCGTGTCTCGCGCTCCAGCAATAATTATTGGTTATTTGATGTATCATGATAAACTGAATTTTGCCAGAGCCTTTTCAATTGTGAAAAATGCCAGGCCCGCAGCTTGCCCCAATCCTGGATTTATGGAACAGCTCCACAAGTATCAAGACAGTATAAGAAGACAGACAGATATACATGAAAAGGCAGACTGACAAACTGTGTTTTTCGTCTCCTACTTGTTATCCGTGGTTGCACTTCTTATAGAAAGAGTTGAATTCCAGGTGTCAATTGAAATGCAGTGTTTTATTTATCTGAACATACATACTCCAAAAAGGCATGCATACTTTATATAACTTGCAGCAGTCAGTACCATGTTATATTTAAAGTGATACTAAACACACACCGTTTAATTTACATTGTCCTTTCTATTTCTGTATGTGGATGATGGCACTGTAATTATTTTATTGAGAAAAACCCATCCAAGTACCATTTTCCTATAATAGATATACAGCTGACACATGACCCAGCTCTTTTCCAGCCTGCCTGCAGGGAAACATAAGCAGGAGGAGCCTCTAGTCCTCTGCTGCTGGTCACATATTCAAAATAAAAAACAGCCTTTGGAATACAGAGTAAAAATGAATATCAATAAACTGTTTTAAATTATCATACAAATATATATTTGAAGTCAGATCCTTATTATTTTCTGGCAATAACATGGTGTGGGTGAATTTCTGCCAGTCACAGCCTGTGTCTTAGAATAACAGGGAGGTGAAGCCTCCATCATTCTATATGTAACTCCCCCCTCCCAGATTGTGTTTAGCTGGTTGGTGGGCATGGGGGCAAAGGGAGGGAGTGGGCTGTCATTTACCACTGTGTATACGCTCACATGTGTGACTCTGTAGTCACATGGGCTGCTCAGATGTGATAGGGAGAAAATGCTCAGCATAAAAACACACTGAAAACTGAGCATGTGCAGAGTTGCCAACATTGCTGTGCAAAAGCCCTAGCTGAATTGAGGACATGGACAGAAAAAGGAGATAAACAACAGCAGGCTCAACCAGGTTTTTTGCAGAATACAGAGAACAAACTTCATAGTGACTGAGTGAGTATGAACAGCAAGTAATACACCATTTATTGATAGTTTTTTATGATGTGGGTGTAGTGACACTTGAATTTCCCTGACTATTATTGTGCAAAAGTAATGTAATGCATTCACTGGATTATAATAATAAAAAAAATTTTTATTAGTACCTTCTCCCAGCCTCCCCCCCCCACACACACACACACACCCAAGTCTTCTCTCGATCCAGCACTGTCCTGTCTGCAGTAGCTCTTCTCCCCTATTCCTGTAGTCATGGGAGGCTCTGATGGAAGCAGGAGCCATTAGCTCCTGGTGCTGTCAATCAAATCCTGTGGGGAGTGAGAAGGTTGTGGGGGAAGGCGTGCTTTGTGTGCCTATGGAAGCACACAGCCAAGCTCGGGAACGTGCCCACACCAGTGCCCCCATAGCAATCGACTTCATATGGGGGCACATGGAGAAAAGAAAGAGCAGAGAGTACCGGCATGGGACCCCAGAAGATCCAGCTTGACAGCTCCTGCAGTTAACTGTGGCCACTTGCATGTAGTTGCTCAAGCAGTGATGGGGCCCAAATCCAAGCAGCTTCAATGCAGGCTGTTAACTATATAAGTGTGAAACACACCAAAACCCATGATTTCCGCTGCGTATTACAGTGCCGATATGCATTTAATAAATAAAGATGAATTCTGCACTGACTCTATTCTACATATTACATCAATATCTCACCATGCATGCTACAGCTTTCCTTTAATAATCTATACAGCTTGGAATAAAATAATTAATTTGCAGAGAAAGGTCATACGGGAAAGAAATGAAAAATATGGCATATGTTTTAATATTTATTAGTATCAAACACTTTTGCAATGCACTTAGGACCCATTCATACTCTGCTGGTGTGCGTTGTTAAAATGAATTGAGTTGTTTACATTTGCATTTTTTTTTAACTTTATTGAAATGTCACAAAATGACACTTCATTTAGCTCCATGCACTGTAGCGCATTGCTGTGCACTGTGTAAAAATGCAATCTGTCCTACTTTTTTCAGCAGAGTGAACTCTCTCCATCCAATCTGACAGAGCTTGAGCTATTTTGCAAAGAAGAATGGGCAAAAATGTCAATCTCTAGATGTGCAAAGCTGGTAGAGACATCCCCAAAAAGACTTTGAGCTGTAATTGCAGTGACAGGTGGTCTACAAAGTATTGACTCAGGGGGCTGAATACAAATGCACTCCACACTTTTCACATATTTATTTGTAAAACATTTTGAAAACCATTTATCATTTTCCTTCCACTTCACAATTATGTGCCACTTTGTGTTGGTCTATCACAGGGCTCTCCAAACTTTCTAAGCAAGGGGTCGGTATACTGTTCTTCAGGCTTTTGGGGGGCCAGACTGTGGCCAGTAGGAGTTGAAAGAACCCCGACACCAGTGCTCCATCATTGGTTTTAATAGGAGGAATAGTGCCCCATTGATGGTGTCAGTAGGGGGAATTGTGCCCAATCATTGGTGTCAGTTGGTGGAATAGTGCTTCAAGGGCCAGATAAAGGCAAGTAAAGGGCCACATCCGGCCCCCGGGCCGCAGTTTGGAGACCACTTGTCTATCACATAAAATCTCCAAAAATAAATTTACATTTTTGGTTGTAACATGACAAAATGTGGAACATTTCAAGAGGTATGAATACTTTTTCAAGGCACTGTATGTAGCGCAGTTTATGCAGCTATATAGATCAGACCAAACAAATGAAGAGGAAAGAGGGACTGTGTTCTGAATGAGGGGCAATCCCTCGAAATCAGGGACGTTAGGAGCTATGCAATATGACAAATGGTTATGAAATGTTTTGAACACACTGATGGTCTTGAGATCAAAATGAAAGAAACGGTAGCTATACATAATTTTTCTCATACCCAAGCAAAACAATTTAGAGGGACAAAGGCAGTATCATTGACACATTGGTGTTCAACACTGGTCACAAATATATAGTATTATTTGTTATTCGGGTTAAAGCAGTAACAAAACAAAATGCAAGCATTTATTATATTGCAGCTTACTAATTCTTAGATGTGATGACTACATTAGCTTTCTTTTTTTAGGCTTTCTTGTATTTTCATCTGGTGATCAAGCCAGCAAGTCTGTTGTTTTTCAGCAGAACATGCTGTCCTGCACATGTAGCAGTTAGAGGGTTGAGGCAAACCATTTACCACTGACAGAGGCACTTGAAATGGTCAGCTTTTATCCCAAAAGGGGCACTCTAATACTGGCCAGACCACCGGATAAAAATAGAAGGAGAAAAGTTAAAAAAAAAAAGGTTGGTAAGCTGCAGTAAATACATTATAGGAAATTGATATGATCTGAATGATTGTATTGCATTTCCTGATTTAAAAGACAGCTCAAATGTTCATGGTTGTCCTGTTTATTATTCACAAAAGTACACGCCTTTTTTAATTAAATTAAATCTTCTGATGTGTACAATTGGTTACTTATTCCTGGTAGTTGAACTGTGGTTGTATGTATGCAGAGCAGATCGATAAAACAATGGAAGCACTTAGGCCCGTTCCACACGGTGCAGGTGGATGGCTGGTCCGTGTCTGCTCAACTTATGGAGAGCGGACACAGACACAGGAGATTAGAGGGTCTGATCGGGTCCACCCGAAAAACTGACAGGTGGACCCGATCTGTCCGCTTGTGTGAAAAGGGTTCCTTTTTTTTAACATTCATTGGATGTCAAGCATTCATTCAGGCTGCAGACATTTTCCCCATATTTTCTCCAATACTATGATGTCCTATTAATGTCAGCTCCATCTAGTGGCCAAAATACAGTTTATTTTAAAGTGGATGTAAATCCTCACATATATATATCCAGTGAAGTGAACAGCCTCAGATGATACAGAGATGAAACAAATCTCCCTACATAAGTTTTCCTTTCTATATTCTTTAGAATTCTTACATCGTGATAGAATTTTTACTTCCTCATTCTGCACTGTGAGTGTAGTCCAGGGATGTGCAGTCAGGGGAGGCAGAGCCATGAACATTAACCACTTCAATACAGGGCATTTTCACCCCCTTTTCAGTTTTCAGTGCTGTCATACTTTGAATGATAATTGCGCAGTCATGCAACACTGTACCCAAATGAAATTTTTTTATCATTTTTTTCCCCACAAATAGAGATGTCTTTTGGTGGTATTTGATCACCTCTGCGGTTTTTATTTTTTGCGCTATAAACAAAAGAAGAGCGACAAGTTGAAAAAAAAAACACAACAATATTTTTTACTTTTTGCTATAATAAATATTAAAAAAAAAAAAAATTTCCTCAGTTTAGGCCGATATGTATTCTTCTACATATTTTTGGTAAAAAAAAATCACAATAAGCGTATATTTATTGGTTTGTGCAAAAGTTATAGCGTCTACAAAATAGGGGATAGTTTTATGGCATTTTTTTTCTACTAGTAATGGCGGCGATCTGCGATTTTTATCGTGACTGTGACATTGCGGCGGACAGATCGGACACTTTTGACACCACTGGCATTTATACAGCGATCAGTGCTATACAAATGCATTGATTACTGTATAAATGTCATTGGCAGGGAAGGGGTAAACACTAGTGGGCGATCAAAGGGTTAACTGTGTCCTAGGGAGTGATTCTAACTGTAGGGGACGGAGACTGATCGATGTTCCTCTGTACTGGGAACACATGATCGGTCTCCTCTCACCTGACAGGACGTGGATCTGTGTGTTTACACACACAGATCTACGGTCCTGCTCTGTTAACGGGCAAACTTCACGGCTGCCGGGCACGTGCATCGCGTCCCGGGTGATGCGGCGGGGGCACGCGCGTGCCCCCCAGATGGCCGGAAAGACCAGGACATTATATGATGCCCGCCCAGGATGGGAGATCCCTCCTGCGGACGTCATATGACTAGATGCGGGATGTGAAGTGGTTAAAAAAAAAGCAAAAAAAACGATCGAGCTTCGAAAGTCATAGCTCGGCGACCTGGGGTCAAAGAGACTGAGAGGATGAGCTCACAGTGCCTCTGACTTGTTTTTGGAGGCACTGAGCTCAATGGACAGCTTGGAGCCTTGGTCCAATGGTAAAGCACCATTGGAACAAGCTGTCAAATAAAAATGCTGCAGTGGAAGCTGTCTCTATCTCTCACTGCAGTGTCATAGAAGGGGGCATGTGTCTAAAAGGCAAATGCTCCCTTCCAGCCTAGCTCGCTTAACTACAAGGAAAAAACATGTTTTTATGGGTATAAGATTTACCCACAACCCCATGTTTTTCTCACACAGTTAAGAGGGAGAATGAAGAAGAGAGGGAGAATCTGTTGTTGCTTGAAAGGTACTTTTTTTATTCAAGCTAAATAATATATTATTATGCTATATGCTATAACATAATAATTTATTATTTATCTATTTACTGTGAAATTACTGGTTTGAAGTTATAACTTCAAACTTCAGTAATTTTTCCGTTACGCCACCTGCTTAAGTACAGTTTTTGAAAATATAGTAAATTACCTTAAAAACAATATATAATTATTACTTGCCACCCAAGCCAATTCTGACACTTCTCTCCTTGTAAAAATCATAATTTTTTTGCTAGAAAATTACTCAGAACCCCCAAACATTATATATATTCTTTAGCAGACACCCTAGGGAATAACATTGTGGTCATTGCATCTTTTTATGTCACACGATATTTGCGCAGCAATTTTTTTAAAGGCTTTTTTTTTGGAAAAAAACAAAAACAATTAAGTTAGCCCAATTTTTTTTGTATAATGTGAAAGATGATGTTGCGCAAAGTAAATAGATACCTAACATGTCACGTTTTAAAATTGCGCACACTTGTGGAATGGTGCCAAACTTTGGTATTTATAAATCTCCATAGGCGACGCTTTAAAATTTTTTACAGGTTACATGTTTTGAGTTACAGAGGAATTCTAGTGCTAGAATTATTGCTCTCGCTCTAACGTTCTCGGCGATACCTCACATGTATCAGCCCCCTTGGATTTACCCCTTTCCTGACAAGGCCATTTTTGCGATACAGCACTGCGTTACTTTAACTGACAATTACGCAGTTGTGCGATGCTGTACCCAAATAAAATTGATGTCCTTTTATTTCCCACAAATAGAGGGTTCTTTTGGTGGGATTTGATCACCTCTGCGATCTTTATTTTTTTCGCTATAAACGACCCACAATTTTGAAAAAAAAAACCCAATATTTTTTACTTTCTGCTATAAAACATATCCAATAAAAATAAAAAAAAATCTAATTTCTTCATAAATTTAGGTCAATATGTATTCTGCTACATATTTTTGCTAAAAAACCCCCCCAATAAGCGTATATATATATTGGTTTGTGCAAAAGATATAGCTTCTACAAAATAGGGGAAAGATTTATGACATTTTTATTATGTATTTATTATTTTACTAGTAATGGCGGTAATCAGTGATTTTTAGCGGGACTGCGACATTGCGGCGGACAGATCGGACACCTAGCTGACATTTTTTACACTTTTTTTGGGAACTGGTGACATTATTACAGTGATCAGTGCTAAACATATGCACTGACATTGTACTAATAACACTGGCAGGGAAGGAGTTAACATCAGGGGCGATCAAGGGGTTAAATGTGTTCCTTAAGTGTGTTTCTGAGGCTCCATCACACTGGACGTTAAAATAATGTTATAAGAACGGCAGTAGCTTTGCAGTAAGTCTTTCAATGTTTTTTAACGTCTTTGTAATAGCGTTTATTAGCGTTTTTTTGCGCTTTTCCGCATTAGTGGTTTTTCGCTGGTGAGCCAAGTTTTTGAGTGTTTATCGATGTCTATCTGCGTTTATGAGCGTTTGGCGTTTTTTATGGTAAGAAAAACGACTCCTGAACGCGACTTTATGGCGTTCAGAAAACTGCCCATAAACTCGACTGCTGATAAACATCCAAAAACATGGACACATAGGATAACATAGAGGGGAATTTATGGGCTGTTAAAAAAACGCCCAAACTCCCAAAAACGGACGTTTATGAGCTTCAGTGTGCATGGAGCCTGACTGTGTGGGGGGATGGGCTGCCTGGGACAACACACAGATCAGTATTCCTACATAGCAGAAAGACGAGATCTCTGTGATTCCCTGAGAACTGACAGAACGGAGATCTGCTCTGTTTACTATGGCAGATCCCCATTCTGTCTCTGCAAGGAACGATCGCAGGCGGCCGGTGGACATCGAGTCCGCCGGACCCGCTAATTGGCACCCCCACTGGCCAATGAGCACACGCATGCGCCCACAGAACCTCGTGCATGAACCGACGTACACCTACAGCAATTTGCGCAGCCGAGCCAACCTGCCATAGTATAACTCTGGCGGCTGGTTGGCAAGAGGTTAACCAACATAAGGACTTGTTTTAATAAAACCAGGACTGCTGGTAACTATATAGAGCACAATGTCATTTTCATTTTTTATTTCTGCATTCTGTAACAGCCCTGTACTTAGCCAGTGAAATCTTAGCATTTACAGGGCTGTTACAGAATGCAGAAATAAAAATCTGCTGTCCAATAGATTCTTTTCACCAGGCGCTTATTTGTGTGGGGGAATCTAATTGACTGCCTGCGTCCTGACACAGGTTTTTAAGCGTAAGCCTATTGGCTGAAGATGAAGATGAAATTTTTCATCTCACAGAGCTCGGCTACGCTGTGGGGGTTTATTCATTTATAAATGGGGATGTGGGTTTATTTACTAAATGGTGATGTGGGTTTATTTACTAAATGATGGTGTGGGGTTTGTTCACTAAATGGTTATCCGGGTGCGCACTATGCACCCTCAGAAAGTTTGCCTGTGTGTATCTGGCTCTGATACTCGCCAGTGCCTCACCAGCCACTGTTCCTGGTGTAGTCTTGACTTACACTGGGAGACAGCTGATTGGAAGAAAGGCACACACCCTCCCTACACATAGGCAGATACTTGCAGAGCTGTGCTGTGACAAGTCAAGCTCTCTGCTAATCTATTTTTAGTAACCTCCCATGACACAAATTTCAGGCTGGTTTTATCTTGGTTGACAGAGAACTTGTCAGAAGTTATCATGCTGATAACAGAGAAAGGAAACAGTAGAGACACACAGGACTCAGGGCTTTGGAGAGAGATAAGAAAACAATACAGATATACGGTATGTGCCTAGGTCATATTTCATGAATCAGGTTTAAATCCACTTTAAAGCGGAGTTCCAGCTGGACCCATGTTTATTAAAAGTCAGTAACTACAAAAAGTGTAGCTGGGGACTTTTAAAAAACAGACACTCACCTGTCCCACGGTCCAGCGATGCGGCCGCCTGAAGCCTGTGTTCCCTCCCCCGCCTGTCCGCGACGCCGGAATTGCAAGTGTGGGCACCCAGCTGTGACAGCTTGCGGCTTCACAGCTGGGTGCGCATGGGCGAGTCGCGCTGTGCCTTCTCAGTGGCCGGTCAATCTTCTGGGACCTAAGATGTGTCCCAATAGATTGTGGGGGGGGGGGGGGAGGTGAGAAAAGGAGTCGCCTATGCGGCACAGGCAGAAGTGGGAGCTGGGTACCTGTAAAAACTAGGTACCCACTCCCCCCCCCCCAAAAAAAAATAACATGCCAAATGTGGCATATCAGGGGTCAGGATCCCTTAAAGCGGAAGTTCCACTTTTGAGTGGAACTCCACTTTAAGGTTAAAGTATTTCTGCCACTAGATGGAGCTGATGATCATAGTCAAAGCATTAGGAACATTTTTGCGAGCTACAGTTGATGCATTTTCCCAGTAGGTTTATTTTACATACGTAAAGGTCCTTTTCCATCCTAGATTCCCCCAGTGGTTCTCCCCCCAGTGTATAGATTGCATTTATATTTTTGCCACCCAAATGCATTATTTTACATTTTTCTACATTAAACCTCATTTGCCATGTAGTTGCCCACCCCATTAATTTGTTCAAATCTTTTTGCAAGGTTTCCACATCCTGCAGAGAAGTTATTGCCCTGCTTAGCTTAGTATTGTCTGCAAATACAGAGATTGAACTGTTTGCCCCATCCTCCAGGTCACTTTTGAACAAAATAAATAGGATTGGTCCCAGCACAGAACCCTGGGGGACACCACAACCCATCTCTGACATTCTGAGTACTCCCCATTTATCACCACCCTCTGAACTAGCCCTTGTAGCCAGTTTTCAATCCATGTACTCCTCCTATGGTCCATGCCAACGGACCTTATTTTGTACAGTAAACGTTTATGGGGAACTGTGTCAAATGCTTTTGCAAAATCCAGATACACCACGTCTACGGGCCTTCCTTCATCTAGATGGCAACTCACCTCCTCATAGAAGGTTAATAGATTGGTTTGGCAAGAACGATTCTTCATGAATCCATGCTGATTACTGCTAATGATACCTTTCTCGTTACTAAAATCTTGTATATAGTCCCTTATCGTCCCCTCCAAGAGCTTGCATACTATTGATGTTAGGCTAACCGGTCTGTAATTCCCAGGGATGTATTTTGTGCCATTTTTAAATATTGGTGCTACACTGGCTTTTCTCCAATCACCTGGTACCATTCTAGTCAGTAGACTGTCAGTAAAAATTAGGAACAATGGTCTGGCAATTACTTGACTGAGTTCCCGAAGTACCCTCGGATGCAAGCCATCTGGTCCCAGTGATTTATTAATGTTAAGTTTCCCAAGTCTAATTTTAATTCTGTCCTCTGTTAACCATGGAGGTGCTTCCTGTGATGTGTCATAAGAATAAACACTGCAGTTTTGGTTACTGAAGCCCCCCGATTGCCTCGTGAAGACTGAGGAGAAGAATAAATTCAATACCTTCGCCATCTCCCCATCCTTTGTAACCAGATGTCCTTCCTCATTCTTTATGGGGCCAATAAAGTATCTAATACTATACACTGTACTAATGACTAGGATGAGCTCAATGTTCGGGTCTAACAACGAACATTATGGGGCGTTCAAGGAAAATTCAAGCTCCACGGAACACCCCATAATGCACTGCGAGACAGCGGTGCATTGCTGTATGATGATTGGCCAAAGCATGCACCTGACCTGTATGCTTTGGCCAATCACAGCGCGCTCTGCTAAGAGAGTCCATAGCCCACACTATATAAGACTGCTTACACGACGCCCCTGTGTAGTGTTGCTTACGTGGACAGAGAGATAGCTTGATTTAGATTAAGCAGGCAGGTTATTCAGTTAGTGGCAGTATATTTGATATATATATATATATATATTTGATATATATATATACAGTCAGTCTAATATATATATATATATATATATATATATATATATATATATATATATATATATACTCTGCATTTAGCATAGACTATATATTCAGTGTTTACTGGATATTCAATCAGTGCAGGCAGTGTATATATATCTATCTATCTATATATATATAGATAGATAGATATACAGTCTTGTGTGTATATATAGATATATATATATCTATATATACTCTGCATTCAGTGTAGCCTATATCGACAGTGCATTCGGTGGTGTACTGTTTCTAATACACTTCAGGCGGTGTACACAGTATCTAATACAGTGTGTACAGTTTCTACTACACTTCTAGTGGTGTACACAGTACACAATACAGTGCAGCTGTAATACAGCTTCTAATACAGTGCAGGCGGTGTACACAGTATCTAATACAGTGTGTATAGTTTCTACTACACTTCTGGTGGTGTACACAGTACACAATACAGTGCGGCCGTTGTACAGTTGCTAATACAGTGCAGGCGGTGTTCCACCAGAATTATTCAACCAGTGTCAGGTACATGCTGCTGGAGGATGCACAGCGATTTGAAGGCTCCGATGTTGGTTCCCAGGTTGAGGAAGGGAGTAACATGAGCCTAGAGAGAGGGGGTGCCCAAGAAGGACAAGAAACTGACAGTCATGTTCCCCCAGCTGCAGCATACTGTCAAATTTGCTCCAGTGACGAGGAGGGAGGGGATGATGAGGTCACTGACTGTACTTGGGTGCCTGAGAGAAGATAGGAGGAGAAGGAGGCACAACTTCAACGAGGCAGGATGTCCTCTAGGGGCAGCTTAAGGGCAGCCACCCTATTGCATCACACCGCAAAGCTCCGCAGGTGCAGGGCGCTGCTGACTTTTAAAAGTTCCACATGCTTGACCAGACATATGACGACCTGCCATGCAGTCTTTTGGCAACAACACTTGAATGACCCACATCAAAGAAAAAAGCGGACTTCTCCTTGCTCCTCACCTGGGATCTCCAACCCTACTATACCTCCATTCCTCTCAAAAACTTGCACTGCGAGGAATGAAGGTAAAGCAAAAGGTGTCCCAAGTACCTGCAGCCAATCTGCTAGCAGTACACCACGATCTGATTTTAGCAGGCAAATTTCCCTACCCCAGTTGCTGAACCATAAAAATAAATTTGGTCCCAGCCATCCACATGCTCAGTGTCTAAATGCTAGCTTGGCCATATTGCTAGCACTGCAACTGCTGCCTTTTCAGCTGGTAGACTCTGCCCCCTTTTGTGACTTTGTGGAATGTGCTGTACCTCAATGGCAGGTTCCAAAACGCCATTTCTTTTCACGGCAGGCCATTCCGGCTCTCTACTGGCATGTGAAAGGCAATGTTTTGGCCTCCTTGGACAGGGCGGTCAGCAGTAAGTTTCATATTATCGCTGACTCATGGTCCAGCAGGCATGGACAGGGACATTACCTTTCCTTCACGGTGCACTGGGTAACTCTGCTGGCAGCTGGGAAGGATGCAGGACAGGGTTCATTGTTGTTGGAGCTTGTTCTTTCACCAGGCCTCCAAAATGCTAGTGGTGATTCTGCCACAGCTGTCTCCTCCACCCCCACCTCTTCTTCCTCTATGACCTCTTCTGCAGATTTGTCCTCTGAACCAGCGGTGCTCCATAAGCATTCAAGGGGCTACGGAAGCAGTCAGGCTAAAAGATGCAATGCGGTGCTTGAGTTGGTCTTCCTAGGGGACAGGAGCCACACTGGGGCAGAGATTCTGTCAACTCTGCAGGGGTAGGCTCAGAGGTGGTTGACACGACGTCAGCTTCAGCCAGGAATGGTTGTATGCGACAATGGCACCAACCTTCTCTCCACCCTCCAACAAGGACACTTTACCTGTGTTCCATATTTGGCACACGTCCTGAATTTGGTGATGCAGCAGTTCTTTAGCAGGTACCCAGGCTTACAGGATTGAGGCAGGCCAGAAAAGTCTGTGGTCATTTCCGCCAGTCATACAATGCCAGTGCTCGGCTGGCTGGGATTCAAAGGGAATGCAACCTGCCCACCAGCTGCTTAATTTGTGACATGCACCATGTGTAACTCAATGTTGGCAATGCTGCAGTGGCTGCACACACAGCAGAGGGCCATCAATGAGTACCTGTGCGAGTATGGCACCAGGACAGGGTCAGGGGAGCTTGGTTTCTTTTTGCTACACCAGTGGCTACTGATCAAGGATGCGTGCACTGTCCTGCCACCGTTTGAGGAGGCTACAAGGATGGTGAGCAGCGACAATGCATGCATCAGTGACACTGTCCCTCTAGTCTTCCTGCTGGTGCACACGCTTTGTGGAATCATGGACAGGGCACTTGAGGCAGAACAGTGGAAGGAAGAGGAGGACTTCCTTACCTCTGAGGGCCCCCTTTATCCAGATAGCATTCCTGCAGGCCCGCCAAACACACAGGAAGAAGAGGAGGAGGAGGAGGAGAATTGTGTCAGCATGTATGTAGAGGATACCACTCAGCAGAAGTCTTCAAGGGATGGTTTTCAGTCCCCAGAAACCCAAGGAGTTGTACGTGGCTGGGAGGAGGTTGTTACAGATCATGTGATCCTTAGTGACCCAGAGGACTCGAATGCCTCTGCAAACGTACCATGGTCTCCCTGATTCTGCAAAGCCTGCGAAAGGACCCTAGGATTTGTGGTATCAAGGAGAGGGATCATTACTGGCTGGCAACCCTTCTTGATCCACGTTACAAGGGTAAGGTTGCAGAACTCATCCTGCCTTTGCAGAGGAAGCAGAGGATGAAACATCTTCAGGAGGCCTTGCAGAAAGGTTTGTGCAACGCATTTACAGACCCTGGGATGTTACAATTTCCTGGTGCTGGACAACGTGTTGCTGAGGCTTCATTCAGTCAGAGGAAGTGCGGATTGTAACAGATCAAGGAGTGCGCCTGTCCACAGACTCAGTTGATAGGCTCACATTCATAAAAATGAATCAGTCTTGAATCAGCAGCTATCAAGCACCTGATGCTGATGTAACTGATTGAATTTGCTATGGATGTGGGATCCTTTGAAGACTACCTATGCTGACTATCCTATTCCTCCTCAGTCTTGATGATGCTAGCTTCCAACAATATTTTTGGTTTAGGGCACCACCACCACCACCCAAGGCCCAATTTTTCCATGTAATTACAATTTTTGATCTAATATTTCACAGCAGGGCCCATTCCTGTGACCAACATGAGTATTTGTGAGGGGTTACAGTGTTGTGGCATCACCACCACCACAGTCCAATTTTTCTGCCCCTGTTTAATAGGGGCATGTAATTACAATTTTTGATATAATAATTCAACACAGGGCCCATTCCTGCGCCCAACAAGAGTAATGCCGCGTACACATGGTCGGATTTTCCGACGGGAAATGTTCGACGGGAGCTTGTTGTCGGAAATTCCGACCGTGTGTAGGCTCCATCGGACATTTTCCGTCGGAATTTCCGAGAAACAAAATTTGAGATCTGGATCTCAAATTTTCCAACAACAAAATCCGTTCTTGTAAATTCCGATCGTGTGTACACAATTCCAACGCACAAAGTTCCACGCATACTCTGAATCAATTACGAGATGGAAGTGCTCGGTCTGGTAAAACTAGCGTTCATAATGGAGATAGCACATTCGTCACACTGCAAATTTTTTAATCTTTTAATGCAGCGCATTCTCTTCTTCTTTAGAATGCTAGAATAATGAAGTTGTTTTGCTGCTGATATTCACACAGAGTTCTGAAAAACTGATTTCTTTATTATTTCTCGTGATCTCCTGAATATTTTTTTTCCGTCAGATCTCCATAATAATGTTTTTAATTTTTGTTTATAGTGATTTTTTTTTATTAAGATCTCCTGCTTTTTTAAAGAAAACATTTCTAGTGCTCTCCATAATATTGTTTTTTGTTTTGTGTGTCAAGTTACTACCACACCATTATTATCTTGTATTTTTTTAACTTAAAGCAGGTTGGTTGGTATTGGTATCCCTTGTTAATTTTACTCACAAACAAACTGTCCTTTTTTAAGTAAAACACATAGGCAAGTACCGTATTTATCGGCGTATAACGCGCACTTTTTTCCCCTTAAAATCAGGGGAAAGTCGCAGGTGCGTGTTATACGCCGATCCCCTGCGATCCCGAGCTGTCAAAATGTCAAAATCGCCGACCGCGATTTGAAAATGGCACCGCCAGTGCCGAAATACACAGAGCCGGTCCTCGGCTCTTTCCGGCGGCTCTCGTTTACTTTCGGCTCCACTCGTAGTCCCGAGTGGAGCTATCCGAACCTACTCGGATAGCTCCACTCGGGACTACGAGTGGAGCCGAAAGTGAACGAGAGCCGCCGGAAAGAGCCGAGGACCGGCTCTGTGTATTTCAGCGCCGGCGGCGCCATTTTCAAATCGCGGTCTGCGATTTTGAAGCCCAGGAAGCAGGGACAGGGGATCGAAGGCTGCACTGGGGCAAGGCTGCACTGGGGAAGGCTGCACTGGGGAAGGCTGCACTGACAAGGCTGCACTGGGGGAGGCTGCACTGGGGCAAGGCTGCACTGGGGAAGGCTGCACTGGGGAAGGCTGCACTGGGGAAGGCTGCACTGACAAGGCTGCACTGAGAAGGCTGCACTGAGAAGGCTGCACTGACATGGCTGCACTGACATGGCTGCACTGACAAGGCTGCACTGACAAGGCTGCACTGACAAGGCTGCACTGACAAGGCTGCACTGGGGCAAGGCTGCACTGAGAAGGCTGCAATGATGGGCATTTAAATGTAAGTTTTTTTCCCTTCAACTTCCCTCCTAAAAGTTTTTTTTTTCCTTAAAATTCCCTCCTAAATTGGGGTGCGTGTTATACGTCGGTGCGTGTTATACGCCGATAAATACGGTATTTGTGAATCCAAAATAGCCATTTATTATGGGTCATAATAAAATAAAGAGGAAGGCAACGCTGGAGAAACTGGTGGTATTGGCAAAGCTTTTGTACCCCAGGGCACACATCAACTATTTTACAGCCAAAATTGGTAGCCTGAGGAGTCCATATAATAGTGAGCACAATCTGGTCCTAGACTACAAACAGAAACAACAGCAGATGACATATATGTCCCCAGGCTGTGGTCATACAACAGCCTGCGTCTTTTGTCAGATCAGACTGAACTCAGGCCATCACACTCTTGTCTTCCTTCCAGGCTTGCTTCCAGGCTGTGGTTTTGGAGTTGTGGCAGGAGGATGGTCAAACTTACACAGGTGGGTTTTGGCAAAGGCCTCTTGAAGAGTGGGGGTGGTTCTGAGCAGCATTAGCCTCCCGAATCAGCCCAAGCGCTGCCTCCTCCACGTTACTCCCCTTCCTGGGCCTTTTGGTTGGAAGGCGGAGGGGAGGGACCTGGGATTTGGTCAGGCTCCTGGGCCGGGCCACCTCCTGGCTGCCACTTACCCCCGCCACCTCCTGGCTGCCACTTTCCACTGCCACCTCCTAGCTGGCACATTCCACAGCCTCCTCCTGGCTGTCACATTCCATGCCCTCCTCCTGGCTGAGGCTTTCCTGTGTATGAATAAGGGACATAGTTTTAGTTTTTTTTTCATCAATCACACACAATTTTCAGCTCATGACTGTTGCAAATTGAATGTTAACAAATAGAAAAGACTATTATTCTGACCCCAGCATTTTTCATTCTTGTCCCAAACATTTTTGGCCACTACTGTCTATTAATATGTAAAACACTTTATTAAATCAGCAATTAGTGATCAATAATAAAATCTAGTTAACATCATTAATTTTACAACAAGAAATATGTAGAACAATGCTATACCTGGCTCAAGCTGGGCTCCTCCACTTCTTCCTGGCTGGAAGGCCCAGGTTGGACGTCGGAAGCCTCAGCTGGGGTGTAAGGAAGCTTGGAAGGAATAGTGGAAGGAAGGGTTGAGAGTGATTGCCTGACTTCAGTCTGGTCTGACAGAAAACGCAGTCTGTCATAGTACCATAGCCTGGGGACATAAATGGCATCTGCTACTGCTCCTGATCTCATGGAATCCTGGACCTTATTGTGCTCCCTATTATAAGTGCTCCACAGCCCACCACTTTTTGCCTTTAAATAGGGGATGGTTGCCTTGGGGATCTGCGGCTTCACCAACTCTAGCAGTTTCTCCAGCGCTGCCTGCCTCTTTTGTTTATGATTTTAATGTGGATGTTTCACCTGCCACAGATAGGGCAGCTCCCTGTACTTGTCTATGAATATGGGGAGGAAGTTGTGATCATTGAAGCCATCCATTTCTCTGCAAGACACTACACAAGACAAACCCTAACATCAGGCTAAACTCTCCTAATCTTGTCCCAATATAGGCCTCAATCTATAAGCAGTATAGGCCACTGATGCACCAAGTTAAAATTGTACCTTCGTTAGAACGATCGGCGCTTCCGCTACTCTTTCCTCCGCTTACAGATCGTACATACGACGCACGCGTGTTATGCTTTATATACACTGCACATGCATGAAACTCCGCCCGCCCCAGATGTTCTTTCTAGTCTATTGCCCGCACCTTGTCTTTCGGCGCAGTGGGAGAGCACATGGCGGAGAAAGAGCAAGTGCATCCAGACAGCAGCAGCAGCAACAACGAAAGGCCAGAGCCACGAACGTCCTGATCCTGGAGGAGATTTAAGGCCTCAAATATATCCTTTATAGAGATGGTGGAAATCTTGAAGGGGGCCTACTATAATGGGAAGCATGGACCTTACCCAAACCCAAATGTCAGAAAGGCCAAGATCATGACTAAAGTTGTGAAAAGTCTGCACAGGAATTTTGGGGTATGGCGATCCAAGGATCAATTGAGGAAACGCTGGTCAGACCTAAAATTGAGAGAGCGCTATCAGTACAGAAAGATCAAGAGAGTTCTTCAAAAAAGTAAGTAGTTGTCGTGTGTTCCTATTATTATTATTACCGTATTTGCATGCTGCTCCATGTGCTTTTCTTTACTGTTGTACAGTTTAAAATAGCAACTTTCAGGTTTGTGGGCACAGTAATCGTTCGTAGTAAACTTTGTTCGTTCGCCCACTAATAAAGTGTTTTTGGCAGATCCAAGTTAACTACATTTGTTCAGGCCTATTTGTATTAAAAGAAGTTTTGTACATTGTTGTCTTGATGGGTTTGTACTAGAATGAAATGCAAACTTGATTCAGTGTAAGGAGAGGACACTCAGCAGCTGTTTACACATCTGGACGCAGGAGCACTAGTGTGGGACACCAGAACATCCTTTTTAGGGCGTCCTACACAGGTGCTCCAGTGGATACTAGGGGTGTCTCCATGTGTGAAAATTATACAAAAAAGGTAAGTATTCCAGCTTTAGAAAGGGAAATAAATAATGTCTTCAGCTTGGAACTCTGCCAAAAAAGACAATTGTACGACGCTTCCAAGCAATGTTTCATATTACTATTTCTCGCCTCAAATATCTGTGTGCTAAGTATACCTTTTTTTTATTCACATATGGGAGAAAAGACTCGGAACATCTGAGGACATCAGGGACCCCCCACCTCATTAAGCAAAGGAAATCCCCACACCACAACCAGAAGATGTTGAGGAAGGAGAGGTTTATGAAGTGGGCGAAATAGTGACCCCAATAGGTGAGTGTCTAAGACCACAGCTTCAGGTAATAGATGGATGCCTGCATATTTATAATACATGTTGTTTTTTTGAATTTTAGGTGATGTGGATGTTGTGGAAGAAGAAACTCATTTCACAAGTGCAAGTGCACACGTCCTCATCAGGGAGATCATGGTGTGCAATCGGGACTTACAGAAGATCAAGGAAGACAATAATGATGTTGAAAAAAGACTCAAAAACATCACTGATGTTTTAGGCAGAATCTAAAACACACCTAAATTTGTTGTTATTTTGAATATTTTTTAAACTTTTTGGAAGTATATTGGAAGCCAAATTTTGAAGATGCACACAGTGTGTCAACATGTGCTATCTGCCATCATGGGATATCAATGTACGCGTTTTGTGGGTGCAATCCCTTCCTCGCAACTCAAGTGAGAGGAAGGGGTTGCACCCCCGAAACACGTCCATTAATCCCCCATGATGGGAGCTAGCACATGTTGACATTAGGCATGGGATCAGGAGAGAAATTTTGTGTGCATCTTCAAAATTTGGCTTTCACAGGGGTGACATCTCCCCATTTGATGAAGGCAAGATCAACACACTTTGGACATACTAATGTCTGATATTGCCTTCAATTTATCAAAGTTGAACATTGTAAGTTCCTGAGTTGTGTATTGTTTTAAACATGCCTGTTTACCCCAAAAAAGGCTATTTTTTAATGTCAAATGCTAAAATGTTATTTTAAAAATATGTTGGTTTGTTCAAAAACCTTTTTCTAATGCACATGTGCTGAATAGCATTTTTTTTTTAGTAAGTTGGTGTTTACAGTGACAATGGGGGTTATTTACTAAAGGCAAATCCACTTTGCACTACAAGTGCAGTTTCAGTGGAGTTTCAAGTGCTTTAAAATTTGCCACAATCAGGCCATTTTCGTGACTCACAAAAATGAATTCATGGTGGTAAAAAGGATGAATATTTTTATCATTAATGCATTACATACATTAACAACAAAAACAAGGTGTGTGTGTAGCAGACACACAACATAATAGTTTGCTGAAGAAGAGGTTGTCACCTCATGTATCAAATAAATTACGTTTGCACTGTTGAAGAAAATGGCCAAAAAGAAAAGCCCATTGGATAACCTAGGAGACAGCTAAAAGAAACACAAGCAGTAAATCAAAGGAAATCTTATTTCAGTTTAACTAAAAAATTTAGTTTTAAAATGTTTATGAAAGATTTTCTGGCATATCAATGGTCGCAAAGTACTCCATATATTTGATATGGACCTCGCGGGTGCTTTGGGGGGCAAGCCAGGACGGCTTCAAAAAAAGGGTGGGCTTCAGGTGCAGAGCACTGTGCCCGAATCCCACCCAGTTGTGGGACAATAGCGAATGAATATTCAGTATTTTCACACTAAATCTCCTCCCCGCCATTAGGATGCGGGTCGTGAGATCAGTTTACTGATTGGCCAAAAGGAGAAGCAACCTTATTGGCTGGGGGGATGAGGAAGGAGGCGCACGGAGGGGAAGGCCGACCAAGCAGCCGCCATGATGGCTCACTCGCAGTGGCTCCACTTCCCCGTTTGAACAGGTGAGGGAGGAGTACGGAGATTGGAGTCATCCCAGGCAGGCATGACATCTGCCTCTCAAGGTAAGGAGGCTGTCCGTCTCCTACGGGGGAAGAGGGGGTGGGTGGGTGCTGATTGCACTGTGGTGTGGTGTTTCCTGCAATCATCTCTGGGGGGGTGGCGTTGGTTTGCCGCCCTATCCCCCCCCTCGCCACTGGCTCTGGGCTGTAACTGGACACAGCCTATCACTAGGCCCCAGCCATGAATCATTTCCTGGAACCTGCTGAAAAATCCCAACTATTCTTGAATTTGTAAAAACAATAATAATTCTAGAACCTAGGTATGGAAGTGGTAGGAAATGAAGTTTTGGTAATTTCAATAATTTTCAACCAGTTTTTGACTGCAAAAGAAACCAAACAGATTCAGGCCTGGTGTACACCTATACATTTTTTAGCGCGTTTTCAGTTTTGCAGAAACACACTACAGTCCATATATCATGGTTTCCTATGGATGTAGTTCACATCTGTGCATTTTATGGAAAGGGACAGGGACTTTTTTCTGGTTTTTGGTTCTACAGACTTCAATGGATGAAAAGCATGTATTGAAAAACGCAAAATGCACCTGCAATATACAAACTGCAACCTGCATAGATGCGAATCAGGCAAAATGCACCTGCAATATACAAACTGTAACCTGCATAGATGTGAATCAGGCCTAAGGCCTTTGCATTTTTTAGTTTTCAATTTTGTAGAAACACACTACAGTCCAATTAACCATGGTTTCCTATGGGTCATGTTCACATCTGTGCATTTTATAGAAAGGGCCAGGGACTTTTTTTCTGGTTTTTATTCCATATACTTTATTGGATCAAAAACATGTATTGAAAAACGCAAAATGCACCTGGAATATGCAAACTGCAACCTGCACAGGGGTGAATCAGGCCTAAATCAACTACCACCAAAAGTTCTGATCATTTTTTTTTTGTATAACCAAATTTTATTGAATTTTGCAAGAAAACAAATACAGTTCAAGAAAGACAAGAGTCAAAAATGACATAATGCTTATGTCCAGTGCATACATTGGGAACAAGTCACATATAATTGGAATAGGAACATTAAGGTAAACATACATGAACCAGACATAACCTACACAGTAAATAACATGTAGATCCTCCGCACACCCCCACACCTTCGTCATCACGGTTGTGAGTGGCTCCAGAGACTCAAACCACGGTATAGTATATTCCAAGACATTGTCCACATGCCTGGAGAGACCTTGGATGAATGTGACAAAGCAAGGGGGGGGGGGGGTGAGAAGTGAGGAAAAATGTAAAAGGAAAAAAGAACAAAATAGACAATAATCCTAACTATTTAGTACCCGGGTCTCTTTCGCATTTTCAAACAGCTTTCAATTTTGTAAAAACTGCGTGCATGTAATGTATAAACATGAATTTAGTCTGAATGCTAACTCTGGACTGAATTCTCAAAGGGAACCTGCACTAAGAAACCTATGAAAGCCATCATTACTGACAACCTCCTGAAAATGCTTGTTACTTGGCTGCATCTGTCGTCAGTATTTTGAGTCACCCCCCTGGAAGAAGCACATAGGAAGGGAAGCACAGTTGCCAGCGCTGTCAATAAATCAATCTGGTCCATCCTGGAAGTGCTGACAGAGAAGAGGGAGAACAGTGGCATTTCAAATCCCCGGCCTGCTGGAGCTGACATCTTGGGAACCCCCGAGGAAAGGGGGGAGGGGCAAATGTCTGGTGTTTTTTCACCTTCACATTTTTTTCTGTAAAGGTGAACTAACCATTTAAATTCATTGTGCTGGTGTCGGGATTACAAGAGAAAGGTATATAAGGGGGGATTCCATTGGGGATTAATCTGATTACCTAATTTAAAATGAAGTTTACTGTATCTTTTAGGCCTCATGCATATGGCCGATAGGGGCTGTACACCACCCAGATCAGCCTATTTTTGTGGCAGATGTTTTCGATCAGCCAGGGACAGGAAGCCGGAACAAATCAGTGACAGGCTGTGCACGTAAACTGAACATAGAGTGATTACCTGCGGTTAGGGATGTATGTAAACCTCTGGAAGGAGTCCATATCCAGGTGCACACATCCAACCGCAGGTAATTGTCCCATCTGCAAGGACATGCAATGTCAGCTTGTCGTTGATTTGTACAGGCTTCCACATTGTGGCTGATCTAAGCCTCGGTTCACCATATTGTGTGTGTTTGTGCACACACATCACGAATACAGCAGCCCATTAATTTGAATGGGGTACTGCTGTACCTGCAAAAAAGTGGGTAAAAAAGTTCCTGATCCTTTTCTTTAAACAACTTTAAAAATACGGCTTTATAGCCTCAAGACAGCTACAGTGCGGTGGGCTAGTTCTAGGAAGGCATCCACGGATGTCCTTCCAGAACTCCGCCCCCTGCGCACCCCCCCTCAAGAGCACTCTGTGACCGATGTGTCTTTTGGGCACAGCTGATCACAGATCGTGGTAAAGGGCCTATCACAGCGGCCCTTTAACATGTGATCAGCTGTGTCCAATCACAGCTGATCATGTGTAAACAGACTTGCCAGTTGTCAGCAGTCTTTTCCTCACACACTGTGTCTGTGTGAGGAAAGGAGAGCCAATAACCAGCAAGGCTCTCAGTACAGTCTTTACACTGATAAAGTGCCCTGATTATCAGTGCAACCCCATCAGTGCAGCTTATTAGTGCTCATCAGTGCCGCTTATCAATGCTCATCATTGCAGCTTATTAGTGCTCATCAGTGCCGCTTATCAGTGCTCATCAGTGCAGCTTATTAGTGCAGCCTCATGAGTGCCCATCAGTGAATAAGAAAAATTGTTTATTTGCAAAATCTTGTAACAGAAACTAGGAAAAACTTTTTTTTTTTTCAAATGTCCAGTCTTTTTTCATTTGTTTCGAAAAAAATAAAACCCAGCGATGATTTCATGCAACCAAAAGAAAGCTCTATTTGTCTAAAAAAAATGCTAAAAATGTCATATGGGTACAGTGTTACAAGACCGCACAATTGTCATTCAAAATGTGACAGAGCTAAAAGCTGAAAATTGGCCTGGGCAGGAAGGGGTTGAAAGTTGCTGATATTTAATGGTGTTCCGGCCGAAATTATACTTTTTAAATAAAAATACCCCTATAATACACAAGCTTATTGTATTCTAGTAAAGTTAGTCTGTAAACTAAGGTCTGTTTTGTTAGTTTATAGCAGTAGTTTGTTATTTTATAAACTTACAGCAGGCCGTGGCCATCTTAAGTGTGGGCATCTGAAGCCAGACTGTATTTCTTCCTGGATCTGATCCTTGCAGATCTCGCACAAGCAGTGTAATAGGTTTCAGGTCAGGTTTCCATAGCAACGGCAGTTTCAGAGGATGTTGCCGCCCCTTCCCAGAAGGGTTAGCAAACAGGAAATGATACGATGGGCCGCGGCCAGGGGGGAGGAAGTGAAAAATGAATACAGCAAATATACAGTAGGTGCTGAGAAAAAAAATTAAAAAATATCCAATTCGCTTACAGTGCACAGTTTAGTGAGGGATGCTGAAGAGTTGTAAACAAGGGTGGAACTCCACTTTAAGTGGATAAATACGCCGTACGGTGTGTGATGATGATGCAAACGTTGCTGAGCCGCACATATGTGCTGTACCCAATGCAGAAATACGCTGATCTGCGCAGTGTTTGGCACCTCTCACTGCTGGGCCATGGAAGCTCTGTGTAATTATTTACAGATCCCTGGGCTGACACAAGTTGCTGATCACTGATCCAACCTACAGAATGATGCTGAAGTTAGCTCCTTATTCGGCCAGCTTCTTATTCGAATGCAGAAGTTGGCTTCTTATTCGAGCAGCTTCTTAGTCTTAATGTACACTGGACATTTTTACAACCTCTCCTGAACGATTTAACCTGACAGATAGTAACCCACATTTTTTTTCTTTCAAAAACCATGTTTAGAAGCGTCTGGCGCTTGAAATGCCTCTAAACTCAGCGTCTGAACTCATTTTTTTTGCTTTCCAAAAAAGGCCTCTAAACTCAACTGCCTAAAAACGACATTAAATGAACTTGTGTACATGTACACATAAGATAACATTGGATGAGTTCAGGGGCAGCTGAAAAAAAGCATCTAACTGCCTCTGAACGTCCGTTTACCAGCAGCAGTGTACATGAGGCCTTATTCAGATTGGCTCTTTATTCACTAAGGTGAATATTTACTAAACAATCATCTGCAAAATTTATATTAAAATCGTGAACTTTAACAACCATTCTGTCTCCCTAACTGCCATGTATTTAAAGGGGTAATTCTAAATAAATAACTTTTTCTATATGAAAACCATCTTGGCTCACCCATATGTGACTTGTTTTCATATCATATAGTTAAAGTTTGATTTGGCCCGAGCCAAGTGATATAAATCATAAAAATTGTCACCCTGATAGCCATACATTTCAACGGGAAATTCCGAATAAGAAGCCAAGCTTTTCTTACATGAAAACCATCTTGGCTCACCCAAATTCCACTTGTTTTATACACATTGGGCATCCTTCTATATAGAAAAGTTCAATTTGACCTGAGCCAAGTGATATAAACCATGAAGTATGACACCAAACTTGTCACCCATGCATTTCAATGGGAAATTCCGAATAAGAAGCCAAGCTATTCCTATATGAAAACCATCTTGGCTCACCCAAATTGAATCGGCTGCGCGAATCGCCGTAGGTGTACGTCGGGCTCGTACATGGCTTTCTGTGCGTGCCAATTGGCCAGCGGGGGAGCCAATCAGCGTGTCCAGCAGGGGAGCCAATCAGCGGGTCCAGCGGACTCGATGTCCACTGGATGCCCGCTATTGTTCCCTGCAGAGACAGAATGGGGATCTGCCAAGTAAACAATGCAGATCTCCGTTCTGTTAGGGGATGACACAGAGATCCTGTCTTTATGCTATGTAGGAAGATGTATCTATGTGTTGTCCCAGGCAGCCCATCCTCCATACAGTTAGAATAGCTTGGCTTCTTATTCGGAATTTCCCATTGAAACAATGGTATAGCGTGGGTTGTCAGCGCCCGACAAGGCAAGTAAGTAATTTGCACCCGCTAACCTGCAGACTTTTAGCACTCCCCGAGTCCCTTCCCTTCCTACAATAGTACTGACCAGCCTGATTTCTACACTGACCACTACACAAACCTACCTGACCACTGCACTAACCTACTTGATTCCTACATTGACCTACCTGACCACTTCACTAACCTACCTGATTCCTACACTGACCTACCTGACCACTACACTAACCTACCTGCTTCCTATACTGGCCACTACACTGACCTACCTGTCCACTATCCTGACCACTACACTACCTGATTCCTACACTGTCCACTACGCTACACTGACCTACTTGACCACTACACTCTCCTCCACACTGTCCATTACACTGTCCACTACACTACACTGACCTACCTGGCCACTACACCACACTGTCCACTACACTACACTGTCCACTACACAACACTGTCCACTACACAACACCGACCACTACACTGTACTAAACTGTCCACTACACTGCACTGACCACTACAGTACACTGTCCAGTACACAACACTACACTGACTGCTACACTACACTGACCACTACACTTATACTGACACCAGACCTTTTTTTATTTATACTGACTCTAACTGCTTGTCTTATCTCTCGGGCTGGCTGCTCTCTTTCCCCAGATCGCATCCACCCCCTCACCTGCAGCTTGTAGCTTCCATCAGTCTGGAGGAGGGGGGGGGGGCCTGGAGGAGATTCCTGAAGACAGCAGCGGTGTTCACAACGAGGCAGAGGCGGGACTCCTTGAGCAACCGCGATCGCGGATAGGCCAGCCCCTCCACAAACACGGATAGGCCAGTACCGCCCCGATCACGGATTGGCCAGCCCCGCAGTTGAGCTCAGGGACACAGGAAGTGAACATTAGGGGGACGAAGCCGGCAGTGACACACACTGCCTGGTGTGGGATTTCGCCCCCCTAAATGTTGCGCCCGGGGCCACGGCCCCCTCTGCACCACTGCATTGAAATGCGTGGGTGACAAGTTTGGTGTCATACTTCATGGTTTATATCACTTGGCTCGGGCCAAATTGAACTTTCCTATATAGTAGGCAGCCCAATGAGCATAAAACAAGTGGAATTTGGGTGAGAAAAAGCTTGGCTTCTTACCTTAAAATTTCCCATTGAAATGCATGGCTGTCATGGTGCCACATTTTATGATTTATATGACTTGGCTCAGGCCAAACTGAACTTTAACTAATAGAAGGATGTCCAATTATATGAAAAAAAGTCACATCTGGGTGAGCCAAGATGGTTCTCATACAGAAAAGGTTATTTATTCAGAATTATCCCTTTAAATACATGGCAGTTAGGGAGACAGAATTGTTGTTAAAGTTCACGATTTTATTTTAAACTTTGCAGATGATTGTTTAGTAAATAATCACCTTTGTGAATAAAGATCCAACCTGAATAAGAAGCTGTCCTAATAAGGAGCCAACTTCTGCATTATACCTCCAGACATTCCTCCTGTGTACAATGACCCCCCAGCACACCATGCACTTCTCATTATGGCCGCCAGTTGGCGCCGCTCGGCATCATTTAAACCTCTTGTCCTTCCGCGGAAGTGACGTTACTCCGGGACTTCCCGGCGCTCAGCTGATTTCTCCCTCCTAGTCGCTGGCTTTGAATGTGGTCGGTTGAGTCGGTGCTTCCTGCACACAGGGGCATGGCCGCGTTCTCGCTGGAGCCGCTGGGTGAGTAGCGCCGCTGAATGGTGGGCACTGGGCAGACAGAACCAGTATGGCGGGAGCGCGCCTCGTGCTGGCCCTCCCCTGTCACTGACACGTGCCGCTCCGAGGATGGAGGACACAGCGCGGTCCGAGGAGCGTGAGTGTGCGGGGCTCCGCCAATCACAGGCCGGGCCTGAGAGGCCAGAGAACAGCACTCCGCCAATCACAGGCCGGGATCGCACCACATAGTGCAGGCTCATTAAAGAGACCATTCACTTCAACTACCCTGAGGATTCTATCACCTTCCCTGTGTACACATCTGACATCCCTGACACTGCCACTGGGGGGCTCCATCCTGGAGGACTCGCCCATTACTGTTCCTCTTCACCCCTCTTCCCCAGCAGCTGTGCAAATCAGGAACAGCATTTCTGTACGGGGCGGCGCTTGCTGCAAGCTCTCAGCACAGCAACTAAGATGTCATGGGCAGCCCCTGATGTGTTCTTGCGATTTGGGTGCTTCTGACCATGTGACCTCTGTGATGGCCAATCACAGAGATGACAAACCTGTTTAAATCCTCTTTAAAGGGACAGTAGCAGCAAATGTTTAACACACTGCAACCGCCTGCCAAACCTGGCGCTGGACCCATCCACTTTTGGCGTACACAGCAACGCTGTACTGCAAACATGTCTAAGGGATGAGGCGACTTTCAATGTAAAATCCTCCTCCAAACAGGCAAGATATGGCCTCCTGATCACCTCCTAACCCCACGTTGCAGGTCAGCAGTGTGGTCCTAACACGAGTGAAAATTGAATGACTGCACTCCGATATGCGTAAAATCTAAAGCATGGGTAGGCAACCTTTAAAGAGGTGGAGATCTACCTGAACAGCATGGTGAAGTCAAAGATCACCGGGCACAGTGTCGCCGCCTCACACCTCGTCTAAATCTCTAATTCCGTACTACTGTGTCACAATCGTGTGCAATGCATGGCAATCATGGGTTTAAATCAGGTAGCAACATATCGCCTCCTCACTACCTGTCAACACACCCTCGGATCGCTTTTCAGTGGAGCAGCAGTGCCTGCTGCACTTGTGACTGAGCCCTTAGTTGCATTAGACACTGGCATCCTTAGGGCTCGTTCACACGTATAGTTTGGGGTTGGTAAAACAGCAGGATATAATAGAAGTCAATGGCTAAGTGTAAAGCCTGCAGGTACACTGCATCCACGGTGTGGGTAAACCACAGTACTTCAATGTGAAATCAGCCCTATACTAATATGCCCAGGCACAGGGAGAACATGCAAACTCCAGGCAGGTAGTGTCGTGGTCGGGATTCGAACCAGCAACCCTTTTTACTGCTAGGCGAGAGTGCTACCCACTACACCACTGTGCCGCCTAAAGATCTCTCTCACCTGCTGCTGGCACCATTCTGGAGAGCGCTAGCCAGGATAAGAGGTGGAGTGCAGTTGGTATCACTCTGCATGGGACAGGAGCCGGCACTACAGAGAAGGTATCGGCTTATGTGACTCTTGCTCCCTACTACAGCTCTAACTTTACAAGTAGTCCCTCTGCATTGCACTCTGATGCTCAGGAATGGTGGGTCAGCAAGCCCAGACCGAGAGCTACCAGTCACCTGACTGCTATCTATTGGTCGATTGCCAGCTACAGGTTGCTGACCCCCCGATCTAAAGATTTATTTCAAAGTGCAAAAAACATCCATGCAAACAAAAACAGGATGGAATGCTAGTGTTGACGCAATTTATGCCATCAGGCGCTTAACCACTTCAATACCAGGCACTTCCCCCCCTGCCGGCCCAGGACGCTTTTCAGCGCTGTTGCACTTTGAATGACAAGTGCGCGGTCATGCAACACTGTACCCAAACTATGTTTATCATTTTTTCTTTCCACAAATAGAGCTTTCTTTCGTTGGTATTTGATCACCTCTGCAGTTTTTATTTTTTGCACTACAAAGAAAACATTCTTGAAGGAAAAAAAAAAAACCTGATGGGCACTGGATAGGCAGCACTGATGAGGAGCTACTGACAGGCATTAATGAGTAGCATCTGAAGGGCACTGACAGACATTACTGATGGGGCAATGATTGGCACTTCTGTGGACACTGGCAGGCGTTCTTTCTGGGGCACAGGCTGGCAGGTGATGGGCACTTATTGGCAGCTGGTGGGCACGTCTGATGGGGGGGCTGCACTGATAATCAATGTGCTGATTATCAGCGCAGACCACCCCCCCCCCCCCCGACAGGGAGAGCCGCCGATTGGCTCTCCCTGTCAGCATGAACTAAGGATGAGGAAGTCGGCACTGCACTAATCCTAGTCAGTGAGACATTGTCCCGATGCACGGCTGCAGAGATCGGGAAATGTCTCACTGCCTGTGATTAGCGCAGCGCAGTGCCGACTTCCTGGCGGGCTCTGCACATGGGGTGTGCGAACACACTGGAGCTCATCCTTCGCGTGATCCAAGGAAAGCCGTTTACCGGCACTTCCTGGTTCACGCAATGATCAGCCATGATTGGCCACAGCTGATCACGTGGTAAGAGGCTCCATACTATGATAGGAGTTGGGGTGTCGGACTGACACACAGCACCCCCGATCACCACGCTGGCTTGTTATCCTGATATCCACGTCATATGAGATCCGATCAGGATAACTAATCCTGGCGGGCGGCAAGTGGTTAATCATAACAGTTATGAAAAAGCGCCCGTTGTCATGAAATGCATCAACACTGGCTCTCCACCCTGTTCTTGTTTGTATGGGTGTTTTTTTGCATTTTGAAAAACCCTTTTTTTTTTTTTTTTTTACAAAGAACTTTTTATTAAAAGTTTTATAATTAAACAGAAAATATACAAAAAAAAAAAAATTAGATCTTATGCATATCAGTGTGTGTGTGTGTGTGTGTGTGTGTGTGTGTGCGTGCGTGGCCCTCCAATCTTCCTTCCGGTTATCTAACGGTACAAGCCGGACCAGCACCCGACCCTTTGGAACTGAATCATTGTTCAGACCTACCTGAAGCGGTATATGTTTGAGAGGGGCCTAAGATCTCCTTCACGTTGGCAATGATGTGTGTTTAAAGAACACTTCTGAACGCGTTTATACGCATGTCATGGCTTTAAATTGTATCCTTCACTCTGTGCGTTTAGCAAAAATAGAACTCTAAGTTCAGATCTAAGGGCAAAATTTGTAACAACCGAAGCATCAGCCAGAGTAGGGGCATGCATAGTCATAGATGACATTTTTTTTACTGCACAAATGACCAGAAATTATTGGCCAAACATCTGTATTGGAGAGGAGCTTCAGAGTCAGAATGCTCTTTAAGGCCAGCCTCTGATGTAGGCTCTATAGGGCCGGCCTCCAGTACTGGTTTCTAACATTTTTTTTTTCAATGCTCAGCTTTCTAAATGGGGTATGACTGCCATTGTGACCCCCTACTATTTAAGTTGAAGGTATAACTGTCTTGATCGCCTACAGCATGGATGTAAAACTGGTGTGGTGAACCCAATGTGTTACTGAGGTCCAAATTGTGTTTTTGGGCACACTATTTGTCCCTCAAAAGTGGCAGTGCACAGCACCTATAAGGAAACCTGTTTTTTCCACATAGCAGTAGGTTAATTTGGATTGTGGCCCCACTAACAGTTTTTGCCCCCACTACCACCATCACATTGCAGCCTTTGGGATTAAGAGTTGTTTAAGCACCACAAATGCTATGTCATTTCTAACATTCAAAGCAAACACAACGATCCATGCATGTCTCCATGCTTTTATTTTGCTGAGACATCAAAAAACACACCTTAACATTTCTTGCTGTGGCCATCTTGAGTTAGGGCAGATTTCATGTAGCATTTACTTCCTGGAATCCATCCGCCCTTAGCTTAGCCATGCAGACAGGAGAATGTTCTTAGCGGGGAAAACCCCTCCCTTCCTGTAGGCTCCTGGGATATATGACATCATTTGCCTAGGTCTGGAGACCAGGAAGTAATTGAAGAAATGTAAATATTACCTACTTTCCTATCTATTTTCTAAGGCCCCTTTCACTCAGCTTAGCAGAATCCGCTTTCTCAGCGGGGCATTGCTTGGCTAATCCCCACTGAGCAGATGGATGACCGGTCCGTGTCTGCTCAGCTGTGCAGACACGGACACAGTCCCGCTCTCCTCTGTTGGGAAATCAGATGGAAATGGACCGCCTGTCTGCTTCCATGTGATATGCCAGATCAGATGGAACATAGGACCACCATCCATCTGTTTTTGTCAGCCAGGATCGGCTAGGATGGTGCCAGGTATCGGCAGACGTGTCCGCTGACATCCGCTGCTCCATAGAGGACAATGCAGTGTCCGATCCGGTCCACCTGGAAAAACAGGTAGGCGAACCTGATTGGACAGCCCGTTTGAAAGTGCTCAAATGCTAGCAACATAGGGATTCATAATGGTCAAAGTTGATTGAGAGAGTAAAGTACCACTTTAAGCTTCAGCTCATGATTTGGAGAACCTTTTCTCTTTAGTTCACTTAGGGCTCAATTACACTTGCTTCGGACAGGCTTTGTTCAAGCTCTCTGAACACTAGTCAAAGCTCCTGTCACTAAATAAAATGGTTAGCTTACAGTCCTGTTTACACCTTGCTTTTGCTTTGCTTTGGCTTAGCTTCAAAAATTATAACCCATGTAGCTTCAGTGGTGCTTCAAAGCCTCCATAGAAGTCTATGGCAAAGCTTGCTCGAAGCTCCAAGCAAAAGCAGGTGTAAACGAGGCTGTAAGCTAACCATTTTATTTAGTGAGAGAAGCTTTGACTGGCGTTCAGAGAGCTTTAACAAAGCGTGTCCGAAGCCATGTTTTGAAGCAAGTGTAAACTAGCCCTTAACAGCTTGCCGACTGCCTCACATACATTTACGTCAGCAGAAGGGCTTGTACAGGCAAAATCACGTTCCTGTACGTTGCCCTTTAAGAGGCGGCCGGCGGCGCGCCCGCGGCAAGCTCCGTGAGTCGGGTCGCGGGTCCCGCGTACTCGGTCGCCGCGCGCATCCCCGCGATCGCCTCACAGAGAGGACGAACGGGGAGATGCTGTTGTAAACAGCATCTCCCCGTTCTGCCTAGTGACAGTGTCACTCGATCTCTGCTCCCTGTCATCAGAGCAGAGATCAGTGACGTCACACTTAAAGCCCATCCCCCTGACAGTTAGTAATCACTCCCTAGTACTGATTTAACCCCTCCCCGCCCCCTAGTGGTTAACCCCTTCACTGCCAGTGTCATTTATACAGGAATCAATGCATTTTTATAGCACTGATTGCTGTATAAATGACAATGGTCCCAAAAATGTCCGATGTGTCCATAATGTTGCAGTCACGATAAAAATCGCTGATCGCCGCCATTTAAAAAAAAAAAAAATTTTTTTAATAAAAATGCCAAAATACTATCCCCTATTTTGTAAACGCTATAACTTTTGCGCAAACCGATCAATAATCGCTTATTGCGATTTTTTTTTTTTTTTTTTTTTTTTTTTTTTTTTTTTTTTTTTTACCAAAAATATGTAGAAGAATACGTATCGGCCTAAACTGAGGTAAAGAATTGTTTTTTTTTATATATTTTTGGGGGATATTTATTATAGCAAAAAGTAAAAAATAATGCTTTTTTTTTTTGAAAATTGTCGCTCTATTTTTGTTTATAGCGCAAAAAATAAAAACCACAGAGGTGATCAAATACCACCAAAAGAAAGCTCTATTTGTGGGAAAAAAAGGACGTCAATTTTGTTTGGGTGCAACGTCGCACGACCGCGCAATTGTCAGTTAAAGCGACGCAGTGCCGAATCGCAAAAAGTGCTCTGGTCAGGAAGGGGGTAAATTCTTTCGGGGCTGAAGTGGTTAAGGTCACAGCTGAATCAGTACATCAAGACCATTGTTTGCCCAGTATCCTTTTAGGTGACACAATAACCCAATGCTCTCGATCTACTGATCCCAGCTGTGTCTTTTTCAATGAACTCGTAGAAAAAGATTTCACGGTGAGTACAAAAATTTTTCCCACCCCAAGTAATGGTACTGGACACCTCAGCAGCCAAACATTCGCACTTTCACATGAATGGATGGGTCAGGAGTTGTATGCTTCCCATATCCAGAAGTATGTATTTATTCTTCTTGGTGAACAGGGTGGTGGGGAAGTGAAGTATAAGCTGTGAAGATGCTGTTCAACATGAATCTGAGTAAACCTTAAAGTATAACTAAGGCAAAACTGTTTTTTTCTTTTGTAGGTTTTGATCTTGTCAGTTTTATTGCTGTCAGTGTCCCCATTAGGGAGATTCACTCTCTCTATTTGTCCTGTTTACCATTATCATTTAAAGTAAAAGAAAATCCTGCATTTTGGGTTGGCCCCAGAAAAGTAATAGAAAGGAAATCTCCCAATGGGGACATTTAGTTTTGGTGACCTGGGTCCCCAAGGAATTCCCTTATTTGCTGAGATTTCCTCTCACTTCCTGTTTGGCTATGGGACAGGAAGTGAAGGAAAACCTCTGCAATGGGACACACATGGCGGGGGAAAAAAATGACGGTTATAACCCTCACATGTTCTATCCAAAATGAAAAAAAGTTTTGCCTATAGTTCTACTTCAGTTCTCAGGTAGCTTACTTTGACTGTTAAATTTAAATCATTGCTGCCTGTCTAGTAATTCGTTTTTTCTGCAGGTGAACCAATGGCATTAGGATCACCAACATCTCCAAAACCTGGAGTCGGTGCCCAGTTTTTACCTGGTTTTCTAATGGGAGATATTCCAACACCAGTAACTCCACAGCCACGGCCATCCATGGGAGTAATGGAGCTACGTTCCCCTATGATTGGAGGTAGTAGAAAATGCTTTTCAAAATTACTAATGCTATTTGACCCCTGTAATGGACAGTGGTGCATGCTTCCATTGAGAAAAGAAGGCCTTTTGGCCGTGGACTGCCACAGTCTTCACTAGCTTGGTCCTTCTTCCTGGTACAAATTGTTGCTTGTGCCAATTTGAGGACAGGGTCTGGCCAAGGAGAATAATGAGCATTATGACCACTCCTCTTCTTCTAGCCATGTTATTCATTGTGGCCAGGCACCATCCTTCACCCAGCTGTTCCACCAAATGGGATGAAGGCGTGGTTTGCTTATAAAAAGCTAGACCGTCCTTTCTCAACCAGCATTCAGTGGAACCCCAGAGGTCCTTCAGTGGTTGATGGGGGTTTCATAAGCTACTTTTGAATTTCAGATAAGTAACCATCAACATCAGTTGTCTTTTAAGCTGGCTGTAAGGAAAGTCTTCAAACTGACCACCAGTGAAGGGAGCATTTTTCCCATTTACCACCAGTGTAATGAAGGCCCTTTTCGCACTTCCCACCATCCTTCTTTTTTTTTTTTTTTGTGTCAAATATATCTCAACTGACTGCTCATGCTAATATACCATGAGTTGTATATGTACTATGTTCTCAACAAGGTTCCCTGAGACTTGAATTTTATTTCAAGGTTTCCTCCATGTTAAAAAGGTTGAGAGGCTGTGCTATTCAGTAACAAAAATGTGTGGCTTGGATGGGAAACAGATCAGTTACAGGGTGTCTACAGCTTGGGCTCAATTCACACAATGAACTGCACATAAATCGCACAGGAACCGCACCACATTCCTGTGCAACTGACATGAGATTCAGTGTTGCGCACTTTGAGCCCATTTATTTTGAATGGGCTCAAATTTCACCAAAGACATACGTGCACCTTTTTAGAAGCTACAACACAACTGGATTGCATGGTTGTTTTTGTAACATGCGATCCAGTGCAGGCAAATGCACTGCTTTTGCGACCTGCATCTGGGATGTTAAGTTTGTATTGACACCCGCAGTGGATCACAAGAGCAATGCGATTGAAATGCAGTGTGAACCAGTCCTTAAAGTGATTGTAAAGGTTTGTTTGCGTTTATTGTTTTTAGAAAAGGCTCAAACGTGTTTTACCTGCTTGCTCTGTGCAATGGTTTTGCCCAGAGTGGCCTGAACCTTCCATTTTGGGGTTCCCTGCTGGGGCTGAAGCCAATGGCTCCTGCTGCTGCACTGACTTTGTGTGAGGAGCGAGAGCAACGCTGGATCGAGATGGGGTCAAAAACCACAAACAAAAATTCCCAGCTCACTTGCCAGCCTGCAATAAACAGAATTTACCTTGTCTAACAGTTCATGTTAAAACCAAGGCTTAGTTTGCACACATTTTCAAATATGTGGCCACTGCAGTTTACTCATGTATATACAAACTAAACATGTCGCCTTTCCATGTACGCCTTGCTGCGAAGGCCAGTTAAAGGTTTGGGTGGTTGCCATTTCTTTTGTAGTTATATAGTTGGTGAATTGGTAAGGGGCGCCCTGAATACCTTTGCTGCCACTGTACTATTGCTGGCTGTCCAATACATCCCTATACCTTTTTTTTTTTTTTTTTTTTTTTTAAGCAGGGGTGGACTCCCTCCAGGCATACCTGCCCTTAATCGACCCATTATTATATATGTGCTACAACTCAGACTCTAAAAAATATAGAGTTGGGACTTCAATACACTGGGGTTATGTGGCTGCTGCAGCTTGTGCAAAATTATGCCCTAGTTTTAAAGTGAGCTGTTAGACTGGGTTAATTTGGTTTGTTGCTGGCTGGTAAGTGAGCTGGGAATTTTTTTCTTTTGTGTTTTTTTTTTTTTCCTTTTCTTTTCTTTTCTTTTTCTTTTACAAGGGATTTTTATTATTAATCGGTCATATAAACAGAGCCAGCAATTGGACAGTTACATTCAACAAAGAAAAATGTGAGCATGAAAAGCCCACATGGCCAATGTACTGGGCCATACAGTATAAAATAGATTTAAGTTAACATATAAATGTTGGCAACATCAGAATTAAACAGTAGTTTTAACGATACTATGGGGCTTCCCTTGTCAGAAGTGTCCTCTGCACCCGCCTACACAGCAAAGACATGGCTGACAGCTCAGCTTGGGACTGGATCGCCTGATTTTTTTTTATTAGGTTAGTGTTAGATCATGGGTGTTCAAAGATGAAGGGATTTTAGTTTTAGCACAGACTTCCACTTTAAGGCTTGTTTCAGTACCAAAAGTAAAAATTGTATATATCGTAACCATATAAGCCAGGCCTATGCCTTACAGCCAGGTCTTCATAGTAACTGATCACTAGAGAGAGAACAGGAGCTAAAAAAGAGGAAGAAGAAAAGAAGTCCCAGGGAATCACAGTGCAGGGCTGTTAGAGCTACAAAAGAGCACTGTCAAGCCAAGATGGCTGAGCATGGGTGGGCAATCCAGGGTTACCACACCCGGAGAAATTTCTTCGTTGTTTTTTTGACATGCATCGTTCCATGTACTCCTTGCTACAAAGACCAGTTATAAGTATTCAGGCTCGATTCACATTTAAGCATGTTGCTTTTGAACATTTCTGCAGTGCTTTTTGCTTTGCTTTCTGCGTTTTTCCCAAAAAAAAAAAAAAAAAATTTGTTACGTAGATTTAAAAATGCAAAATCACGTTAATGCGGTAAAAACGCACTACATGCTTTTCTGCAGCTTCTCCATTGAAATCTATTGAACCAAAAAAAGCACCGTTTTGCGTTTTTAAAAGTCCCTGACCTTTTCCAAAAATGCAGAGGCAAAAATATGCATTGATGTGAACGTGTTCCAAAGGAACCCATGTTAACCATGTTAAAATAAAAAAAAAAAAAAAGTCCTGCATTGGTGTGAATGGAGCCTTAGGGGACTGGGAGGCATGGAAGATTTTTTTTTTTTTACCTTAATGTAGAGAATTCATTTAGGTAAAAACCTACACAACCACTTTAAAGTAAACCTACTAAAAAAATAAATACGTGCAAGACAAAGGCATAATCAGCTAGTATGCATAGCATACTAGCTGATTATAAAATAATCACCTTAGATCAAAGCCCCCGCAGCGGTCCCAGCACACTGCTCTGCCCGGTGACATGTCTCCCAGAGTTCTTTCCGGGTATTGCGGCCTCCGACGCTGTGATTGGCCGGAGCCACGATGACGTCACTCGAGCGCGGAGGCCGTCAGTACCGGCACATCAGCTGAAGCAGTGGCACGGACGTGCCGTTGCTTCAGTGCACATGTGCCGATGACGTCGGGACATGTTGATACATGGGATGTCTCCTAAACTGTGGTTTAGGAGATATCTACGGTAGCTACAGGTAAGCCTTATTATAGGCTTGCCTGTAGTAAAAAGTGGTTTGCAACCACTTTTGTAAAATATTGTGAGATACATCATTAGACATTGCATATGATGTAAAAGATGACAGTATAAACTGTAGTTCTAGTTGCATTATCTGATAATGCTCTGCCTGGAGCTGTCCTAAAGTGGTTACTGTGGGTTTGATTTACTAAAATTGGAGAGAGCAAAATCTGGTGCAGCTGTACGTGGTAGCTGTTCAATTAAGCTTTGACATCAAAACCTGGCAGCTGATTGGTTTCTATGCAGAGCTGCACCAGATTTTGAACTCTCCAGTTTTAGTAAATCACCCCCTGTATGTCTGTGTAGACTCCTCATGGTTCCTGTGTGGATTACTATAGTCATACCCCTCTTTGGGTAATCCTCACATGTGATATGTTGTGCGCTTGGCTACTAGGCATTGATTGCATTGTGGTATTCTGGCAGAGTATGTTCCTATTCTAGACAAACGGGGAGTGCATATATTGAAGGGAGAGCTCTGGATAGCACTGCAGTATGAGATCATAGAACAACACAACTTGTGTTTTATATATGTTGTAGCAAGTGACAGAAACTTCCGGTCAAAGGAATTGCATGCAGAAGGATTCAGTAATTGATTTAGTTTGTGTTTGGTAACATGTTTGCCACCTGTAGAAGCAGCGCCTTGTCGCAGACCGGCTTTAGTTCCTGCTGCAAGTCATAGAATGTATAGAATTTTCTTCCAAACATTGCATCAAAAAAATCGGCTACAAAGATTTATTACTGAATATTCTGCTTTGCCATGATTTGCCGCCTTGGGGAGTTTGTGTTACTGTAGAGTGTGACCTCCCCAGTTTACTGGAAGCAGTGTTTGCTCAAGCTGGTTCAGATGCAACGTCCTCCAGCTGTTCACTGATACCATTCTTGTAGCTTAGTAATGCATGCATCCTAAAATAAACATTGGCTGTGAAAGGTCGCTTGTACTGATGATGCAGCCCTTGTTGACTTATTTAGCTGTCTTGGGTGGCACTCTTTCCCTTTTTTATAAACCGTCTGCCAGGGACCTCTGACAATTCACTGTTTTCCTTCGGAACGCCAGTTGCATGTGATCAAGTGTTTAGCACTGTGCATACATACTGCAAAAATGTAGAAGAAAAATATACTGTATGCTTTGTGAAAAAATGTGTAACAAGTTTAGTACTGTAGGTGTTTGTGGCCAAACACCCAACTTTTCTGACCGCTATCTTACCCCGATGTCCTTTTGTAGAGTCTATACAATTAAAGGAGAAGTATAACCAAAGCTTGTGTGGCTGTAGTTCTCCTAGGGATCACAGGAGTGCAATTCGTTTTGCACTCCTGTGACCAGTTTTCAGCAGAGAGTGGACTGAAGTCCGCTCTCTGCTGATGTCACTGATATCCGTCCAGGCACTGTGCCATCCCGACCACGGAGTCTGGATCTGCCAGGTTCCTGGACTGGCACCCCGCTCAGCCTCTCAGCGAGTTGCTGAGAGCCTAAGACGGCCGCTCCGCCACCTCCACAGTCCTGCCCTCCAATGAGAAAGGAGGGAGAAGAACACAGCTGTGACTCGGTCTACAGCTCTCTACTCACGGAGCTCTGAAAAACGAGTGATCGGTGGTGTTTGATCGCTCAGCTCTCAGTGCAGAGGCGCCGGGGGACAGATGCAGTATCGGACCAATGCTGCATCCACCTAGGTAACTATAAATCTGCAAAAAAAAAAATCCCTTTACTTCTATTAAGGTGGTGGGAAAGATCAGTGATCATGTGACCACTGTGATTGGCTGTCACATGATCGGGAGCCAGTCCTACCAGTTAGTGGGAACCAAGAGCTGTCTTTGACGGCTCAGTCTGTGCTGCATTCTCTTGGCGCATACATCAGTCGCCCAGTGATGCATATATTTGGCAAGTGGGCGTTAAAGCCCACTCTTTTGCCACTGCACGTAACGCTGGGAGCAACAAAATGACTGGAAGCCAAGGCTTTTAAAAAATGTGCTGGGTTTTACAAATGGTTAAATCTTAGGTGGTGACATCTCGTGGAACACTGCTTGTTCTATACAATTTTTATAGTTTCATTAAAGTCAGGAAATATAGCTGTCGGTGTACTTCAGCCACTTTGACAGACTTGCGGCTTTCCTTTTACGCAAGCCATTCTTTTGTCTGCTTCTCCTCTCCTTTTTGTCCACTCACAGAACCCTTTGTATTCTGTGAACTCCTTCAAAATACAAGGTATTCTGTGAATGGACAAAAGTAAGTAAGTGTGTGTGTGTGTGTGTGTGTGTGTGTGTGTGTTACACAAATGGCTATACCTTCTGGCTTTAATGAAATTTGTAAATAACAGGCAGTAATCCAGGAGGTTGTGTACAGCACCTAAGATTTACCTGTTTGTAAACCCAGCAGATGTTTAAAAAGTTATTCCATGAGAAGATCTTGACAGCCCAGCTACAGGAATATCCAAAATCTACCCTTGCAATGCTGGTATCTAGGAGGGGTATAGTGCTGGCTCTGTCACTTACCTCTCTCCCTGCTCCGCTGCTTTCTTCCTCTGCCTAAAGCTCCGGTCTGTGGGTGAAGTCTTTGCTTAAAGAGGCAGCTGCTGGGGACCAGTTGTAGTGCAGAAGGCACCCTACCGAGCAAGGTATTTCTACTTAGGAGACATTAACCCCTGAAATGCAGGGAGGGTAGAGGGCCCATTGAAAGGGTGAATTCATATTAAATATATAAATGAGTTGCATTTTTAAAGGGGTAGTTAAGCCTACCTTGTTTACGTGTACCTACAGGTAAGCCTAAAATAAGGCTTACCTGTGGGTACAGTAAATATCTCTTAAACATGCACCGTTTAGTAGATATTTACTATATAGTAGCAGCCGTTGACATCACCGACGTGTGTGCACTGCGTTCTCAATGGACGATGTGCCATCCATTTGGGGAGCTGTGCATGTGCTGGAGTGATGTCATTGCAGCTCAGCCAGTCAAACTGCCAAAGTATTAATTACGTTTTTTTTTTTTTGTTTTTTTTTGGTTTACCACTTCATTGTACGCCTTATTTGGGACAAAATTTGACTAAAGTGATGCTAGGCCACCATGCTTGTAGTATTGGGGTGTGTGTGTATGTGTATATATGTTGTAGGGGGAAAAGTCAATCAATTAAAATTGACCTAGTTTTTATTTTTCTTAGAGAAGTTGATACTGGGAAAAATTAAACATGTTTACGTACTTGTTGCCTTCCTTACCTCCCCTCCCTGTGACACTGTTTTGGCTTTTGTGTATAGAGATCATATGACTGGTTCCCTTTTCCAGACCCATGTGACTATGATGGTGATTGGTGCTCCAAGCACCCAGTGCTGTCACATGAGAGCAGGAAGGGAGTCTTCGTGCCATTCTAGTTGCTGTATAAATGTGTTCATCTATTTTTTATTTATTTTTTTAACCTTTTTTTAGGTGGGTCCCCTCATCAGCCTGTACTACCATCTCATAAAGATAAGAGCGGTGCTCCTCCAGTTAGAAGCCTTTATGATGACGTCTCAAGTCCAGGTCTTGGGTCAACACCTCTTAATTCCAGAAAACTGGTATGTTCACTACCATCTTGATTTTGCTTAATGTAGCTATAAGCCCCCTACTTAATCAACAGATAAAGCTGTAGTAGTATTGCAGCCACAGTGAAATAGAAGACTGATAACGGGAGGCTGGCGCATCGACTGATCTGGCTGAACTGTGACTTTTTCCTTTTAGCTGATATCACATGACCGATGCCTCTCTATATTAGATCACGTGCTGTTTTTGGAAGGGAGCCCAGAACTGTGATTTCTTCATTAGCAAGTATTATAGTATCAATCTCCTGGCAGATTTTTAGCTTAACATATTTAGCACACAAATATTCCCTAGTAAGCTATTTGTCAATATACTTACCCCAGTACTTGCACTTCATAACTTTTAATGCTTTTGGCCCCTACTCTCCCAGTGTTGCTTCTCTGAACATCATTCTTCACAGGAAAGAGTTAACAGGAGACTGGGCAGTCTCAAGCCAGTCTGCTAGCTTGGTGTAGGCTATAGGACTGTGTTTTTCTATTGATGTGCACACAGTGGAGGGAGACACAACTCTAGTCCCTACATGCAAAGGCGGCTCCATAGGTTGCTGCAAGAGAAAGGAGCTGACTAAGACGGGAAACTTGGCAGTGGTCATGGCATCAGCTTCAAATAGAACATAGGCAAGTATTACAGGTCCTTTTACACCATACTGCACATGAAAATGCATATGCAGAAACGTACGTTTGCATGCATTTTTAAAAACATTGCCTTGTATTTTTTTTTTTTTTTTTTAAGGATTTCTGTGTGTTTTCGTTCACCAGTTCAGGTGCAGATTTTTAGTGTATGACACTTGAATTTGCACCAGAACTGGACTGAAGAAAAAGTATGCAACTTTTTTTAAAAACTAACTGTGGCCAGCCTGGACTTATGTGAACTGGCTCCATAGAAAGCCTGTTAGGTTCACATGTCACAAAGTGGTTTTAAAGCCTTAAAAGAGAAGTAAAGGATTTTCTTTGGAGAATCATACTTACCTTGGTGGATGCAGCATCGGTCCGATTCTGCATCTGTCCCCTGGTGCCTCCACACTGAGAACCGAGCAATCGAACACTGCCTATCGCTCCGTTTTCAGAGCTCCGTGAGAAGAGGGCTGTAGACTGTCAGGTCACAGCTCTCTGCTCGCTCATTGGAACGCTGGGCTGTGGAGGGGGCGTAGTGGCCCTCTCAGGCTCTCAGCGGCTTGCTGGGAGACTGAGAAGGTTGTAAGTCCAGGCACCTGGTGGATCCAGACTTTATTGTCATGACGTGGTGCCTGGACTGAAATACTTATCTGCTCTGTGTAGTGGTTTTGCACAGAGCACCCCGGATCATCCTCCTCTAGTCCCTCGCCAACTCCTGCCTCCTGCCCCCACAGCAAGCGGCTTGCTATGGGGGCACCCAAGCCGAGTCACTGCTGTGTCCATTCAGACACTGAGCCATAGCTTGGCCCCCACCCCCACCCCCCCTCTCCTTATTGTCTTAGCCAATGAGGGACAGCCAAGCCTTTCGCGTAACCGCTGGATCAAGATGGGACTTGGGTAAGTATGAGGGAGGCTGCTGCACACTGAAGCTTTTCTATCCTAATGCCTTAAGATAAAAAAAAAAAAAATTGTGCCAGAAAAGGCCTGGTCAGCAAGTGGGGGAAGTTTTATTTAGAATGGGGAAAAGGTAGGTTTTAGTAAAAAATCGAAAGATGTTTAATTGGAAACACTTGGATCATGGGGGAGGATGATGAATGCATTTGCCATATACACTTGGAGATGGGTATTTACTGTTCTGTGCATCATAACAATAGTAGATGGAGGAACCCTCCCCTCATTTAGTCTGTAAGAGCCCTTTCACACTGGGGCGGGGGCGGCGTCGGCGGTAAAACGCTGCTATTATTAGCGGCGTTTTACCGTCGGTATGCGGCCGCTAGCGGGGCGGTTTTACCCCCCGCTAGCAGCCGAGAAGGGGTTAAATACAGAGGCGCTTTGCCGGCAGTATAGCCAGGCCGTCCCATTGATTTTTAATGGGCAGGAGCGGTATACACTCCGCTCCGAAGATGCTGCTGGCAGGACTTTTTCTACCGTCCTGCCAGCACATCGCTCCTGTGTGAAAGCCCTCAGGGCTTTCACACTGGAATGAAAGCAGCGGCACTTTCGGGTCGGTTTGCAGGCGCTATTATTAGCGCACTAGCGCCTGCAAACCGCCCCAGTGTGAAAGGGCTCTAAGAAACTCTTGTCAGATCCTTTAAGTGTATTTTGTTTTTCTTCATTCTCCAGCAGCCCAGCTTTTCTACGCTACATACTCCTCTTTCTGGTGCCATGCCGTCAACTCCAGGTGCAAGTAAGTTGTTTAAATAGTAATCTGTATGTATTCCATTTTAATGCAGAACTTAAACCTGATAGTTTTCAGATCAATCCAACCACAGGTTTGTGTTCCCATAGCATATGTAAAAATAATTTTTTAAAACCTTTACCTGTCTAGTTGTTTGGAGCAGGTTCTACACAGGACTATAAGCTATTCTGAGCACTTTCAAAGTGAAATACGAGGGACAAACTAAGGCAGTGTATTCACATACAATATAACACCCAAGTTGTGAGATCTCTAACCCTTTGTTAGGACAGACCGTGTCCATCTAGTTTACATCTTATTAGATCCGTTATCACAGTACAGACGGGGTTCATTACAGTAAACATAATTCTATAATACCCTATTTAACATTGCATAGGAGGGAAAAGCTAGGTAGGATTTTTTTTTTTAAGAAAATAAAAAAAGTGTGTGTGTATAAAGGCGCCTCTGATTAGCTCCCTCACCACTCCATTCAGCTGTATGGAGCAAGAAAAGGAAGCCTTGTTTAAGTTCAGAGTTGATTTAGTCAGAGCCAAAGGCCTGAGCCAATTTTCAAGCACCAGTTCTTTATATATTTTTTTTATTTTGACACTTGTGAAATTCCTAAATCCAACATTTGGGGTGTCCACCCTCTGCCTTTGACACACTTGCCGTTTTTAAAGGATAGGTTCACCCTTTGTAACATGTTTAACCCATCTTTAGGTCTCCAGTGCAGCAGCTCTCAGCCTCTTAGAACCCTTTCACACTGAGGCAGTTTTCAGGCATTTTAGTGCTAGAAATAGCGCCTGCAAAACTGCCTCCCATTCATTGCAATGAGTCCTTTCAACCCAGGTGGTGCACTTGCAGGGCGTTAAAGTCCTGCAAGCAGGGCGCTGTATACAGTGTTCCCAAAACGCCCCTGCCCATTGCAATGAATAGGCAGCGCTTCGGAAGCGCCGTAACACGGGAGTTTTTTTAATTCCTTCTTTGGGGTTCAAAACGCCGCTTAAACAGCGGTAAAACGCTGCTAAAACGAGCAGTGCTTTACCGCTATCGCACGGGAGGCCCCAGTGTGAAAGGGGTCCAGGCACATCAATTTACTCAAGTTGTCTTCCAGGGCAGCATCTGCGAGAAGGCTCCTCCCACCTAGAAACAAAAAACTCATTATCCACCATAAAAAAAAAAAAAAAAAAAAAAAAAATATCATACACCTGAGCCTCCGTTCGATGTGTTTCCTGCGGACCTACAGGTACCCTCAGAGGTTTGTTGTTTTACATGAACCTTTCAGGCCAACATGCTAGATGCAGGGGCCTCCCTGTCCAGCTACCTATGCTGCAGGTGTTTTTTTTTTTTTTTAAATATCAGTTGGCATGCCTAGATAGGGTACCTAGGAGGGGGGAGCGAGCGAGTACACCTCTCACATTTTTGTAAATATTTTATTATATCTTTTAATGTGACAACACTGAAGATGTGACACTTTTCTACAATGTAAAGTAGTGAGTGTACAGCTTGTATAACAGTGTAAATTTTCTGTCCCCTAAAAATAACTCCACACACAGCCATTAATGTCTAAACCGCTGGCAACAAATGCGAGAACACCCCTAAGTGAAAGTTTCCAAATTGGGCCCAAAGTGTCAATATTTTGTGTAGCCATCATTATTTTCCAGCACTGCCTTAACCCTCTTGGGCATGGAGTTCACCAGAGCTTCACAGGTTGCCACTGGAGTCCTCTTCTACTCCTCCATGACGACATCACAGAGCTGGTGGATGTTAGAGACCTTGCGCTCTTCCAGATTCCGTTTGAGGATGCCCCACAGATGCTCAATAGGGTTTAGGTCTGGAGACATGCTTGGCCAGTCCCATCACCTTTACCCTCAACTTCTTTAGCAAGGCAGTGGTCGTTATGGAGGTGTGTTTGGGGTCCATATCCTGTTGGAATACTGCCCTGAGGCCCAGTCCCTGAAGGGAGGGGATCATGCTCTGCTTCAGTATGTCACAGTACATGTTGGCATTCATGGTTCCCTCAATGCACTGTAGCTCCCCAGTGCCGACAGCCCCAGACCATGACACTCCCACCACCATGCTTGACTGTAGGCAAGACACACTTGTCTTTGTACTCCTCACCTGGTTGCCGCCACACTCGCTTGACTCCATCTGGACTAAATAAATTTATCTTGGTCTCATCAGACCACAGGACACGGTTCCATTAATCAAGTCCTTAGTCTGCTTGTCTTCAACAAACTGTTTGCGGGCTTTCTTGTGCATAATCTTTAGAAGAGGCTTCCTTCTGGGATGACAGCCGTGCAGACCAATTTGATGCAGTGTGCGACGTATGATCTGACAGGCTGACCCCCCCCCCCCCCCCACCCACCCCTTCAACCTTTGCAACAATGCTGGAAGCACTCGTATGTCTATTTCCCAAAGACCACCTCTGGATATGATGCTGAGCATGTGCACTCAACTTCTTTGGTCGACCATAGAGAGGCCTGTTCTGAGTGGAGCCTGTCCTGTTAAACCTCTGTATGGTCTTGGCCACCGTGTTGCAGCCCAGTTTTAGGGTCTTGGCAATCTTTTATAGCCTAGGCCAGTGATGCTGAACCTTGGCATCCCCGATGTTTTGGAACTACATATCCCATGTTACTCAACTACACTGCAGAGTGCATGAGCTTCATGGGAAATGTAGTTCCAAAACATCTGGGATGCCAAGGTAGGCCATGTTTATGTAAAGCAACAAATCTTTTTTTCAGATCCTTAGAGTTCTTTGCCATGAGGTGCCATGTTGAGCTTCCAGTGACCAGTGTAAGAGTGATTACACCAAACTTGACACACCCGCTCCCTATTCACTCCAGAGACCTTGTAACACTAATGAGACACATCATTAGTGGAGGGAGGAAAAATGTCTAATTGGGCCCAATTTGGACATTTTCACTTAAGGGTGTACTCTACTTTTGCCATTGGTTTAGACATTAATGGCTGTGTGAGTCATTTTAAGGGGGCAGCAAATTGACACTGTTATACAAGCTGTACACTCACTACTAGCAATGTGTCATTTCTTCAGTGTCACATGAAAAGATAGAATACAACACAAAAATGTGAGGTGTGTACTCACTTTTGTGAGATACTGGGGGTTATTTACTAAAGGAAAATCCCCTTTGCACTGTAAGTGCACTTGGAAGTGCAGTCGCTGTAGATCCGAGGGGGACATGCAAGGAAAATAAACCGCATTTTAGCTTGCACATGATTGGATGATAAAATCAGCAGAGCTTCCCCTCATATCTGATCTACCCCTTAGACTTAGAGCAACTGCACTTGCAGTGCAAAGAGGATTCGCCTTTCGTAAATAACCCCCTGTGTGTGTGTCTATATATCCACGTTACCCCCTTCTCCCTTTTTTTTTTTTATAAGCCAGAGGCCACAACATCCCACCAGCTGTGGTGCATTTAGAACAGATCCCCTGTGGCAGTTTCCCAGCAAACTGGTTTTCTGACCTGTTCCTGCAGTAGCTGGAATAATGGCGGCACACCCATGTGGCTTCCAATATGGTGTTTAGGCCCCAGTCCCAATCCAGGGGTGACTTGTTCTGGTTTTGTGCCTTTTTCCCATTCCACTGCCATGCTAGTCACAGTGCAGCTCAGTAGTGACACTGTGGCTGTGTTTTCGGAGCTCCTTGGTAGTAAAAAAAATTTATTTAAATGGGAAGTTCACCTTTGTAAATTAAAATAAATGCACTTCTTTTTGGTAAAATGTGCATTTAAGATAAATTTTTTTTTTTTTTTTTTTTTTTGTTTTCTTGGCGGTGCAATGCTTTGCAGACAGTGTAAGCTGTCTGCCTGTACTTCATACAGACACTCAAACTACCTAGCATGCTCAACAGCACCCTGGTAGTTCATTGAACACAACAAGCTAACAGCCGCAAAGGCACTTATTTTCACATTTACAGAACTCTGTGAATAAATTATTCCTGGCGGGCGTTTAAAAAAAAAAAACGGTGGGATGCAGGGGTTGGCACATCTGTAACATGTTACACCCTGAATATTTTATGTCAGGTACTTGTATAGCGCCGTCAATTTATGCAGCACTTTACATATACATTGTACATTCACATCAGTCCCTACCCTCAAGGAGCTTACAAACTAAGGTCGCTAACACACATTCATACATAGTAGGGCCAATTTTTTTAGACTGGATCCGATTAACGTACCAGCATGTCTTTGGGGTGTGGGAGGAAACCGGAGTACCCAGAGGAAACCCACAGGGAGAACATGCAAACTCCAGGCAGATGGTGTCGTGGTCGGGATTCGAACCAGCGACCCTCTTTGCTGCTAGGTGAAAGTGGTAACCACTACACCACTGTGCTGCCCAAAAATGGATGTAATATGTTATGAAAGGTGAAACATGAAATGATACCAATCAGTGCAGAGAACAAAGTGTATATGCTATTAATAGCTGCTTGCTGTCCCACCAACCTCAAAGAAATATAAAGTATAAATCAGTGTAGCGAAGCAAAAATCAACATTGAATCAAAGAAAAAATATTTATTAATAAAAGTCTCTCTGTAAAAAATGAAACAAAATTCTCTGTGAAAAGTTCAGCAGTATATCCCGTAACCAGTGTAAGAAAAAACAATGTGTCAATCCTTCCAGAATTAATTGCCTGCTCACCTCGTGTAAGGCCTCATTCATGATCTTTCCGTTGATCTCCGCTGAGCCGGCGGATGACAGGTCCCTCTCTGCTCACTGAGCGGGGAGGGGCTTGTCAGGCACCGCTGCTGCCTATGGAGGGATCGGATGAAAACGGACAGCATGTCCGTTTTTCATAAGATCTCACCCGATCCGCCAGCGACGGATTTGGACGTAGGGCCATCAGTCTGCTTTTAGCAGATCGGACCAGAATGGATGTCAGCGGACATGTCTCCGCTGACATCCGTCGCTCCATAGGCTAACATGGAGCACCCATTCAGGTCCGCCGTCAAAACTGACAGGCGGACCTGAACGGTCCGATCGTGTGAAAGGGGCCTTAAAGAAACAACTCCACTTCTTATCCTCTAATTGAATAGATTAATGGCTCTCTTCCTCTCCTCACTCTACATGGAAAAAGGGAGCAGCAGGCTGTTGCCTCACCGAGAACAAATGGCTCTAATCTTTATTATGTAAAGCAAAAAAAGGCAAACATAGTGTGTTCCGTATGGATATATTTGATTCACCCTGCTATACATAAACACTTACTAGATCAAAGCTGTAACAAGCATATAACACGATACAGCTCACCACCTCACCAGGTGAGGCTCAGATGCACGTCACTAATGCTCCATTCCACCCTATAGGGTGGGGTGGAGCATAGGGACATGCATCTGAGTTTTAGACGGAGGAGAGCAGGCAATTTTTATCTGATGGAGGATTGACACGTTGTTTTTTTTTTTTTTTTTTCTTACGCTGGTTACGGATACACTGCTGAACTTTTCAGTGGTGGGTTTTTTTTTTTTTTTTTGTTTTTTTTTTGCTTGAGACTTTTATTAAAGCGGAGTTCCACCCAAAAATGGAACTTCCGCTTTAAGTACTCCTCGCCCCCTGACATGCCACAAATGGCATGTCATTTTTTTGGAGGGAGGTTGGGTACCTGGTTTGAAGTGGGACTTCCTGTCCCACTTCCTCCTTCCAGGCTTTTAACCAGCTAGGTGATTGCTAGGCGGCCCCTCCCTCCTGGCAATGTTCTGGGACATGTGACAGGTCCCAGAACATTGCCTGGCCATTGATGGAGCGCAGTGTAGCTCGCGCATGCGCAACCGGCTGTGAAGCCGCAAACTGTCGCAGCCGGGTGCCCACACACACAATGGCGGCTGAGAGGAGGGAGGGAGAACTGAGGTTTCGGGCGGCCGCATCGCTGGACCGTGGGACAGGTGAGTGTGCTTATTAAAAGTCAGCAGCTGTACTTTTTGTAGCTGCTGTCTTTTAATAAACTAAAAAAACTGTGGAACTCCGCTTTAACCACTTGCTGTCTGCGCTATAGCCGAAAGACGGCTACAGCGCGGACTTAGTTTGCCGGGACATCCTCCCGTACTCGAGCGGCCTGCGTGCCCCCTGCAGGGCGCGCGGCGCGCTTTGTGATCAGCGAGTCTGAGACTCGCCTGATCACAGATCTGAGTAAGGGGTCGATCCCGACCCCTTACCACGTGATCAGCTGTCAGCCAATGACAGCTGATCATGTGACCTAAACAAAGCCAGTAATCGGCTATTTTTTCTCCTAACGCTGGTAGTGTGAGGAGAAGAAAAAAAGCCGATCGGCGGCTGCGAGAGGGACATCGGTCCCGATCGTGGAGAGGCTTCAGTGCCCACCAGTGCCCCCTATCAGTGCCCACACTGCATCATCACCAGCGCTGCCTATCAGTATCACCCATCAGTGTCGTCTTATCATTGTCGTCTTATCAGTGCCCATTAGTGGCGTCCTATCTGTGGTGCCCATCAGTGCAGCCTTATCAGCGAATATCAATGAAGGAGAAAAATTACCCGTTTGCAAAATTTTATAACAAACTATTAAACGTGTGTTTGTTTTTATTTTTTGTTTTGTTTAGCAAAAAATAAAAACCCCAGTGGTGATTAAATACCACCAAAAGAGAGCTCCATTTGTGTGAAAAAAATGATAAAAATTTCATTTGAGTACAGTGTAGCATGACCGCATAATTGTCATTTAAAGTGCGACAGCGCTGAAAGCTGAAAATTGGTCTGGGCAGGAGGGGGGTTTAAGTGCCCAGTAAGCAAGTAGTTAAATTTTTTTCTTTGATTCAATGTTTATTTTGCTGCGCTACACTGATGTATACTTTTATATGTTATGAAAGGTGAACTTCTCCCTTTTTAAAAAAAATTAAATAAATAAAAACAAAAACCTGAAGAATTGCTGTGCCTGGAGTTGGGTTTTAAAGTCAAGGGGTGAAGACCCCAAATATTGATTTGATTTAGGTTTTTATCCATTTATGCACTTCATAGGATGAATAGAAACCTTTTTTTTATTTCTGTATGTGAAGGCTTTATTTAGCGTTACTTTTATTTTTGTGTGACTGATGCATAAAAATGTGGCCTGATGCTCATCTAACTTCTTATGAGTAAAACTTAACATGTTGATGCATCCTGCAAAATGTGCAGAATTGTTGTAAGCAGATTGACCGTATTTAGGACTATGTAGAGCAAACCCTTATGATACGAGAGTTCAGTAGAAAAAATAGGATTCTGCAATTGCGGAACTTGTGCTTATTCATTATACAACCATTTTGATTAGAATTGTTCTGTTAAAGTCCACAATCACATTTAAACAAAACATGGCCATGCACAGTTGTGACAATAGTTGTCACTGTTCTGAAAAAGCTTTGGTTTAAGACGGTTTTACTGGACTTGCAAACTAGATATGTTTTGGGTGGCATTCAGTTAATGGATGGCTCTCAAAAAAATTACCTAAAGGTATCCTCATTCTCGTTGCAAAGCCATCAAGCTGATTAAAGCTAGCCCCTTAATAGCTTTCTTCAGTATAGCCCTGAATTAATCAGAAGTATGGTTTATAAATCAGGTTTGCACTCGCATGAAAATATAAAGGGCTCATTCACACAAGCCCTGTGGCCTGTACAGCATGAATGAGCGCATTGTTCTGCAGCTGGAGCTATGTGAAGGTAGTCCATATGTCTCTGAGGAATTCATGACTGTACAGACACCACTGCTTGTCTGAATATGACAGGTTTGCAGGAGCATGTGAGCGGCCCCAAACGCACACTGAGATAATGTTGTGATTACGGTCTTTGAAAAGCGAGTTAGAAAAAGTTGCCTGTGTGTAAAATGTTTCATTGCTTGTAAACAGCTTCAAGCGTCTTTAGCCCAGCAACCATCAATCAGAGTAGAAAAGCGACCCTGTCACCTGCTCAGCTAGATCCATTTTATACACAAGGCGATGCACTGACATCTGAAGACCAGTTGGATGATACGTGGGTGACTGTCTATGGGTGAGTTGTTTTTGTTTTTTTTTTTTTTTATTTTTTTTTTTTCTGTCTCCAGAAATGCATTTTTTTTTTTTTTTTTTTTTCCTCCCACAGGAAATATCAGATAATGTGTATCTATGTGCTACTTTGTGTGTCATATCTTTTTTAATATGCTTTATCTATGGTGCAAGGAAGATTTCCAACAGTGATGTGTCGATGGTTGACCATTATGACAAGGGATTTTTTTTTTTTTGTACACGTTAATGTTCTGCAATGCACTGTAGATTTTCCAGATACAAAATGGGTTATATTCTGAGCAACACTGATTTACACTAGTCTCTGACTCTTTACCAGTTGTGGGTGCTGTGCATTCTACACATGTACAAAACTAGTACACAGGGCATGATTACATGCTGTCCTTCTGCCCCGCTGCCTCCCCCCCTTTCTTCAAACTTGGTGATTGTCATCTGTCAAAATGAGTCCATGAGTTGCTGGGGAAAAAAAAAAATTCACTTAAATGACAGTTATTGCAGAATAGAAAGGTCCATGGGTCCAAAGTTTGGCCGGTTAACAGGGGGAACGGCTGAATTGTGATCCACGTATGTCCACTGAACAGAAGACTATCTACAGATCGACTTCTTCTGTTCAACCATCCTGTTGGGGAAAAAAGATGCCCACTCTGTCAGAATACAATGACACAGCGGGGAGGATTACCCCATCCACCTACAATGTGTGGATTGGGGAATCTGGTCAACCTGCTGGTTAAGTAAAGCCAGAACTCCCCATCTGTTACTTTTGTAGGTCATTGACTCAAACTACTGAAGCGAAAGGGTTAACTTGGCACAGTGTATTTTATGTCCTCACATATATTCAGCTATTACCAGTAGTCATTTTTGATGACTTTCACCTTTTTGAAATGCTTTTCTGCTGATCTCAAATACAGTAACATTAGCCGCTGGAGGGAGCGAACTAGGGCTGCAACCAACGATTATTTTCATAATCGATTAGTTGGCCAATTTATTGTTTGGATTAATCGGATAATAACCATAAAAGTGGGGTGTATAATTTAGCTGATTTGTAAAGTTTAAAAAAACAAAAAAAAAGCAATTCTTATATATCTCTATGCAGTGTTAAATATAAATAACCAACTATATGGTTAGGGAGCAAAATCTCTAATCCACTCTGAGAATAACAGACAGAAGAGATATACTGTATATACTATTAGAGGTTGCATCTGGTAAATATCAGACTCGGATCAAATTTTTTAACAACTTTTTCAATACAGTGCATTTTCACCCCCTACCTGCCCAGGCCTATTTTCAGTGCTGTAACATTTTGAATGACAATTACGCGCTCGTGCAACAGTGTACCGAAATTAAATTTTATCCCCCCCCCACAAATTGAGCTTTCTTTTGGTGGTATTTGATCACCTCTACCTTTTTTTTTTTTTTTTTTTTTTTGATTTTTTGCGCTATAAACAAGAGCGACAAGTTTGAAAGAAAAAAAAAAAAGTTTTTTACTTTTTGCTATAATATCCTCAGTTTAGGCCAATATGGTACATGTTTTTGGTGAAAAAAATTGCAATAAGCATATATTGATTGGTTTGCGCAAAAGTTATAGCGCCTACAAAATAGGGGATAGATTTATGGCATTTTTAATAAATGTTTTGTTTTTTTAACACTAGTAATGGCGGTGATTATTATTATATATATTATATTATACTTTTTATTATGACTGACATTGTGGCGGACATATCGGACGCTTTTGACAGTTATACAGCGATTAGTGCTATAAAAATGCACTGATTACTGTATAAATATCACTGGTAGGGAAGGAATTAACACTAGGGGGCCATCAAGGGGATAAATGTGTTGCCTAGGGAGTGATTCTAAATGTGGGGGGATGGGACTGACTAGGGGAGGAGACCGATCGATGTTCATACTTAGATACACATCCTGTCAGGGGAGTGGAGACAAATTGTGTGTTCATACTGTGTGTTTAGACACACAGATCCACGGCTCGCGCATTGCTCCTCAGTGACGCGGCAGGCCCCCTATACCGCCTGGAAGCCGAGGACATCATATGACGCCCACCCAGGATAGGAGATCCCATCTGTGGACATTATATAACAATGGGTGGGGAAGGAAGTGGTTAAAGAAGGAAAAAAATTAAACACTGTTTTGTGGATTTTCAGCCAAAACTGTAATTTTTATGTCTACAGTCTCCCTTGTCATAGGCAGGTGATAAAAGCTACCTGCGTCTGCTGTCACTTATGCTGGACATACAAAAACAATGTCTTCTTTAAAAAAAAAAAAAAAAAATTCATTTTAAGAACGTTCGATTTTTCTAATTGTTAGTGGGGTCAAATTGATGTTCGTTTTCGATCACAGTGACGGGAAAATTCAAAGGAGCAGAATAGAAAACTTCTTGGTCAAAGGAATTTTCAGACAGTGTACAGTATAGTATAGAGCGCCCCTATCACAAGGTAAAAAGAACTTCTGCCTTTAGAACAACTCACTTCCTGCTCCAGACTAGATGTCCCATGAGACATTGCTCCTCACACATTCACAAGTTCTCAAACACTTGCTGACATGAATGGACGGTGTACTGAGCTGTATGTGTGCTGCACTGCATTTCCTGATATGTAAACAAATAATGCATTCTGTATGCAGGCCAACTAATCGGCTGATCGATTATGAAAATAGTTGACAACTATTTTGACAACTATTTTCATAATCGATTAGTTGTCTATTAATCGAGTGTTCGCTCTAGGGCCGAAACAACTAATTTGCAAATCACTCTGCCTCCCTTTTCAGCAACTGGTGAAAATAAATCATGCTCTCAGTGCATTGTTTGCAGGGAGTAGGCCTTCTCAGACTTGCATTGTGTAAAAGGAGCAGAAAAGCTCAACCCTTGTGTAGCACTGTCATGAAGCAAACCGATCTTGCATATATAATGCAAACATTGTTATTATTATTATTATTATTATACGAGACTTATATAGCGCCAACAGTTTACTCAGCGCTTTACAATGTATAAGGGGGACAACACAATTACAGTACAGTTCAATACAAAAGGTACAGGAGGGCCCTGCTCGTAGAGCTTACATTCTAAAGGGAGGGATACACACATAATTACAAAATGCAGTCAATCAATGTCTTTTTAAATCGACTTATCTAGATCTAGTTGATTCATTTTATGTTTTAATATATCAAAGCTAGTGTGTTACTGAGCGCCTCGGAAGATGTGACCAAGCACCACGTGTACTTTGTACTATCAGGAGCTGAATAGTGTAAAAAAGTGATCATTCTTTAGGTCTGATCTGATTTAGTCATATGGCTTAGTGCATAGGGGTGATTGTAAATTTCAAAAATTGATTTGTGATATCTGTACACATTCTGTGACCGAGCCATCACTAATACCTACTGTAGGTTTAGTGAGCTGATATGGAGCTCAGTCCTGTTGATTTTAGTGTGTGTGTGTGTGTGTGTGTTTTTTTTTTTTTTTTTTTTTTTTTCTTTCCCCCAATATTTAAATTAAACCTTTTTAATTTGAAAATGTTTGCTTGACTTTTAGGTTTCCACAGGCCTCAGCATCTTATATTCTGTTGCAGTTTGCACAGTATGGGAATATAATAAAACATGTGGTAAGTGTGCGTTTGGGGCTTGGACCACCTTCCTTAATGCTAGTTTATGTGTATATAGTAATTTTCCTTTTTTTTTTTTTTATTTTTTTTTTATTTTTTTTTTTTATTACAGATGTCCAATACTGGAAATTGGATGCATGTGCAATATCAGTCCAAATTACAAGCCAGGAAGGCTTTAAGTAAGGATGGCAAGATATTTGGTGACTGCATCATGATTGGTGTGAAGCCTTGCATAGATAAGGTAAGGTTGTTTGGTTGTGTTTATTTTTGTGTACAACATTTTATCAGACTTTTATAATACGTTTAAAGAGATATCCGCGCTTAGTACATAAAATGGCCAGCAGCTGAGCACTATAACCTAAATATCGGGTGCAAAGAAAAATGTTTAAATAAAAGTGCAACGCTAGGGCAAAAAGTGCAATTCATGCAAATCGCACAACACGTGATGTGCATACATCCAAATATGGTATAGTAAAGTGCAATTGTAAAATAATTGGTACAGTTCAACATGAAATAAATCATAACATATTATGCAAAGACCGTGCAAACAAAAAAGTTGATATGCAGCTGATTTTCATCAGAAGTCCCATGAAGAGTGGGTGTATTGGAAATGATCAAATGCTTGATACCCAAATAAAATGAAGGCTTACCAGAAAGCCAACGAATTGAGACAAGTTCTCGGCTTGAACTTTTTGATATCCTGTGTATATGCACTGCTGCTTATAAACTGCAAAGAAGAGACAATATTATACTGTGGAGTCTTTTGTCTCTCTATATACCCCGGCTCTGAAGATTTTCTAAAACGCCACACCCTGATCAGTTGTGAAATTCCTGGTGTGTATATCTTCTGAGGCTACTGGGGAGAGGCTTCAGGACATCTTTTCTGTGGATCACAGATCCAACAAAGTGCTTTGTGACCTCCCTGAAAAATGGGAGGTTGCTGGCTTTCTAGTAAGCCTTCGTTTTATTTGTGGTGATGTGTATCACGCTGCCAAGCATTTGATCATCATTTCCAATACACTCACTCTTCATGGGATGACTTCTGATTAAAATCGGCTGCATATGAACTTTTCTTTCCTTTTTTGTTTCCACGGTCTTTGCACATGTGACATTATTTTGCACATATGTTATTCTTTCATTTTAAACTGTACCAGTTATTGCACTTTATTATACCATATTTGGATGTATGCACATAACGTGTTGTGTGATTCATTGCACTTTTTGCCCTAGAGCTGCACTTTTTATTTAGACTTTTATAATGTACAAGTCATGAAGCTAAATCCCAAGTCTGCTATGGCCACTTCTTGCTTGTGTACCCGACTCATACATGAGAATGCAGGACAGTGCAGCCTGAGCCATCATGCCTTGTGCTTACAGTGCATGCAAAGGCAAAGATGTCACCTTATTAGAGCAAGGCATTTGCTAACAAGACAAAGTGGCAAAGCTGTAGTGGATTAGGGAAAAGGTATGCCATATTTTGAGGCGCACCGCTGACTTTGCGGAGCCCCACTGATTCCCAAAAGTGATTTCTGTATTACTTTTGGCGATTTTCAATAGACATCTGTGCAGGAACCCTCGCAGATGTCTCTGAAGTCAGACTGACATGGGTATGAAATCATGTGCGTTCAGCTGAACTCGTACTATTTCAATCCCGCTGTCAGTGTGAACCTAGGCTTAAGTTATGAAATGCCCTTAATATGCTATTACGGGTTCTAAGTTAAGGCAGACATAGTCTTCTGGTGATCGGGTTATCACTATCCCTAGGTAGGTCATCTCGCTGACCCTAAGAAGTGGGGAATTAGACTGTTCTCTGGTTGGCACACTGACATCTATTGGAAGGATCTGGGATTTGTCCCAATTAATTTTCAATCCTGAGTATCTGCCGAAATTTTGAATTACTTCCAGGGCCAACTGTAAAGACGTGCCTGAATCTGCAAGGTATAATAGCTTGTCATCAGCATATAAGCTTATCTTTTCCAGCAGGTTTCCACGAGTAAGTCCTATAACGCCTGGGTGTGTTCTAAGGGATGCTGCGAGAGGTTCCACCGCTAGTGCATACAACAGGGGAGAGAGTGGACATCTCTGCCGAGTGCCCCTGGAAAGAGGAAACGACCCAGAAACCTTTCCTTTGACCAAGATCCTGGCGCATGGACTCTGATATAGTAGTCGGATCCATTTGATGAAGCGGGGTCCGAACCCAAATTTTGTGAGGCACTGCCACAAGTACGTCCACTCAACAGAGTCGAACGCCTTTGCGGCGTCTAAGGACACCACCACCCTAGAGCCCATGGTGTCATGTTCAGCTTGGACGTTCATATAAAGCCTATGTAGATTATATGCCGTGTTTTTTGCTGGCATAAAACCGGTTTGGTCCGGATGGATTAGCGAAAGGATCACCGCATTTAAGCGAAGCGCCAGGATCTTGGCCAGTATCTTTACATCTAGTTGGAGAAGGGATATCGGGCGATAAGACTCCGGGAGCTCTGGGTTTTTCCCTGGCTTGGGTATCGGCACTATATTTGCTTCGTGCGTAGACGGGGGGAGGGTCTCGGATTTCTATATATGAGAAAATAGTTCACATAGTTTGGGTGTCAACACCTCACTATGTTTTATAGAACTCCAGAGGTAATCCGTCAGACCCCGGTGCTTTTGAAGTATTAAGCAATGAGATTGCCTTAGGTATTTCGCTTGCATTAATGGGGGCCTCTAGTTGATCTATCTGGAGTTGAGTAAGATGAGGGAGCTCTATGTTGGATAGCAGTAGCGCTATTTCCTCTACAGAAGCGTCAGAATTAGATGAGTATAAGGATGTGTAAAATGCGCGGAACTCCCTGGCTACTTCATCAGGATCAGTCAACATCCCACCGGTCGCAGCCCGAAGTGCTACCACCGTGGGAGGTCTGTGGTCCAGATGTGCTAAATATGCCAAGAGTCGACCCGCCCGCTCTCCACATTCATAGTGCCTTTGCTTATTATAAAAAAATGCCCTTAATATGCAACCTTTTATGATGCGCCTCAGAACTCAATTTGCCACAACCAAGAATTATATTTATTAAAAATGCCTTTCCAGTAGTAATCCCATAGATTGGATTTCCACGTGGTGTGGTATGCTTTCCCATACACATTGAAGCTGGTGACGGGTTTATCAACTATCCCTTCCTGGATCTACTGTTCATTTAGCGCCTCATGTGGACTTTAATAATTTGAGAAAAAATTCCTCATTCTGTAATTATTTACAGTAAAATGCACTTTGCCATTGACCACATGTGATATGTATATTTTCACAATTTTTTTTTAAATTTTTTTTTTATAGAGCATAATGGAAAGCAGTGAAAAGACCTCATTGTCTTCAGTCAATTCTGTCTTCACGCCACCAATTAAGACACTGGGTACCCCTACCCAAGCAGTGTCTACACCAAGATCAACAATGAGACCTCTTGCTGCTGCTTATAAAGCTTCAACTAGTGAATACCAGGTAAGTCTGTTTTTGAGATAGTGGTGGATATTTGGCGATAACTCTGTAGTAGCCTAAGCATGCAGCTGTTTTTAACAATAATGAAGAATCCGTGTATATTTTGATTTTAGTAGTGTGTAGCATACTTCTGCATAACTATGTTGGTTTACTTTTTTTATTTTATCATTTAGGTTTAAGACCTACTTTGAGGACTTCTGAAAATGCTATTTGTCTGGCTGTTGAACATCTGGCTTTAGTCCTTGGAACCACTGACACAGAACAATTGTGGACATCAGCAAAGTGTCAGAAGTCTTATCTGCATTTTTGTGAGTCAGTGGCCCAAAATATTGGGTCAAGAGGGGTCAGCATTACAGCCAGACAATTGGCATTTGCTTTGAGAACTTGCCAAATATCAGCCTCCACTGACTCTCTGTTAGGGCTTTCTTGTGAGGAACCCAGAGAGGGTAAAATACAGGAATGGACTTGAAACAAGCATATGAATATAGAGTGTACAATAGGAACAATACAATGGATATGGAGAATTAAAGAAATACCTTTTTTTTGGGTTTTTTTTTGTTTTTTTTTGTACTTTTAAAAAAAAAAGCAATGGAAAATCTAGTAGTACTATACAACATGTTCCTTTTGACTTTATGTTCTGGAACTTTCATAACATCCCTTATCTTTCTAATTATATATGGTATTATACCTTTAGACCCAAAATTGTGTATGCACTTTTCCTGTGTTCGTTAAACAAGTCCCTTACAGGAACGCAGCAAGTCTTTCACCTTCAGGCTATATTCCTGCCTATGGGGTGACTAAACACTGGCAACAAAAACTGTAAGCCAGCCCTGGAGCCCTCCTCCTACCATCATGCCTCATCTTTCTGCTAGTGTCCTAGGATGATGAGCATCTTTCTTTAGCTCTGCTATAATTTTAATACTAACCTATTTTTGCTAGCACTATTTTTTTCCTACTTTTTCCAGATGTTCCTCTTTAAATAAAGCCTTCTCTTACATTGCAGCTATTCAGTGCAGCCTTACTTTTGGAATAGCACACCCAGCCCCTGCTGGACTGGACATTGGGGGGGTAGCCTGGAAATGGACTTTGGGCTCTAGATTCCACCTGAGGTGCTTTCCAGACTACATTCTGATATAGGTTACTTGGGGAGCCTTTTGCAGGTCCAGAACTGCTAGCATTGCATATGCACCTGCCCTGTCTCTGAAGACTCACTCTGTGAGTGGGCTGGTCAGGCAGAACATTGTTAGCTACTTCCTTTACATGTGCCACTAGGACCTTTTTTTAAAATTCTGTTTCCTGCATTTTGGACACATGGCACTCAATCTTCAACCCGTTCTTGTTGCCCACCTAAAGTGACTTTGGCCATCTTTTGGCTGTCTGACCTCCCCTATCAGATTTTTCCGTTTCATTAGTGCATGAGACCTTGCCTTTTACCCTGAGCCCTACATTGTATTAACTCCACTCAATTGTAACCTGTTTAATTATAGACACCAAGGGACGTTTTGTTGCAATGTTTGACCCTGGCTAACTCTACAAGTGGCTCCAGGACGGCTTGCAGTATGCCTACTGATGCTGACATCTGCAGCCTGGAATCCTGTTGCCCTCAGCTTCTTGAGTCTATCCTGTCATTGCAGTCCTCCTTAGCTCAATCGGGTATGGCTTGCCTCTTCTGACATTTTTGACTGAGATTTTTACTACAGTAATACAAGACTTCATGGCTCAATACATCCATGTAGGCTGACTGACCCTTGTATCTTCCCCAGCTTGTGCCCTTGCACCTTCTCCCACTAATTCTGTATTTGATTTACCCATGGCCTTAGTGGCTTCTGATCCATCAACTGTGGGGCTGTCCAAGTTGCTCCATTTTTTTCTTTGACAGACTTGCCTCTGAGGAGTCAATGCCCTGCAATTTTTCCCAAATTGGGACCTATTTTGGTTCTTAGATGCAGGGTGCACCCCTCTGGAACTAGAGGGATCAAGCTTTTGCTTCTACCTGTGCTGTTTTTAGACTGAAGTTTCTTCGAGCTTTCATCTGGTACTGCGCACCAAATGCTCAGGTCACTGGCCTGATGACTCTGAAATCTGGGAAGTCTTTCCTGTCTTCTGAAAGATCCTCATGACAGATTTCGGGCTGGGGAGAGCCCAGGGCACCCTGTTGATGTAGGGGACTTGGTTATTGCATTAGACTTGTGTCTTGATCAGTATCCTGGAAATTTGGCTTTCTCTTCAGTGTTGGCATATCCTGCTGGCAGGTCTTAAAAATGCCATATTGGTGGCATACATCAACACTTAGGGAAGGGAGGAACCAGAAGTCTTGATGCAGCTAGAGGTAGATTTGGTCCTGTCATGGGCAGAACTTCATGTTCCTGCTTTGCCTACTGTGTTCCCTAGGCATAGATGTAGGTAGGTTGGCATGTGGACCAGGATAATTTGACCCTATACCAAGAGGTGTTCGGAACCTGTGAAGGTGGGGGATGTTGCATGTGGACCTTCTGGCTTCCAGTTTCAACAAAATTAGACCGGTTTTGTATCAAAACATAGGGATCATATTCTATGGGAAACAGTAGATGCTCTGACTCCATGGGATCAGTACACTGACCTATGCCTCTCATCCCATGAAGCTTCTTCTTTGTCTGCTTCTCACATGAAGAGGGCATAGTGATGACTTCATTGCTGCACACTGCCCCAAGGGTATGATTGGCAAATGCTACATGCACATAACCAGATAGGATGTTTTGTTTTAAGGACAGATTTACCATGGTGGCTGGCTTTAATGGTGTGATTTGAAAAACGGCATCTCAGAATTTTGTCTTTTGTAAAAAAAAAAAAAAAAAAAAAAAAAAAAAGGGCTACTTCCTTTATGTCTATCATTCGTGTTCTGGCTTCTACCCTAATTTTACACTCCTGCAGTTTCTGGAGTTGGATCTAGACCAAAGTTTTGGCTGTCAGAACTATAAGGGCCAGATTTAGTCTATTAGATTTGTGAGTTCTTCTTGGGCTTTCCAGCTTCAAGCTGATGTGCTTTAACACCACAAGAAGAAAAAGCCCAAGTCTCCTATTCCTATTGCTACTACTTCTCGGCGAAAGTTTTTTCCTTTCACTTTCCCCAGGTGTCTACCTCCATACCAAGGCTTCACACCTTGGACTCTCAAGTCCATCGAGCTACCTAGAAGCCTTCCTCACAATGAAGGGGCACCTCCACTCTTAAGTGTGAGGGATGTCTGTTGTCGCTTTGGTCAGTCTGGATTTGATATGTCATTCCAAAGGGATACAAATGAGTTTGTAAGGCAAAAAGTAGGGGGCAGAGACAATCCGCCAGCCTCCTATTGAAAGGTGGCAGATTTAATGAATGCCTTGCACCAACTTCATCTGCCCAATGCAAGACTTCAATTCTCTAAACCATATATTTGATGCACAAAAAAAAAAGAAAAATCTAATGGAATTTCTGGCATCAGTATACCTACTATATGCCCATCTATGCATCACCACTCCCCCCCCCACCAAAGTTTTTATTTTTTTGTATTTTTACTGTGGGAGACAAAAACTTTCAATTTTGTAGCACTACAAATTTGTAGTACTATCCAAGTGGTACAAAAGTGCTTGCCTGACTTCTGCCACTTCTACAAACCCAGGGTATTCATGTCATAAGTTACCTGGATGACCTACTGAGTACCCCTCCCCCCTCCCCAGCCAAAACCTTTTGGCTGGATAATCCATTTCTGAAGTTGGCTCCCTAGGCCTCATGCTGTCTGGAGTACCTGGGTCTAATCTTGGATGGAGCCTAAGTCAGAAGGATTCTTCCCTAAGATCCCACATTCGGAGCCTCAAGTCAGCACCACATCCCTTGGTTTGCTTCTGCATGAGGGTTCTGGGCCTGATAGTAGCCGCTTTTGAGGTAGTTTCTTTTGCCCGGTTTCCCTTCAACATACCCATGACTGCGGCATGGAGCTTCAAGCAGCCTTCCAAGTGTTTTTTTTATTAGGGTTCTTTTAAACTGTTTTCTTACAGGCGTTTTAGCAGTTCTGTTTGCCATGTTGTTGCCCACCTCTCTTTGCTGGGTATGTCCTATGGTTCAAGAATACAAGTCTTGCAGTGTATGGTTCAGATAATAGGAATTTTGACTGGGGATCTTCTTTAGCAAAGTTTTTGCCAGTGTCTAACCACTTGAAGATCGCTACATTTAGCACATAGTCTATAAATTCAAGTCCCGTACAGCATTCCCATGATAAGGAGTTTACAGGCAAGTCTAAATTACTGCATTTTGTTCCTATTTTTGTTTTTCTAATAATCCTAGATTTTTTTTTTTTTTTTTTTTTTGCTGTCTAGGTCCTGCGTGCCGTTTTACTTTATTAGAGATCTTATCTCTAAGCTGTTTTAATAAGTTTGTATAAAACCATAGGGCTGTCTAAATACTGTAGCCATTTTAAGATATTGTGTATTTATTTTTTGCAGGTGTTATCCGACAAGCAGACGCCTAAAAAAGATGAAGGTCTAGTATCTAAAGCTATGGAATACGTGTTTGGATGGTAGCTGGCTCTCAGCCAATACAATACACTGAATGAATTTACTGCCATGGTTCTTGGTTAGTTCTATAACCACATTTGGCAGTTCAAAAATACACCGGACCTGCCTTTATTTGTATAGATAGGGGGGAAAACATTAAAGTTTCAACCATTTTTGCCACCCTGCCATCAACCTAATACATTTGAATTTAGAGACTGACAACAAGGATACATTACTTATCAATTCTAATGGACAATTTGAATCTTTACATAAATCATCTAGTCTTCTCAACCTGTCCTATGAATAATGCAATGCAAACAAATGCACTACTAATTTAAAGTAGAACTCCAGCTAAATACTTGGTTTTGGATAAAGTTGGGAAGACTTAGTACCCCTCTCAATTGGGAGGCATACGGCAACAAAAACTTTTCTCTTGCGGTCTGTGTCCCCGACTGGAGAAATTGTCTACCCTTTCTGTCCTGGTGATGGAAATTCTAATCTTCATCCATTCTTTTTCAAAATAAGGTTTACCTGGTGTTCTACTTAATTCTGTCCATGTCTTTCCGTTGTATTGTTTTATACCATAAATGATTTTAAGAGCGCTTACTCTTCCCCCCCCCCCCCCCCCCCCTCAATGTTTGAATGTATACTGCTTTAATATATGGAACTGTTTTACCCTTTTCTAATAAATCTGTGAACAGTTTTTTTTTTTTTTTTTTTTTTTTTTATCACGCGATACACTCTATGTGTGTTTTCAATATATTGTATGCTGAAGCAATACTGTTAATAGCCTATTTTGGATAAAAATATGATATAATTAAAAGTATTTGCCACAAAGCAAAAACTCCTGTTTGAGGACATCTCTTGGTTTGAAACCCTGAACTAGTCACATCTAGGCAGATGGAGTGTTAACATGACATTGCAGTTTAACCACTTAAGCCCATGAAGGATTTGTCCCCTTAATGACCAGGCCATTTTTTGCGATGCGGCACTGCGTCTCTTTAACCCACAATTGGGTGGTCATGCGACAAACCCAAACAAAATTGATGATCCCACCCTCCCCCCCACAAATAGAGCTTTCTTTTGGTGGTATTTGATTACCTCCTGTGGTATTAATTTTTTTTTTTTTTTGCGCGCTATAAACAAAAAAAAGACTGACAATTTTGAAAAAAACACAATTTTTTGTTTTACTTTCTGCTATAATACATATCCTAAAATATATTACACACGGACTGCGACATTGCGGTGGACAAATCTGACCCTAAGTTACTTTTTTTGTTGACCAGGGACACCAATACAGTGATCAGCGCTATAAAATGTTCTGATCACTGTAATAAATGGCAGGGAAGGGGTTAACACTAGTGGTGATCAAAGGGTTAAGTGTTCCCTAGTAGAGAGATCGCTGTTCCTGATCACTAGGAACATCTGAACTCTCTCCCTCCCAGGCAGATCGGGGGATCTCCCTTGTTTACATAAGCAGATTCCAATTCTGCCTCTTTACCGGTGGCGGGCGCGCTGTATCTAATGCACTGACTGACGTACAGGTACGTCGGTTCGCGCAGCCAGGCTGCCCTGCCACAGTATATGGGCGGTCTGGAAGTGGTTAAAGTGACTATTGCAGACTGCACAGTTGATGGTCGGCACAGGAGACTGCACAATGATGTATTATCTTGCAGACCAGTAAAGTGCTGTACAAATCCAGGGCAGTGATCTACAGCTGGGGTGTTGAGTCCCCGAAGGCCTGTGAAGCATTGCTCACTATGATGGGTGAAGACTGTACCCCCTAGGTGGTCCTGTGGCTTGGAATTGAGTATCCTGGAGTAGCTCCTGCTGGTACCCTTATCCCTCTATGGATATTCTCATTTAAAGGATGTTTGTTTGCACATCAGCTCATTCTGACAAGGTGTTCGTTCCACGGAAAAGGTTTGCATAGCAGTACTCCATGGAGAGTAAGTTTACTAAGAAATTGAGTATGCCTTCAGTGGATTTGGTGGTCTCTTTCAACAAGATATTGGCAGTACCAGTGGACAAGAGCCTGGTATTTTAAAGCTGCCTCGGACAGACACCTGCATGTCTTATTTAAAGCCTCATTTGCTCTAGTGGAAGTAACTCTACAGCTGGCGATTGTGGCTGTAAGATTGTGCCAAAGGCTTAAAGTGGAATTGCACTGCATCTGAGCACAACAAATTAAAAACACTATTATTAATCAATAATTAATTTTGCTGAAAAAACACTTTGAAAACCAACCTCCTAGCATTTCTGCCAGTGACCATATGTAAGGGCAGATGATTCATGTAGCATTTACTTCCTGGAATCTATCTGCCCTTAGCTTAGGCATGCAGGAAGGTGTGATTTAGCTGAGAACCCCTGCTCCCCTCCTGAAAACTCCTGAGATGTATGACATTTGCCTAGGCATGGAAGCAAGGTAAATCGAATAAATGAAGATGTGTAAAAAATAAATTTAACACAATATATATACATTACAATCTATTTACTAATGCTAGCAGCATAATGATTACAATTAGTCAATGTTGACTGAGTGAAGTTCCACTTTAAGGTCTGGGCCCGTCGCATGACAAGAGAATAAGAGAATCCTACCAGTGGAGAAGACCAAAACTGGAATAAATTCAGAGGATTTCCAAGTGCTCTTAACTTGGTTACATAGTCAGGTTGAAAAAGACACAAGTCCATCTAGTTCAACCAAAAATAAATAAAAAAAAAAATACAATCCCATATACACAATTCTTCACCCACAGTTGATCCGGAGGAAGGCGAAAAACCCCAGTAAATCATACTCCAATTTACTACAGCAGGGGAATAAATTCCTTCCTGATTCCCGAGAGGCAATCGGATTTTCCCTGGATCAACTTTACCTGTAAATGTTGGTACCCAGTTATATTCTGTACATTTTGGGAAAGAATCCAGGCCTTTGCTTTAAAAGAAAAAAAAAAAAATCTACTGAGCTTGCCAGAGCCACCTCTGGAGGGAGTCTATTCCACATTTTCACAGCTCTTACTGTGAAGAAACCTTTCGGTATTTGGAGATGATCCTTCTTTTTACGACCAGATAAAAAAAAAAGTGCCCCCTTGTCCTGTGATGACCTTTTTAAAGTGAATAACTCAACACCAAGTTCACTATTGCCTTGTTTCCACTGAGCGGATCAGTTCGGTACGGTACGCAATTTTGGGTGTTTCCATTATGAAAGCGGCCCATACAACCGAACCGTTCCATTCAGGGTCCTGCTTCAGATGTGGGGCCATAGAAAATGGAACGGTTCGGTTAGGGCGGAGCTACGATACATTACACTGATTGGTGGACTTGTGACGCCATGACGGCATTTTTCTAAACCCACGTATGGCCCCTGTTGGTCCGACTTGCAGTGGAAACGCTCGCCTGAATAGGCCGGACCATTCTAGGCCTTCCAAACCGATCCGCTCGGTGGAAACGAGGCATTGATGGACCACTTTTATATTTGTACATGTTGATCATATCCACCTTACTCTCCTTCTCAAGAGTGAATAAATTCAGTTCCTCTAATCTTTCCTCATAGCTGAGCTCCTCCCTGCCTCTTTTCAGTTTGGTTGCCCTTCTCTGTACTTTCTACAGTTCCCAGATATCTTTTTTGAGACCTGGTGCCCAAAACTGAACTGCATATTCTAGATGAGGTCTTACTAATTTGTAGAGGGGCAAAATGATATCTCTCCCTGGAGTCCATACCTCTCAATACAAGAAAGGACTTTGCTCGCTTTGGAAACAGCAGCTTGGCATTGCATGCTATTATTGAGCTTATGATCTAACAAAACCCAGATCCTTCTCCACCATTGATTCCCCCCTAGTATGTATGATGCATGCATATTCTTATCAACATTAAACCTCATTTGCCACTTAGTTGCCCAATTAGACAGTGCATTGAGGTCGCTTGTAAATTTGGAAACTTCCTGTGAGGATGTTATTCCACTGCATACTGTAGCTTGGTGTCATCTGCAAACACAGTAATGTTACTTTTAATCCCAGACCCTATATAGTTTATAAAGATATTAAAAAGTAAGGGTCCCAGCACTGAAGCTTTTGGTAACACCACTGATAACATTAGACCATTCAGAGTAAGTCATTAACCACTACTCTCTGAATTCTTTCTTTTAGCCAGTTTTCTATCCATTTACAAATTGATCTTTCCAAGGCCGTAGACTTTACCTTACACATGAGCTGTATGTGGGGAACCATGTCAAACACTTTTGCAAAATCCAAGTATACCAGGTCCGCAGCCACCCCTCTGTCCAAAGTTTTACTTGCCACCTTATAAAAAAAAAAATCCGGTTTGTTTGACAACTTCTGTTCTTTATACAAGGAAAAGAGAGTGGGACATAGGGGACAGTGGCTGATGTTGGCCCCATAATGTTCACACCCCAAAATGGCTGGACTATACCGGAACAGATAAACGATGATAAACAATATGTATAAAAGAAATTTATTACAAAAAGCAAATACATGGTATACATATTAAAATGCAAAAACAGAAATTCAGGGTTCACCAAAGAATATCTGTAAATTACAAAGTATTGACTGGTCTGGTTCTCGACTAGTTTCGTGATATTATCGCTTCCTCAGGAGGACCAATCTATAGGACAAATAATATAATGCAATACAAGCAAAACATTATACAGTACACTACTAGTAGTGATCGTAAAAACAGCATATAGGAAAGGGAAAGAAAAAACATAATTACTAGTTCGGCTTACCCTATAATTAGGTGATCGTGTGCGGCACCGGGCCGCCTAAAAACTCTCCCCCGCGGCGGACAAGGGGGATAATGTAGAGCCCTCTAAATGAAAAGCATAGTGTGAGTAGGGGGCCACAAGGATAGCTGATAATAGGATACAATGGATTTAGCCATACACATATTGCAGGGGCGGAAGGAGGGAAGGAAAGAGAGGGCTAAAGGGGAAAGGGAACTGGGGAGGGGGGGAAAGAGAGAGGAAGGGGCAGGGAGGGGAGAGGGGAAAGGAGGGTAAGGGTATTGGAACATGGAGAAGGGAAAAGGAAGGGGGGGGAGGGGGAAGGGAGGGGGGGGAAACGAGAGGGACACCGAGGAGGGGGTGGTGGAGGGAAGGGGGAGGAGGGGGTAGGGAACAGGGTAAACAGGGACAAACAATACACAGGGAAGGGGAGGATAGAGAAAGGGGGAGAAAAGGAGCAGACAAGAGGGATTGCACTAGGCTAATAAACAATTGGAGCGTGTAGTGTAGCTCACCATAATGGTTAACCAGAGGGTAATAAAGATGCTAGCCACGAGGAGACTTGCGGGGGTCGGGTGGCCCGTAATGAGCAGGAGAGCCAAACATTTCCAAACACTGGGGCATCATGGAGGGTACAATGTGTGGAAGCCCACCACTGAGGGTGGACAACCACAGGGTTGCATGGGAGTCTGTCAATAAAATAGTATCAAATGTAACATGAGATACAGGATAAAATCCATGTGAAGGTATCTGTAATAGATAGCGTCGGGTAGAGGATAGTATCCAAGGTAAGAGAGCATACAACGTACCTATAGATGTACACCAGTGAGGTGTTGAAGGCTTCCCTTCCATCCCAGCCCCACGTCAGCAGTCTAACACGGAGAGAGCTCAGATGCTCACTCACAGGCCCAAGGGCCCATTAAGTGAGCTCCCCAACCCGGAGACGCCCACGACGCCGCCGGCCGGCAAGCGTCTGACGTCACCGGGTCAGTTTCTCCGCACTGCGCAGGTGCGCAGAGCGCACTACTGCGCAAGCGCGTTCAAGGCGAGCCCGTGGGTAGAACACCCCGGGCTCGGCAAGTACAAGCAGGAGACGAACACCAGGGCGTCTTCTCCTGCCAGGAGAAACACATGTCCGCCGCTAGGAGAGGCACAGGTAGCCACGGACCACACAGGGCACCTAGGGACAGCCAAACAAAATAAAGAGGAACATTGAACATCATGACAAAATTGGTAGTAAATAAATAACAGTATGTATAGAAAAAATAAGAGTGGCAGTAATTGCCACCCAATCCATTAAGGTGTTGATAAACACAAACGGGACTTGGTCCCCATAGATGGCTCTACAGACAAAGGGGGCAGCATTAACTACTAAGAGACCTAATTGAGGGATAAGAACATTAATGAGATGGGGCTTCCTGTTGGTGAGTGGTAGGAATGGGGACAAGGAACAAGGAGGGGGGAGGGGTATGGGGGGAGGGGGGGGGGGGTTGTTTTGGAATGTGCAATGCAAAGGTAAAAAGTGTGTTGTAAATAATAAAGGTGATACAGTGAAAAGTGATGAGGGGATGGATGAAAAAATATACAAAGTTGGTTGTAACAGGTAATGAAATGAAAAAAGTGAGAATGTGTGAAACAGTTGATCTAGATGCAACGTAGTGAGGATAGAAACCTGAAGGTAATGGTGACGACCAACAGCGAGGAAACCATAACAGTAAATGGGAAAATTAGAATAAATCCTTAATTAAAATAGGGGTCAGATGACATGAAGGCAGGGAACTCCATAGAGTGTCAAACTCCATAATGTTATATTCTAGGTTTAGAAAAGGGTAATCGCAAGAGAGCGATGATGTAACAATGATAAAGTTGGGTAGCAAAGGGCCAAAGTGGGTGAAGGTCAGCTACGGATTAGAGGTACGGGTAACACAGTAATCACAGTGGGCCGAAGATTAAACGGTCCATAGTAGCACATACTCTTGGGTAAAAGGTAGTGAATATAGACTGACCAAAACCCATTAATGGCAAAAATAGGTGTAATATTAAAGGTTTAAGTTGAAACATGGTATAATGGGGTAACTATGGAGGAACGTCTGGCTGTATGAAACTTAACCTGCATGGTCACTGATAAGACTACCCCATGTATGAACCATCTAAAGGAGGGGGCCAAACTCCGACGTAATGGGATAGTTGATATACAAAAAGGTATTATAGGTTAGGAATTAGAGGCACTCAAGGAGAAAAAAAAAGAAGAAAACGGGTGTGTTATCCACCCAATGAATATGCACAAATTGTGAGTATAGCCTCATGTAGTCAAGGGTAGTAGAATTTAAACCGTACCATCATCCAAATTAATATGTACAAGGAAAAGAGAGTGGGACATAGGGGACAGTGGCTGATGTTGGCCCCATAATGTTCACACCCCAAAATGGCTGGACTATACCGGTACAGATAAACGATGATAAACAATATGTATAAAAGAAATTTATTACAAAAAGCAAATACATGGTATACATATTAAAATGCAAAAACAGAAATTCAGGGTTCACCAAAGAATATCTGTAAATTACAAAGTATTGACTGGTCTGGTTCTCGACTAGTTTCGCGATATTATCGCTTCCTCAGGAGGACCAATCTATAAGACAAATAATATAATGCAATACAAGCAAAAACATTATACAGTACACTACTAGTAGTGATCGTAAAAACAGCATATAGGAAAGGGAAAGAAAAAACATAATTACTAGTTCCGCTTACCCTATAATTAGGTGATCGTGTGCGGCACCGGGCCGCCTAAAAACTCTCCCCCGCGGCGGACAAGGGGGATAATGTAGAGCCCTCTAAATGAAAAGCATAGTGTGAGTAGGGGGCCACAAGGATAGCTGATAATAGGATACAATGGATTTAGCCATACACATATTGCAGAGGCGGAAGGAGGGAAGGAAAGAGAGGGCTAAAGGGAAAAGGGGAAAGGGAACTGGGGAAGGGGGGGGGGAGGGGGGAAAAGAGAGAGGAAGGGGCAGGGAGGGGAGAGGGGAAAGGAGGGTAAGGGTATTGGAACATGGAGAAGGGAAAAGGAAGGGGGGGGGGGGAAACGAGAGGGACACCGGGGAGGGGGTGGTGGAGGGAAGGGGGAGGAGGGGGTAGGGAACAGGGTAAACAGGGACAAACAATACACAGGGAAGGGGAGGATAGAGAAAGGGGGAGAAAAGGAGCAGACAAGAGGGATTGCACTAGGCTAATATACAATTGGAGCGTGTAGTGTAGCTCACCATAATGGTTAACCAGAGGGTAATAAAGATGCTAGCCACGAGGAGACTTGCAGTGGCGCGGGGGTCGGGTGGCCCGTAATGAGCAGGAGAGCCAAACATTTCCAAACACTGGTGCATCATGGAGGGTACAATGTGTGGAAGCCCACCACTGAGGGTGGACAACCACAGGGCTGCATGGGAGTCTGTCAATAAAATAGTATCAAATGTAACATGAGATACAGGATAAAATCCATGTGAAGGTATCTGTAATGCCGCGTACACACGGTCGGACTTTTCAGCTACAAAAGTCCAACGGACGCTGACGGACTAAAGCTGGCTGGTAATCCGATCGTGTGTGGGCTTCTCCGGACTTTCAACGTACTTTTTTAGCCTCAAATCCGACGTACTTTAGATTTGAAACATGCTTCAAATCTTTACGTCGTAACTACGACGGACCCCGAAGTCCGCTCGTCTGTATGCTAGTCCTACGGACAAAAAAACGACGCATGCTCATAAGCAAAAACTAAACGGAAGCACTCGGTCTAGTAAAACTAGTGTTCGTATTGTAGGTAGCACATTCATCACGCTGTAAAATCTGTGATCGTTGAATGCAGCGCATTTTATTTCTTCTTTACGAATGTTCTAAAGAACGAAGGTGTTTTGCTGTTCATAATCAGAGTTCTCCCAAACTGATTTCTGGATTCTTTTTCTCTTTGATCTCATGAATGATATAGTATGCTTTTTAAAAACAATGTTTCCATACTAATAATACTTTTTCCCTTTATATTTTTTTTTTTTAGGTTTGTAAAGTTACCACAAAGAACCCATTATTCTATTTTTTTTTTCTAGTGATTATTTTTTAGTTTTTATATAAAGTGAACCCAAAGCACCGTTTTTGGTTATGTAGATTTTTTTAGTTTCAAGACTTACCACTTGAACATTATTAACATTAGTAATGTATTTTTGGTGTGTTTTTTTCAAACTCAATGAGATTGTTGTCCCTTGTTAATTTAACATTGTGTGTAAAATCAATGATTTAAAAGAAAACACATAAAGTCTTTTGCTAAACTCAAAAAAGATCCATTTATTCATGGTCAAAATAAAATAAAGAGGAAGTCAACGCTGGAAAAAGTCGTTGTCCAAGAAAATTGGGATCTTGCGGAGTCCATATAAGAGGGAGCACAATCTGGTCCAAGAATCCCAGAGATCAACAGCACCAGCAGATGATCTAGATGTCCCCAGACTGTGGTCCTACAACAGCCTGCGTCTTCTGTCAGACCAGACTGAACCCAGGTCATCACTTTCTTCTCTTCCCTGCAGCCTTTCCTCCACGCTGCCCTGCAGCCTTCCCTGCAGCCTTCCCTGTAGCCTTCTTTTGAGGCTGTGGCTCTGGTGTTTCAGTTGTGGCAGGAGGAGGAGGAGGAGGAGGAGGAGGAGGAGGAGGAGGGGGGGCTGCCTCATGTAGTTGGGTGTTTTGTGTTAGCGTGCCCTGCAGCCCCTTATGGATTGTTTCCCCAAATAGTCGCTCACAAATGAGGCGCTGCTCCCAATCCATCTGAAGAAGCCTGCTGGCTAAGTAGCAGCCATAGGATTCTTCCGCTTCGGGGGGGCTCGTTAAAAAACGGGTGGCCTCTTGCATGAGGCGCAGGGATGCGTCCTGTGTGACCATCCCCTTCCTGGCCCTTTTTTTGGGAAGGTGGAGGGGAGGCACTTGAGATTGGGTCAGGCTCCTACTGGGCCCAGCCACCTCACTTGGCCCAGCCACCTCACTTGGCCCAGCCACCTCACTGGGAGCAGCCACCTCCTGCCTGACACTGGGCCCAGCCTCCTCCAGGATGATGGTGAATCCGGCCTCCTCCAGGCTGTCCATGGGCC